>JAJMLF010000005.1:82836-501000 GCA_030569555.1 Yamadazyma oceani | reverse complement strand
GTTGTCATCGTCACTTCTGACTTTCATCTTTCTCTTGTCGTTGTCAGAGTCATCAGCAGAGTCATCAGCAGAATCGTCATCTGAGTTGTCATCGTCACTTCTGACTTTCATCTTTCTCTTGTCGTTGTCAGAGTCATCAGCAGAGTCATCAGCAGAATCGTCATCTGAGTTGTCATCGTCACTTCTGACCTTCATCTTTCTCTTTTTGTCGTTGTCAGAGTTGTCAGCAGAGTCATCAGCAGAATCATCGTCTGAGTTGTCATCATCATCCCTGGAGACAAGTTTGAACAATCTAGTTCCGGACAATTTTCTTTTATCAAAAGATCTCTTGACACGCTTATCATCATCATTGTCACTATCATCATCAGTAGCATCACCAGTAGCGGATGGTTTAGCTGAAGCAGATGTAGAATCATCATCACTATCATCATCATCAGTAGCATCACCAGTAGCGGATGGTTTAGCTGAAGCAGATGTAGAATCATCATCACTATCATCATCATCAGTAGCATCACCAGTAGCGGATGGTTTAGCTGAAGCAGATGTAGAATCATCATCACTATCATCATCATCAGTAGCATCACCAGTAGCGGATGGTTTAGCTGAAGAAGATGTAGAATCATCGTCGCTATCCCCATCCTCATTATCAGATCTAGCCTTCATCTGGTGACCCTCTTCCTGATCAACGGAGTAAATAATAACTTCGTCACTGCTTTCATATAAATCTTTGGCAGGGATTGAAATCTTCTTACTAGCGTCCTTAGCATCAGTAAAGTAAGTTTTTTTACCTAAAGTAGCATAATAAAACCTAGCACTCAAATCTTTATCACTTTCATAACCAAAGGAAGTAGATTCAGAAGGTAATTCGAAATAACAAACACCATCTTTTACATCAGCAGTATCAACTTTAACCCCATTAGCAACACAATCGACTTTTTGGGGTTTACCAGCAACGATCGATAGCAAAGTGGCTAAGGATACAGTTGCGACAACAGATTTTTGGGAAATTGGGAAGTACATTTTTTAACGAATTTGCAGCAAAAAAAAAAAATATAATATAATAGAACAAGACTCACAACAGGATAATATGGAATAGAGTTAAAGTATAAGGCAACAGTAAATAAACTTGTAAGATATAAAATTATAGCTTAGAGAATATATCATTCAAAATTTGGGAAAATCATCTCGTATTTATTCATTTCTTTCAAAACCGTTGTGGTCAATGGTCACAAGTGGAATTTGGTTCGTGGCCATCACCTAGATGCAAATTGCTCTATAATCTGTCGCAGACATTATTAGGCCTCTAAGCCTTTGTTAATCAGATAACTCCAATCAATGTATAGCGTGCATAGGGCCGGTTACAAAGCCTCTGGCGGCTTGGCTATACAGGAAGCAAATGCTAAATATTTACCGTTTCTATTTTTGACATCCTCGAGCCAGAAAAAAAAGACTGCTCCGGGTGAAATTGATTCAAACACACCAGGGGCTCTACTACCTATGTCCAGGATCTATTGTGTAGTTATGTGCTGAAGAAACCTGCCAGTCTGACACACTTCGATCCACCGCAATAACGGTTCTTTCAAGATGGGGTTTTTAGGTAATCAGTTAAACAAGGTACGGGGATGTCGGTATTTATCAGACACCAACTGAAGCATAGTATAAGATAGGAATCATGGGGCCAAAATCTCCTCACCCTGGTGCCACTATGGGGGCCCGTGGGCCCAGACTTTGGGCCCAGACTTTTTTGCCTTGGCTCTAGTTTACCGCTATGAATACATTGGCCAAGTGTCTGACGAGTGCACACCAGAAACACATTGATTCTCCACGACAGTCATTACTCACGCAGTGGGTTGTTGCTAAGCTGTGATGAGATCGGACACATTTCGGCAATTCCTCCCCCCTGTGACATTCATTATCCCTCCTGTACCCAATGATAATTACATCTGAGCACTGAGATTGCTTTCACAACCAAGCGGCATCGCTTACCTTATAGGGACATTTGCTACCAAAACTCGGGCGAGCATCCGGCCTGATGATCTACACTAGATCTAGACTTCGAGAAACACTCATGAATGCTGCATCACTTACATGTTGACATATTATTTATTTACAGTTTCTATTTATACACACAATAAAGATAATTAAGATCTTTTATCTTTATCAACATCTTTATCTTGGTAAAATATGTACCTGCATTGTACAAAAAATATTTTCGCTTCTGCTTGTTCCCCAGATAGATCTTAGGTTTAGCTAAGCCCATTTTCCTAACAAACTCATCAAAACAAAACCTAAAATTAGACCTACAAAACTTATTATTGTTTTTAATATTGGTGCGGTGGCTAATGTTCCATGAAGCCAATCATGGGCCCACATTTCAATAATACCAACCCAAATTAATATACCTGCCGAAAATGCATCCAAGGTTCCAATGGCCACAATGGTTGATGGGTCATTTCCATTAAATTGGTTTAACACTCCTACCCCAATAGCCATACCAATAGGGGTTATTAAAGCGAATGCTAATGCCATTGCACATTTAGTCATCGTGTTGCAGCCACCTAATCCAGCGATTCTAGACCCTAATGCTAATCCTTCAAAAAAGATAATAACAATAAACAATGTAATAAAATATGAATCACCAGCTACTACCAAAGTAATCCCAATCAAGATCGAATGAAACAAAATCCCCGCTTCTAATAATAAAACAGACACTTTATCTTCTATATGATCAAGGCTGGATTCAGTTTTACTTGAACCAGCTTCTGCCCCATCATTCTTCTCTGAATCTTTGCTATTAATAGATTCAATGTTACTGAGTTTATCTTTTCTAGCTCTTATCAACCTTTCACAGATATATTCAATAACAAAGGCGACAAAGAGTCCTGCCATGGCTATCGAAGTGGCAGTAGCTTCGTATTTTATTCCAGTTAAACACTCATTTCCAAACATCAATTGAGAGTGGGTTAATAAATGTACGAAAGCCGTAGAAATAACGATACCTGTACCAAATTGTTTGACGGCAGTTATTATCGTTCCTTCAGTAGAAATTTTAAAGAATTTCTTTATAATCAATGGAGAAAATGATCCAATAGCACTTGTGGCTAGCATTGCAAAAATTAGACCGATCCTTAAGGGAATATCATAGTCTCTTTGTTCCACTGAACATGTTTTAGCTTCTTTGGCACTCGATTCACTTCCACCTTTGGGAACACAGTGTTCCACCCCAGCATGAAAATGACAATCCATTTCTTGCTCCTCTTCTCCTTCATGATCGTGGGTTCCAGTTTCTGCAGCTTCTCCCACTTCTGCTACAAATTGAACTTCTTCTTCTCCGAACATGCAAAAAGTGTTGGTAGCATGAGCATGACAGTCAGAATAAGCTGTAGGAATATTTGAAGCACTAGGACTGGGGGCTGGTGTAACATATCCTTCATTACCTTCGTGATCTATGCAAAAGTAATTGTCACCATGGAAGTGACAGGAATCAATGGTGTCCTCTTCATGTGCACCAGTTTCTTCAGCATGTTCATGTACATGACTACCAGTTTCTTCAGCATGTTCATGTACATGACTACCGGTTTCTTCAGCATGTTCATGTACATGAGTTCCAGTTTCTTCAGCATGGTCATGGGTATCTGTCACCCCAGCTTCCACTACATATTGAACCTCACCACTGTCAAACATACAGTAAACATCGCTTCCATGTTCATGACAACTGGAATAAGCACTAGGCAAAGCTGATTCTGTGGATGCCGGAGCAGGAGTGATATACCCCTCATTACCTTCGTTATCAATACAGAAATACTCATCTCCATGGTAATGACAATCAGAGATAGTGCTGATATCAGCTAATGCTCCCACCAAGAGAACTGCTAACGGGATTTTTGACCACATCATTGTTGTTGACTATCCATTACTTTTGTTGGAATCAAGCTTCTTTTAAATGGCTCACAACTCGTTGCCGTTCATCTAGGGCATCTCCTTTAAGTATGCCAAGAGAAGATTTCGCATTGTGACAGCACCTTTATGGTGATGGAACCTTGGAGGTTGGAACATAGAAGACTACGAAATCCACTAAGTGAAGAGGTTCCCTATAAACTATACATTATTGTGACTCTGGCCATGTAATTGTAATAGAGGATGCGGTAGATTAAAGCCTGGTTGGTGGCTTAGGTTCGCTTAGATTCCGTACCATTTCTCTTGCTTATCTCACGATTGTTCCAGGGTTAGACGAAAACTCCTCGAAAAACCATCAAGGTTGATAAAGTTCTTTTTTCTTGTGAGTACAAAGTATCACAAAAATGTTACGGCGAGGAAAAATAGTTGCAAAAAAAAAAGAAGACAAATTTGGAAATCGCAGTTGCAGCACAATTAGTGAATAAGTAACTGTCAATATAAAATAGGGCATTTACAATCTGGCTTGGCATTGAAATTGTACTGTAATCGTCATCATTATTCGACAATTGGAATAACTATGAAGGTCGGTGCTAAGAAAAATACAAAACTGTAACGGTTAAGGGAAAGTCTATAAATACGATAAATAATTCCTTGAAATGGAAAAGTAATTAACCCACAGCAGAAAACATGCAACTCATTCAATTGGCTTTAAGTTTTGGACTCAGTGTTTCAGGAGCTCTCGCTGCACCAGCTATCAGCGCCGGTCAAGTATCAACTGTTACTAGATTTGTCGATAGTGAGACAACAGCCTATCAATGGGATGAAGGATGGAGCAAAGATTTTATTATTCATTCTTCATGTAATGATACTCAATACAATCAGATTTATGCTGGTTTACAAGAAGCTAAGTTATTATCAGCCCATGCCAAAAACCATGTTTTAAGATTTGGTAATGAATCTGATTTCTTCGTGAAATATTTTGGAAATTCATCTACTGCTGAAGTGGTCGGATGGTATGAAGGAATCGTCAATGGTGATAAAGGTGATGCCTTGTTCCGTTGTGATAACCCTGATGGAAATTGTGCTAACGATGGTTGGGCAGGACATTGGAGGGGAGAAAACGGATCTGATGAAACAGTAATTTGTGATTTATCTTACAACAGTAGGTTATACTTATCACAAATGTGTTCCAGAGGTTATACCGTTGCCAATTCAGAAAACACTTTATTTTGGGCCAGTGATTTATTACATAGAATTTGGCATACTGGTATTGGTCAACAAACAGTGGGTCATGCTGCCGATGGTTATGAAGAATGTTTAAAACTTGCTAAAGAGTCTCCAAGTGACGCCGTTAGAAACTCAGACACCCTTAGATATTTTGCCTTAGATGTATATGCCTATGACGTTGCTCTTCCAGGGGAAGGTTGTACCGGAAAACAAAAAGAAGAGACATCCGTTTCTTCCAGTTCTACTAGTAGTGCTTCAAGTAGTGCTTCCAGTAGTACCATTACTAGCAGCAATTCTGCTGCTTCTACTACTGATACCAGCTCTTCTTCAGCCTCGAAAACAGAGGAAGATAGCCATTGTCATACCCACGAAGGTGGGGAAGTCCATTGCTTATAGACTCACTCACTCCAAGATCTCGGAAAATAATTTTCGGAAAAATTAATCCGCAAAAAATATAGAATTTCGTTTTACAAATAAATATATATTAAAATTACTACCTATATTTCCGATAATTCTTTATATTTAACTTCTACACTTGCGACCTAGTAATGGAGACTTCTTCAACATCGACTTTATCTTTGACTCCAGCAATTTCTAATTCATCTTCTCTGAAAGCGTGAGAAGATGGAACGAAATGGTATGATTTCCAAGCATGAGGAACTTTTTCATACAATTCATCAACTTGTTCTAAAGTTAATCCTTTAGTTTCATAAACATAGAAATAAGTGAATATACCCCCTAAGACATTAAATCCACCCCATACAAAGAAAACTTTTGATCCTAAATTAGCGTTACCTGGACCTGAGTCAACCATGTATGGAGTAGCATAAGCAATACCCCAATTCCAAATCCAGTTGGAAGCAGCTGATAATGCTACGGCCTTGGCTCTTGTAACTAAAGGATAAATTTCTCCTACCACAGCCCAACAAGCAGGACCCCAGGAAGAACCGAACCCAGAAATAAATATACAGGAAAATGCCACTAAAACTTTATTGGCAGCTTCGGATTGAGAAGCTACCCCAACAATGGCAATGATTAATTGAGAAGATGCCATAACACAAGAACCAGCTAATAATAAGTTTCTTCTCCCTGTGAATTCAATTAACAAAACTCCCGCAAATGTCATACCGACGTGAACAATGTTGGTAGCTAATGAAATTAAGAATTCATTACTAATTCCCGAACTCTTAAAAAAGGTTGTCCCATAATAAAAGATGAAATTGACCCCTGTTAATTGTTGAAAAGCTTGTAAGGCCACCCCAGTAACCAATCTTTTCAATTGTTGGTTGTTTGGAGAGATTAATTGTTTCCATGAAGACCCACCTAAAGCTCTTTCGAATTCAAAGGCAGCTTTCATGTCTTCATATTCTTCCACTAAGTCAGGGTGATCAACTGGTAATTTCCTTAATATTTTCAATGATTCTTTTGCTTTGTCATCTTTGAACTTTGAAATATAGAATCTAGGTGTTTCTGGTAAGAATATCATACCTCCTCCTAAAACGATAGACCATAAAAATTGAATGGCTAAAGGAATTCTATAAGAACCGGAATCATCTCTATTATGGGTTGCCTGGTTGACACAAGCAGCCAATAACAAACCAACTGTGATAGCCCATTGATATAATGAAACAATAGCACCTCTAATCCATTTAGGTGCAGACTCAGATTGATATAAAGGTACAACAGCTGAAACTAAACCGACACCCAAACCAGCAATGGCTCTTCCAGCACACAATAATGGAATATCAGTAGCAGCGGTTTGTAAAATAATCCCTAAGTTGAAAACGAATAAGGTTGAAATGATGATAGTCCATCTTCTACCTAAAGTATCAGACAATAATGGAGCTCCCAAGGCACCAAAGAAGGTACCAACAGATAAGATGGAAACAATCAAAGATTTTTCATCAGAAGTAAAAGGTAACGGGTTTTCAGGTGTCGAACCAGCCGGAAACCTATCAGTAACATATTTCATAGCCAAAATACCAGAAATAGTACCGGTATCGTAACCAAATAAGATACCACCAAGAGCCACGAACAACCCTACTAAAATCCCCATAGTGGTGGATCCAGAAGACTTATCATCGGTCTTGATGTATCTTTTAACTAATTTAGTATCTTTTAAACCCATGCTTAAGATGTGTTAAGAATATTTAATGGAAATAAAAATGATATATCTGGGGAGATTTTGTCCCTATTTATATTAATTCGTCAATTATGTTCTCCGGACTTTTTTCCAATAAAAAATATAATCGCCTACACATGTTTGAAATTGTATACAGTTGAAATGCAGTACCATGCATACGAGTGTGGGGCTTCAAAGTTAGAGCATCATAACATTTTCGGACTCGATCCAGGAAGATCTACGAATAATTAGATTCAGAAAAAGAAAAAAAAGAAAAAGAAAAATTGTGCAACAATAGGGCAAACAAATGAATGCATGCCTCAAATTACATCAATATGAGCCAATATCCGAATCTTTACTGCCTTACCCCGGTTGAGTTTTTGATTGATCTACATTGCCAACATATTCAACAATAGGAATAGTGGGGTCATTCGGTACAATTTTTCCAAATACCAAGTAATCATCATCGAGGGCGTCTTTCCTACTAAGCGGGATTTTTTTAGGGCGTATTTCAAGAGATTGGAACAGGTAGATCATAGCAGGCGAAAGATTATGCTAATAAGAAAGGTGTCCAAAATATGTGGGATACGAAAAGGAAAAGATGGTTTTCTTTGAGCTTAGCAATAATAAAAATTAGAACAATGTTTGTGTGGGGGTTCACTATTGCTATTACGTACGTTAAAAAATGTATGAATGCAATGGATAAACTGAACAAAGAGGGAAAGACTTTGCATAACCGGAATAAATCATTACTTGTATCGGCAACCTGTTTCCGGAGGAACACTGACCGATAAATTCTTAAAAAGAAAATGTTCACCAGTTGGTAGTTCCAACCAAAAAAGGATCGACGATCTACAAAAGAGAAAATTAGAAAGGTTTTACAGTGTCCCACTTTTTTCGCGATCCTGGTTGTGTAAATAACGTGTTGTTACTGTTGCCTTTGTTCAAGGTCGGATAAGATGCAGGCCTGAGATATTTTGCAGTCATTTACAAGCATAACTACGGCGCGGAACAAACCAGGCTCTAATTGACATTTCTTTTTTAGACAGGCGGACAGCCGCTATGCTCAGGCAACTGGGGCCCCACCAACTTCCCCAACGTCGCAGGGTTCAGTTCAGGTCAAGAGTCAACCAATTTATGGAAAGAGTATAGATCATAAGGAAATAGTCAATATCTTAATCAGCGAAACAATTAGGTTATACCCAGTTTTCGACCTCCCTGTGCTCTGGTCAGCGTGTCCGAAAAGGTAAGCCTCATAATTGCGGGGGGAATTATTTTATCCGAATTTTGGTCCCTAGCTTGGCTTTGATGCGACCTGATAATTGATTTACGAGAACTGTCGTCATAGCTTTGGTATTATTGAAACTCAAAGTTCGTGCGGACACATAATAACTCCGAGGATACGGGCTACACCAGGGCCCCCGTAGCTCAACACGGTAGGCAGGTAGCAGATGGTTATGGTTTTTACAGGATCTTCTCTCCATAGCTTTCGTTTAACTACGCAAAGAAATGAAAAAAAGAGTGTTATCGCTTTCCTTTGCTGATGCAACGAAATGAATGAGAGGCCATCTTAGTGGTGATGCCTGGAGGTCCCGAGGCGCTTCCATCAAGATCGCTATACTTCGATACTTCGTTCCGTGGATTACCCATACCTAGAGCAATTGTGGTTGACACACTTTTACAGCATAATTACAACTAGTAACCATTACAATAGGGATTTGCGGTTTCCCTTTGGAATACCTTGAGCCACTGGCTTATTCAGGTATCGTGACTGGTTAAAACAAAGGAGCAGGAAGTTAGAGGCAAAGGAACAGAAGGGTAGAAGAAGAGGTGCAGGTATTAGAGCAAGTGCATGAAGGTAGATACGATGAACTGGCAAAAATACAGGAAGACACGAGAGAAGGTGAGTAAACGAAGAAAATCATAAGCAACAGCGCATGGAATGCACCCAACCATTAGTATTTTTTAGAATATTGCCATATTTATTCCTTCCTGAGTACCAGTGAAAGTGCTAATATGCTTTCAATATGGCATTGTTTGTGATATTTTTCGTGTACATACCATTTCTTTGCAGTAGATTAAGATTGAATCAGTTGTCCTCTATCAATGATACAAAAGACGGTGGAGAAAGGTAGGAGTTGAAAAAGCAGAGGATTGTAGCAAAGAAGATATTAGAGGAGTAAAAGGATCAGAAAGTAATAGATTTACTCAGTCGTAGAATTAAAAGAAAAATAATTAAGGCTTCCTGAAGAACTATATGCACCCAGCTTCGTGGGACCTGTTTCTAACGTTCCCAATTTCCTGATTAATTAGTTAATGATTATTTTATTCTAACAAAAATAAAAGCTTTACCAATAATTTTATATTTATACTGAAACTGATTCAGCTTCAGAAACGGTCTCCCTCTTCGCAATACTGCTGGCTGAATTAACATCAGAATGTCTGAAGGCGTGATCAGAAGGTACAAACTTGGCTGATTTCCAGGCATGTGGAACTTGGTTATACAATTCATCAATTTGTTCTAAAGTTAATCCCTTAGTTTCATAAATGAAAAACCATGTGAAGAAAGCACATAAAAAGTTACAACCACCCCAAATAAAGAATACTTTTGATCCAAGATTAGCATTACCTGGACCAGAATCAACTAAATATGGTGTAGCGTAAGCAATAGCCCAGTTCCATAACCAGTTAGAAGCAGTCGAAATGGCAACAGACTTGGCTCTGGTGGTCAAGGGGAAGATTTCACCTACAACAGCCCAACATGTTGGACCCCATGAAGCAGCAAAAGCACCAATAAAAATACATGAGAATGCCACTAAAACTTTATTGGCAGATTCTGTTTGAGAAGCTACTCCTACAATAGCAATAATCAACTGGGAAGTTGACATTATAGCTGCTCCTCCTAATAATAATTTTCTTCTACCCAACACTTCAATTAAAATCACACCGGGAATCGTCATTCCAACATTGACAATATTTGTTGCTAACGAAATTAAGAATTCATTTTGAATACCAGAACTTTTGAAGAACGTGGTACCGAAATAGAAGATAAAGTTAACCCCAGTTAATTGTTGAAATGCTTGTAAGAATACCCCGGTAATTAACCTTTTCAATTGTCTGTTTTTAGTGCTCAATACCTGTACCCACGATGAGCCTCCAACGGATCTTTCAAACTCAAAAGCAGCCTTCATGTCATCGAATTCTTCTACTAAATCAGGGTGATCAATTGGTAATTTCCTTAATCGTTTCAACGATTCTTTTGCTTTGTCATCTTTGAACTTTGAGATGTAAAATCTAGGTGTTTCTGGTAAGAATATCATACCTCCCCCTAAAATTAAGGACCATAAAAATTGGATGGCGATAGGAATCCTATAAGAACCAGAATCGTCTCTATTGTGTGTACCTTGATTGACACAAGCAGCCAATAACAAACCAATAGTAATGGCCCATTGGTATAATGAAACAATAGCACCTCTGATCCACTTTGGAGTAGTTTCAGATTGATATAAAGGTACAACAGCTGAAACTAAACCGACACCCAAACCAGCAATGGCTCTTCCAGCACACAATAATGGAATATCAGTAGCAGCGGTTTGTAAAATAATTCCTAAGTTGAAAACGAATAAAGTTCCAATAATAAGGGTCCATCTTCTACCTAAAGTATCAGACAATAATGGAGCTCCCAAAGCACCAAAGAAGGTACCAACAGATAAGATGGAAACAATCAAAGATTTTTCGTCAGAGCTGAAAGGTAATGGGGTTTCAGGTGTTGAACCATCAGGAAATCTATCAGTAACATATTTCATAGCTAAGATACCAGAAATAGTACCGGTATCGTAACCAAATAAGATACCCCCGAAGGCTGCAAACAACCCAACCATGATACCCATACTTGTGGAACCGGCTCTCTTTTCACCGAAGTTTAAGTATCTTGCCAATAATTTAGAATCTTCAAGTCCCATTTTTGTTAAACCTGATATGAAATTAATTGAAATAATTGGCAAACTGAAATGGGAAAAGCCTCGAATCGTTCCCTATTTATACACCAAGCTGAAGTTCCGGTTGATGGAGATTTATGGAACAAGAGCATGGCACAAAAGAGGGGTGCAGAATTATTCCTTCGGACAATTTTCTTATTGTGGTCGAAGTTTATCCAATAATAATGTTTCTCCCCATTTTCCTGTCACCTCCCCAACCTTTTGGGTTGTATTTTTATCTTGATATCTTGAAATGCCGCAAGACTCGAAAATGTAACCATAACCAACTTGTGGGGCTCTAAGAAATCGCTTACCAGAATACTTAGAGAAGGAATTATTGCTTCGATGTGTATTCGATACCTTTATATATCTCGTACTGTTTTTACTATACTTCTAGCATTGAGTTTGGTAATGATAAAGCTGTAATATTCAGATCAAACCATCATAGATAGCTCTTGAAGTGCCGAAAGGATGGCTCTTTTTTTATTCCTTTGTTATGATTATGTCCGGAAGTTCGCTCCCACACAATTCAAAAATATTTTTTTAGAGTTTGAACTATACGTGACTACAGACGAAAATAATTGGGAAATTCCTGATGTAACAAGAAATTTCGGAATAAGTATTTTTCTTTGTTGTGGGGGAAATTGTTGAAGTTTTTCCACTTCAGGCATGACACGGCTACCCCACAAAGATTATCTACTAAGTCTCATTTTATTTTTCCTATTTTATCATTCACATTTTGACAGCTTTAGTAATTCCCGACGATGGAAAAGCATGGTTAATCCGATGAATGATAAAGTAATTGGAATAAATAGACTTCAAGCAAAGAGACCATCTTCATCATACGAAGTAACTGTGTTAAAGTGGGATGCTGTTGAAGAGAGGTGTGGTTGAAAAAGCTCCTTGTGGCTTTAAGTTTTGAAGACGGGCTACACCACTTTAGCCGTAGCTAACCCCACAAATTTTTCCTGCATCAACAAGGCACATAAGGCACTTTCTCTTGCGGAACAATGTAGTCCCTACCGTGTCGAGTAACAAGGATGATGATACGTGCCCTTGGTTTTCTTAATACCCCATCTCCTCTCTTGTTTATTTGCCCCATGTATGTTTCGTAAATCAACCCCAATTCTTCTACGTTTCGTTTATTGTTGCACTGGGGCGTAAATCACCCGAGGCTTTATTTTTCCGAAGGGGTCTCTGTTTTTGCGGGGGCAGAAAATTGTTCCAGTCCTTTTTGGTTTGCAACCATTGGTATGATTCGTGTTGGACTAATAACAATTTTGGCACTATTAGGAACATTTCCGGTAATGAAAGCATCAGATTTGTCCCGGTATTGTTATAATTCACCTCCCTTTACTGGTTACAAGTTTCAACTTGAAATATCAAGAACCTTAAAATTTGATTTGATTTACTGTATCGACAACAAATTGGTCTACAAGTCGACCGTGGCTAACTTGAGCGAACCATTCCATATAGGAGGAGACAAGCTATCTATCATTAAGCATTCAAAGACGGTGCTTCCGAACAAGTTAGTTGGAACATTGTTAGTCAATGACCAATTTTTAAGTCCATTGCTTACAGACGACTTATTGAAATCTTGGATCGAGTTTAAAAGTTCCATTAGAATCTTACATGTCCCTGTTCTTACCACGCCAAAAATCGATAATAAGCATTATCCCCTTGACCCTTTGAGTTAGGATTAAGTTTGTGTACTTTTGCTCTCAGCATTAACAATGGTTGCAAAATTTGCGATTTACAAACCAATACATAATAATCATATTACTGCCATTTTACCATGACAAGAGAATTGCTAGCACAACCTTATCTCGGAGAACTAGCTAATAAACCTGCCATAGCTGCTTTAAATGGCCTACTCTCTACAAATCCTATCTTCAAAATGTTTGCTTCAAATTTCGTTCCGGTATTAATTCACCGACATAATAACAAAACAGAAACCATGAAGTAGCATCAATTAATTATGCGTTAGATTAAACTAAATAAAAATTCATTACTTCATTAATTTTGCTATTTTGCAAACCTATATACCTTTGTAGATTCTGGAGGAATACGCCGTATAATTGGTTTCATAACCTTGAACCTTAGAGTCGGGGATGTTATTCCCTTATTTGGTGCCGTTTCTTCATGGTTTGATTTGTAACCACCAGGTTTACTGAGGCCAGGGGCTCTAGTTGGTTTTACCCCTATCAACCTTGGCTTCTTCGTGACAGGAGTCTTAGCCGTTCCCAAAAATCTTTGTCCCAGCTCATTTGGTTCTTGTTTAACCTTCACATCCTTTTGTAGCTTTCTATTATCATATGCAAGGGGTTGAAGCTGATTGGATGATCTTTTTACCATAGGAGTGCTGCCAGCACCTGACTTAGTAGTATGTTTACTGGACACCGCCGCCGGTACTGTTGGCGAAACAGATATGCTGGTTGACGAATTACTATCTTGAGAGGTCTCCTTCTTGAACAACATCAGAATATCTCTTTCTGTTGTTCCCTTGAAGTCAAGTACTTCCACAAGTAGCTTATTTACCTGATACTGTTGGTCAGGTTTAAAGTTCAACTTTCTAAAATCTGTCTTTATTAATACTCCATCTTCATTCAATACCTCAATCTTGTTGTTGAACATGTAGTACCGCAAGGTCCCGTCTGCCCATTTCTTATCTTTCTGTGTCAATCTGTCGGAGAATAGTATATAGTACTCGTGTATTATCGATGTAGTAGACATCACTACAGTGTGATATCACTTTTATACGCGATCTTATTTTTAATGATGATAATTGTTGAGAAGACATGGTTACAGTATATACATAGCATACATATAGGTATAAAGGTATATAGATTTACAGATATATGTATTAATATTTACAGGGAATTATATGATATGAAGACTCTCAACAGAAAGGTAATCCCAAAGAACTCAATAATAATCTAGCCTGGTCGTCAGTTCTAGCAGAAGTCTTGAAAGTTATATGAAACCCAAATAAGTTGGGAAATAATTCTTGGAAATTTTCAATTTCCGGAAAGTACTTGACATCTTCAGGACCTAAACCAAATGATATATTTCCGTTCCGGTCACCTGATTTCTTACTTATACCCTTAAAGGTTCTAATTCTAGGTAATACCAATTCAGTTAATGTAGATAAAAATTGAGACATATCTTCCCCAGATAATTCCACTTTACATCCACATGGTTTACCTTCTCTACATTTCCAAGGTAAAATGTTAGATCTATTATAAATTCTTTTTGGTTTGACATTAGTGATTTGGGCAATCTGTAATCTAGACGAGATATTCAACCAACTTTCTTCTAATGCATCTTTATTATATAAATTTATGTTAATTCCAGTAAGTTCAGGTATGTTCTTGTGGGTGATGGGATGAATATCTTTGGTTGGTCTGCTTAACCCCTTTGGCTTTTTCATCTTTCTATACAATTTATAAGGTGAATCAACACCCCATTCTCTTGGTTTAGACCCTTTTATCACATCCTTGTCGTGTTCATATAATTGAAGCATCAAACTGCTCTTGATTTGTTCATTATAATAATCTTTTACTCTATCTTGTCCGATATTAGTGGGTTTATATCCTACTGATCTTATATCATCTTTTGGTAATAACAACTCCTTCAACCCTGGTTTCAAGGCTGATTTATTAATGGGAACTAAATGATGCACAGGCTCCACAGTACTATACCCAGCTCTATGTAACCGGGTTACTGTACTAAAGTATCTTACTCTGTTCATAGCTCTGGTCTCTTCACTCTTTGAACTGAAAAATTTTGATAATGTTTTTGACCGCACTCATGCTCATATTTACCGCGCGTGGTATCAGATATTCACAAATATCAGAAATTTAACGAGACTAACAGTTTCATCTTAAGGGCCATTGCAACTACTGCAAATGATATTTGGGATACCACAGAACTTTGGTTTACATGATAATGATGATACCACAACCTTACCACATGACATCCACACAGAGAAAAATGTAATTCGTATTGATACGGCCGATTACGAGTCATTGAATAAGTGCTATGAAAATGATTTGAACTACTTGAATAACCACTTCCAAAAAGTGGTAAACTTACATAATAATGAGGTCCAGGAGATAATCAACAAAGAGAAGGAGAGAATACGAAAACAGTTGGAGGAAGAAAAACGACAACGAGAGGAATTGGAGAGAAGAAAACAACAAGAGGAATTGAGAAAGAAACAGGAACAAGAAAGACAAAGAAAAGCTGAGGAAGAACGAAGACTTAAACAGGAGCAAGAAAAGAAATTGAGGCAAGAGGAACAATTGCAGAAAGAGGCAAGGGATAAAAAGGAAAGGGAAGAGAAATTAGAGCGAGAGGAAGAAGAAAAGAAGCAGAAGGCTTTACAAGCTCGTGAAGCGAACAAATCCCAAGATATAGAGAAGGAATTTTTCTCCTATAAAGAGCAAATCAAGGATTTTAAAGAGAACATTGTTAATGTTGTTAACAATGACAAGGAATTAAAGAAAGCTGTAGGTGTGGTTCGAAGAAAGATCAATCCAAAATTTGGACAACTATCCAATAGTATGTCCCAATTACAAAATATAACCACTGAAATTGTTCAGTTAATGCAATCTGTACAAGGGCATACTTTGGTAGAAAAGTTTTTGTATAACTTTATTGCAAAAGCTTTAATTTCTCAAGCTGAAACCGAGGTTGTTGTACTACCAAATGCTGCTATACCTTTAGCTAGGTTGACATCAAACTTATTACAAACATTTCCAGATTTAAATACTTTTCTTATGGCAAGATTTGTGAAGAAATGCCCTTTAGTTATTGGCTATACCTGTTCTACAGATACTGAAGAAGGTAGATTAAGGATGGGTTGGAAAAGAAGCAAAGCCACTTCAAAATGGGAAGAATGGGATAAATATGATGAGCGTGTAGCTGGTATTTGTTCATTGTTTTCGGCATTAACCAGGGTAGGATCTCCACAATATCCTATGTCTTTGTCATGGAGATTCCTTGCTAGAATTGCGAATACTCCTTCTCAGCTAATTTCTAATGTCCATTTCTTTTGTTTGGCTAATTGGTGGGAAGCCTGTGCTAAATTCTTTGTTGCTACTTATAAAAGTCAAGCAGTTAAATTATTGCAGTTATTGGGCCATGAGTTAACCAGGGACAAAAAGTTACCTGCTGCCAGTAGGTTGAAACTCTTGGCCCAAGACGGAATCCACCCTAACATTATTTCTTTAAATGAGATGTCAGCATAATCAATATAAGCTGCGTACAATCTGTATTATAATTGAATTATTTATATATAATATATATTTACACCCAATACATTAATACCAAACAAACCTTTCTTGATTAGCTTAACCCTACGTAGTACCGCTTTCTAAACATCATCAGCTGAATCCATATCGCTGTCCGAATCTTCATAGCGTACAGATTTTTTAGCTCTACTGCTATGTCTGGTGGGCATTTTTGGTTCCTTTGATTTGTTTGTTGCTCGTGGTTCCTTCTTACTTTTGTACTTTTTTGACTTTGGAGTCGAGATCTTAGATTTTGAATCAATTTTAGATTTCTTAATGCTAGACGTGATACTATTACCATGCCCACTAGGAGCATTTCTTTTCCTATTCACACTTGTAAAGCTCTGTCTTATCATGTTCCGAAGTTCAATTTGATTCTCGTCTGAAATGTAAACTTTAGAAATAATTACTTGTGCTTCATTAGTACTCATCATTGGACTGAATAAATCTTTTGGTAACTGAATCTTTCCGGGCCAGCTTAAAATGGGCCAGTTTTTAACAACACTAAGCTCTTTCACTATCAATTGACACAACTCAGCTACACAATAGAGATTATTCACTTCTTGAGGAAAAGGCTGAGTCTCATACAATTTTTCATCAAGTGTAGTATCCCTGAACTGCTTAACCCTACTGGCGAAATAATATAACAAGGAGATGTTATCAGCCTTTATAACGATGTTAATGTAGAACATCAAGATATCTAAGGCGAACTTGTAGGCTTCTATAGGATTGGATTCTATGACATTTGCAAATTCCAGATTATGACTGATCAAATGGATTAGTCTAGGTAAAGACTTTTCAAGTTTGATGTCCTTCTTAGATTCCAACCTTTTGTGAGTCGATTTAAGCCAGGTCTTCACATTGAACAAAATCTCCTTATCAGGATCATTATGCATAAAGAAAATAACACTAATAAATTTGTCTGAAATCTGTTCTTTCGATAAGTATTGCTGCAACTTTGTCGAATATATTTTCCTGACATTTGAATTCTGATCTTGCATCAAATACACCAACCTGTTGAGCACTTGTGGAGTGAAATAATCTTCGAAAGCTTTATCTTTACCAAGCTTGAGAAGACACATTCCCGATTTTAACCTCAATTGCAGCTGAAATAGCTTTGGCGTCTTAATATCTTTAACTATTTCTCCTCCATTTGTTATGATGGTCACGAATAACTTAACAATAGGGTTTGCCACTTCAAGTATATCTTCTCTAGATACTTTGTGTTCAGATAGAGCCCTCAATCTATAAGTAAATATTTCCAAAGTGGCTAATTTTTGTAGCAACTTAGAATATTTCAAATAGTCTCTTTTTAGGTCGTCATTCAGGACCCAAGCCTGTGCGTCCTGGTCATCTGGTCCACTATTTTCATCGTTAACCAAGAGAACTTCTTTGATCAATACTGCAGTTATGTCGCTAGCCTTTCCCTCGATTGTTATTGGATCAACACGGAATAATTGTGAGATAGTTGTTAAATGTGTAGTTAGGTTTTGCGATTCAATATCCAAGGGATATACTTTATCCATAACTTCAGAACAATATAATTCCTTTTTGGAAGTATGTCCTATCAATTTCATAGCATATCTAGCCTCGTAAGGTGATCCTTCGACGCATAACTTCTCTAAGACATCACAGAAGCCTTGCTTCAGGGGAAACAAATCAATATACTTTTTGGTGAAATGATAAATCGCTTTCAAACAATTTCCTCTTGATATCAGGTTGGTATCTTTATCAATAACAAGTTCAACGAGATTATCTACATGGTTCTTGAAAACATCTGGGATTGTAATGGATATGTTACTCAAAAGTTCTTCTGCTAACCCATTCCATTCGTGACTGGCATCTTTCGAATAATTAATCAATTCAATAATGTTTGATTTATTATACAAGATCAACGAAGATCTGTATAATAGTAACTTAAAACAAGAAAGCATGTCGTTACACGAAATATTGGTTCTGTCCTCATCCAACCTGATAGTTTTAGGGTTTGTTAATTTGGTCAACAACTCCTTCATGGAATTTTTAACTCTGTTGAAGTCGGATTCAGGAGAGATACATAACTTTATAAGATGAAAGAATCTAAAATTTTTTAACTTATAAAATCTCTCGAGGCACGAATAGGCATTATAGCCGTCAGGAATGGATACACAAAACCATTTAATAGTCTTCTCAAGCTTGCTTTTCAAAATAAATCTTTGATGAGTTAGGTCATGCTCATGGTCTGACTTTTCCATGTTCAGTAAGTTTTCTTTTTCATCATTCAAAGAACCAAATTTACTATAGCTTTCACAAAGTTCCAAAAAGGTTTTCAAAACATTGGCATATTGCTGTTGTCTCTGATTAATAGCAAAGAATGATTTCTTACCCTTTTCATTCAAGCTATTGAAAAACTGACATAATCTATTAGCTCTTACTATGGTGTTATTTTCGAACGGTAACAACTTTTCGAATAAACAAATATCTACGGCAGACGTGATATCTTTCTCATTGATATAAATTAAGGACAAAACTTGATTGGGAATCTGCTTGAATATCAGTTCCTCTAACTCATCACTCTCTTCTTTACCTTTGCCTCCAAAATCAATCTTTTCATTCTTATCAACAGCAGTATAATACTGATTGCAATGGCTGGTCAATATTTTTATTGCTTGATTTCTAATATCAGGGTTCTTCTCTCTGATCAATTGGAACAAGGTAGACATTATAGCCTTATTACAAATTCTGGTAAACTTTTCAAAAGGAATTTTTTCTACCGAAATACAACTGAACAATCTGACTTTTTCGTCTATATCCAATAGACATTTGTTCAACCCATTGCATAACTCAGTAGATACTTCGGTGGTGATGCTGTTGAGATTTTTGACAATGAGAGGTAGCTGTTCAATCCATTTACACCTCACAGCTGATGAGATATCCAACGTTTTCTTTAACCAGTTGAGCCACGTATCCTTATAGTTGATGATGAAATTATGAGAAGATACAGGGGATCCAATCATTTGACCGACGGTCTCAGTGGCCAAAATCCTAATTGTTTCATCTTCAGCATTTAACTCATCATCTATTAATCCCATGACCGAATTTAATAGACCAGGAACATAACTCCAAATCTGAATCGATAATTTATGGGTCTTTCTCAAAGTCTCCAAGGCTCTAATAGAATTAATCTTTTCCAGGTCATTTTCAATTTGATTACAACTCTCATACAACATTTCAGAAAAGTATTGAGCCACTTGACGGGACATTCGATCCATGTTGGCTTCACATATGCTTATTGAAAAATTGAACCCAGAGTTGGAGATCTTAGATTTAGAAGTCAACATCATAGCACTATTAGAAGAATGAGTCAATAATTTATCCAAGATTAATTTCAATACATTATGTGGGATTATTTCTGCTTCTGCCATAACTTCAGATAAAATATTTGATATCAACGGTTCAAGTCTAGTAGGAAAATCTTTGTTAGACAAATCATAAAAGATATTAAACACCGATTCAATTAATTCTTCTGAATCCTTGATGTCGGTTATTAATATGATAGACCTCACTTCCGCTAACCGTTTTAGCAAATAACATTGTTGCTGGAAGTATGGATTGCTGGCATCACCTAATTTTTTGAATTGATTGAAGAATGCCTTAAAAATATTGGATAACTCATTACTGGTAAATGGAGCATCAGGAGCATAAATTCTGAGAAGATCAGAAATACTGCAACAAACATATGCCTGAACCCCAGAATTTGAGCTTTTAAGAAGTTTAGGATTCATCAAATCATCTTTGATTTTGGTGAAGGTCGATAAATCAGGATTATCTTGGTCTATGGTACTCAATTCTTCACTCAACTGTTGCAACCGTAACAAAAGATCCTTTGTGGCTATTGGATTCTGAGGAGTTGATATGATCGGTTTCTTAAAGGATAACCGTCTAGGACCTCCTCGACCTTCTGCAGTAATATCTGACATGGTTCGATCTAGTCTACGTGCAATATATCGCTTAGTGCAAACCGTTTACTAACAGTTAGAATATTTATTAAAATAAACCGCGTCGTGGGTCGTGGCGCGTCGCTTTAATGATAAGCTGTCAAACGGTTGCGATAACTGCAAAAGCCATTCTGGCATTCATTGATGCTAAGAAGTTTACTTGAGCCATGGATTCTTATGAGGTGTTAGAGACTGCTAAATATGGTTCCATGCGTGTGAATGTGTTAAAGTTTCAATTGCCATTAGTGTATAGTGGTGATGAAGAAGTTTTTGGCGATTTCGAGGGCCAAACTATTCAAGTGGTAGCAAAGTTATGTCAGCTAGACCACTCTTGCTCAGATAGAATTCTTCCTGAAAACCCCAATGTTGTTGCTTTCATTCAAGGAGGACCTGGGTTCCCTTGTTCGCCTCCTCATTCAAACATCCCTTATACCAAGGCTTTCTTAGATAGGGGGTACCAAGTATTATACATGGATCAAAGAGGAACTGGGTTAAGTACACCTATAGATTATAAAATGTTTCCTAAGCTTGTGGATCCCAGTGACCACGACAAACAATTGAATTTTTTATTGAATTTCACTGCTGCATCAATTGTAAAGGACTTGGAAGCAATTAGATCCATTTTGGTTGGTACGTCATGGTCCATTAGTGGTCAATCTTTCGGAGGGTTTTGTTCGTTTACTTACCTATCATTCTACCCCGATCAAATAAGAAGATCTTTCATCACGGGTGGAGTCCCTCCTATTGGACATGGGCCAGAAGATGTATTTAGAGCTACTTATGGAAGAGCTAGGGAAAGAAACAAACACTACTATTCCAAGTACCCTCAAGATGCCTCTATGGTTAAAGACATTCTTGATTTTCTAAATCTGAATACGGTTGTGCTTCCTAATGGTGGTAATTTGACAGTTGAAAGGTTCCAACATCTTGGAATCAATTTTGGGGCCCATGGAGGTACCGACGATGTTCATACGATCGTTCAAGCTTTCCATAATGATTTGCAGTTGTTCCAAGAGCCAAGTGTTAACACATTATATATGATTCAAACGCTGGTATCTTTTGGAACTAATATACTTTATGCATTGTTCCAAGAATCTATCTATTGTGATGGTGCTAATCCATCTTCTAGCCCATCAAAATGGGCTGCTCACAGACTTAGAGCATTGCCAGAAAACCATAACTTCTGCTATAAACAAGATTCTGATGATCCAGTGTACTTCACTACTGAAATGGTCTTTCCCCAAATGTTTGAAGATTATCTGGAATTAAGACCCTTCCGTGCTTTGGCTCATGCTATTCACTCAAAAACCAAGTGGCCAAGTCTTTATAACACATCGGGCCTATCTGCACTTACTTTCAAGGATGTTCCGATAGTAGGGTCTCTATATATAAATGATCTATACGTCGAGTTCAACTTGGCTACTAAGGTTTTACAACAAACCTTTAACGGATCTAATTTTAGAGCCTACATCACCAATGAATTCTTCCATAATGGGTATAAAAAGGACCCAGAAAGAGTTATAGGGACTTTATTTCGTTTACTAGAATCAGAGATTGATTAAGGCTCAGTTTTTATAATATAAATAAACATTCCTATTCTATCTATATGACTCAAAAATAATTACTAGGCACTAGTCCAATTCTATTTGAATTCAGACTATCGCCATGAGCGATACCAACTGCCCAAGTATCACTAGCATCTGTTGATTGTGTGGAGAAATTAAAGATTATTTCGATTTTATCACCAGCATTAAATGATAAATCACCAGATTCTTGACCTTCGAAATCATATTTAGCAGTCAAAGTCTTACGAACAGACTGTTCATTCATGCTCATTACTTTGCCAAAGAATTTATTCAATTCATCCAATTTACGAGTTGCACTGGATGCTCTACTAAATGCATCATCATCCCTTGGAACATCAATTTGTTGAACACCCCTAGGCGGAGCTACAGGAGCCTCCTTAATTTTACTCTTAGAAGAATTATATATCTTTGCTAATCTTGAATTTCGACTCTTGGAATCATCGTAAAATTGGGAGGTGGAAACAGAATTGGTGTTTGATAAAAAGCTTTTAAATTCGTCGTCATCATCATTTATATCACTAAAATTATCGGATTCACTCATAATGCTTTGAGAATCAGACGTATCCAACGAATCATCAGATTTGCTAAAAGAGTTCCTTGTATCAAACCCAACTGCTGAGATTGGGGTTGTTGGAACCGAAGAAGCCTTTGGAGAATTTGGCAATGAAAGACTTGGGATGCCTAGATGAGGAGAACCCACAAACATTGCTCTGGAACTGTTTTCTCTAGGCGGCAAAGGAGGAGGAGCGATCTTCGGCGTCTTGATCAGAAACGAAGGTACTTCAGGCTCTTTCGGTCCGGATTTTGGATAGTAAGTCTCTGAAGGATTATAGTTAGGACTATGATACTCAAGAAATGCATTAAGCTGATCTGCAATTAAATAACCATTGAAGAGTCCATTTCTGGAATCCAAAGGTTTTAAGGCAAACTTATTGTCCACCATTTTTCGACTAAGTTTACTCCACATTTTTGCAGTCTTCAGAGTTTTATCTTCATCATCAATTTCTCTGTCTATAATTTCAGGATCCTTATTTTGGATGATAGTAATAAAAGTCTCAAGCTGTAGTCTAGTAGGGGTCATTGCGTTTTCCCATGCATCGATTATCGATTGATAAGACTGGTCCTCTTCCTTATCCGGTACTAAGCCATAGTGAATATTGAAATAATTTAAACTATCATAAATGGTCCTGTAAGTATCCAATTGTCGGAAAAGGATAGCCTTAGAAAGAGAATCAATGAATTCTTCCAAGAAGGAAAATATATGTGGTAATATGCTCTTGGATTTTTCATCTAATTTTTCAAAAATATACTTATTCTGACTCAAATCTTTCTCGAGGTTATTCATGGATTTTGATTCTTTATCATCCAATGGAGTAGTTTTTTTCATAAGTTTCTCCAATTTTTTATGAGTTTTCTCGTATTCACGTTGTTTTTTGTTTCTCTTGTTTATCAACTTCAAGGTATCATATAAATACCCCACCATTTCGGCGATTCTAATCTTATTCTGCTGATAAAAATAGTCCCACTCATCTAACAGACGAGAGGTTAAATTATCCAAGGTCATCATATAATTAAACAACTGCTCATTTAAACTGGGAATCTCAAATTGCATTTCCTTGGGATGAACCATTGGAATTTCTGATTCAGCTTGAAGTCTATCGAATTCCTCATAATATTGGTCCATTTCATCAAAATATAAGGAATTTGCACCAATTAATTTGCTCCACAATTCAACGCTTTTCATATGGAATTTGAACATTCTCGGTATCCCTTTATTCGAAATTAAATGTAGTTGATTATTAGTATACTTCAATCCCTGAATAGCTCTCTTTATATCATGTTGATAATGGAAAATGAGCTCATCATCAGTATCATAACTCTTTTTTCCTACTTTATGAATGGTAGAATTGAACGAACTATTAAGTGAAGTTCCTAGGTGATTCACATTACTTTTTAGCTTATCAATTGACATCGTAGAATGGTTCCCTGCTATATTAGAGGCAACTTAATTGTATTTATTGGAAAGTGTGCTGTGGCTTATATGAAGGATGGTGGATGCTGCGGAAGGTCGCAGCCTATCTTTTATGATCATCTGACTGACAACCTGCCGTGAGAACTGCAATGGCCAGTAGCACGGTAAGGGCCAGTAGCACCTACTTGACAATGGTATATATGTGAAGTATTCTCGATTAGAAGAAAGAATTTCTTTTGTAGCATTAGTAGCCAGGTGGATGTCTACGCCTGTGGTTTCTATATCATATCATTTCACTATATATAATAATAATAATCACATAACTGTAAAGGAACCAGTCAAAGAATTGAAAAGGAAAAGCTTTGTGTTTTTTCTAAACAACAAAAATAAAAAAACGTTGACTACTTTGAACCACTCAAGCCCATAATAAGGTAATATACTGCCATCCTTTCAATTTAGGATATTCTGGCTCTGGGTGAAGTTCAATATCTCTAAAAATATTCTTCAAATCTACATCTTCAGGCTTCTTCATCTTGGTTCTTTTGATTAATTTGTATCCAACAAATAACACAAACGACAAGGGAAGGATGAAATAAGAACCAAAGAAATCCCCAAAATCAAAGTTACCATGAATAAAGTTTGCAAACCCACCAGTTATTAAGAAAAGAGCTGAAAAGAATAATGAAAAGTAAGCAGCGTAGTGGGTACCAGGAAAAGTATAAGGTAAATCAGCTCTGGAAAAACCTTGAGCTTTAAATGCCCTCATTAAAAGGATATGGTTCAAAGAAATGATGATCCAATTCATAAGAAGATTGGAGGAGGTAACTTTTTGGAACCATGAGAACACAACAGCAGATCCTTCGTTAGTGGACATATAAGCTAATGGGATGAAGCAACTAGCTACCGTAACAGCTACCCAAGGTAATCCATACCTGTTGGTCTTTAAAAAGATTTTTGGTGCTTGATTTTTACCAGCCAAAGCAAATAACACTCTGGATGCTTTAACAATCGACAAGTTACCAGCAGAAAGAGCTGAAGTACAAACAATAGCATTAATATAATCAGGAAGTACCTTAATTTGCCCTTCCATGGCAATTACAAATGGAGAGGCACTAGCATCACCAGTTGGGGAGGATATCCTTTTATTATTACTAGGAACAATCATAGTCAAGATAAAAACTGTGATTAAATAGAGGCCAAAGACTCTGAAAAATACTCTTTTGGCAGCTCTATGGATAGCTCTTCTAGGATGTTGAGTTTCTCCTGCTAAAAGGGAGATACCCTGAACTCCACCATAGGCATAAACTACTCCAGAAATAGCTTGCCAAAATCCAGCGAATTTACCTAATGAACCTGTGGTATACATTGCAGCAAATGGACCAGGATCTTTCCAATATCTAAATCCGATTCTGTCTCCAGTTCCTCCCAAGTCAATCACAAGACCACTGACAACTAAAATGACAATTAAGGTAAGTTTTAAGATTCCAAAAGCAAATTCAATTTCCCCATACCATCTAACTTTATAGATATTAACTGCCACAATGATAAGACCAAAAATGGTGATCCAAATTGCAGGATTTAAATCTGTCCAATATCTCATAATGACTGCAACAGCAGAAAGTTCATTAGGAATAATTGCAGAATAAATATCAATCCATCCCATCATAAAACTTAAAGCTGGGTCAAAGAAATGACTGTGGGTTAAGTAACCAGAGGTAGCAGGGATAAAACATGATACTTCAGTAACGCACATTTGTGATGCCCCTACAACACAACCAACAATCAAATAGCATAAAAGCATTCCAACTGGCCCTGTATTGGCTAACGTACCACCAGACGAAAGGAAAAGCCCGGTACCAAAAACCCCTACAAGGGTGATCATACTTAAATGTCTAGATCTTAACCCTTTGCTTAATTTCCTTTCATGTTGGAAATGGTCAATATAACTTCCATCACTAGATATTGATGCACGATCGTCATCCCCCAATGATTCCACATCTGCTTGGGTGGCATATACAACTTGTTTTTTATCTTGTTTCAATTCTTCCATTATTTAGATGGTGTGGTCAGTAAAAATCAGAGGCACTTCTGCTGTTTAAATGCTTACAGCTTTATACAATTCGTAGTGATACGAAAAAATTACGTAATAGTTGGGCGATAAGAGGCATTGATAATGAGTTTATCAGAAGAGACACTAGGCCGGAATACTGCCTTAGCAACTCCTAATAGCCTTACTGAAGAGATAGTGTACAAACGGAATTATTATAATTCCAGTAGTATAATTCTATGCTTATCAAACATAATGTAGGCTTATGTTCCTCATACAGGTCCTTATCAGCGACCAAATCGAACCATGTTAAGCGCCCTTTTTGTGTTTATGTTGTCAAAACCCCCCTCGGGATGTCATTGTCATTTTAGGATATATTCGTCATTGTTGCAGCCACTTGCACTACTGATAAGGATATCTAGGTCCAAGGAGTAGTGTGCGCAGTAGGTTTACCACTCACTCCCTTTTGAGTTTGCCTTTCAATGAATTCTCCTTGACTTACTGGTAATGTCTTATAGATCTATGTATAGCACGGGTATCACTTTCGGTGTACTTAGCTACATTGGGGATACAATTAGACCGTTAGTTTTCTTGACTGCTGTCAAAAACTGTAAATCTGTGTTGCACTTTCGCGTTGCGTTTCCTGTCGCCGCACCCACACTAGAGCCGCACTTGCGTACTGATAAGAAACCCTTATCTGCCAAGTACGGATGTTTTTTGTCGTCGACAAGTTCTCCTTTTCCTTTCAAAGAGTATCTGTATTCTCTTTTTCAAATAACATCTGTCTCTTGTTGGAATCTACTTGGTATTAGCTTTTTACTTTCCAATGTTCTATTGTTTTCATGTTTTATGTGCTGAACCGACGTACCTAATCTCGTATCGATGAGATCACTGAAGTTCTTGGTGCCGCTAGCCATACTCACAGGTGTTGTTTTGTTCTCGTGCTAGATCATCAAAATTTACCTATCCGTACTAATTCTCTACCTATCAACCAATTTCTCTTTTAGCCTATATGCTAGTCACTACTCGTTGAAAGCTAAATGTTTTTTGAATGGGGTATACCGTCTCTGACACAACGCAGTAGGCAGAAATTATGGTGCACTGGAACAGATACACCTATAGTTCACTTCTATGCTTTTCTGGTTGCTCGTCAAGCTATTGTATGAAAAATACTGCTGCATACTTATGGGGTTGGAGGAGTAGCTCATGAAAATTTCCCAAATTGTATGCCAATGGGACATATTAAAACCGTTTCCGCTTACTCAGACATATAGGAGTTAACCTTTCCTCTCAAACACCGAATATTGAATAAGCATTGTGCCCAGAACAACCCCTTACAGGATGGTGTGGTACTTTTTTTTGATGCAAAAATTACTACATTTGGCTGCGAAAGGGACATCTTCAAACATATAGCTGCGAAATATTTTTCCTACTTCTGGGCCACGAGACTTGAATATGGAATATAAATACCATTAAATTCTTCTGCAGGTTCAGACTTACTTCACTATCATTCATTATTACTGATATTTAGATATCATGAAACTTTCCACCTCTGTCATCTATTCCATTCTTTGTGCCTTGGCCTTGGCAGCACCGGTTGAGCAAGCCAAACGTGATTCTTATGACCTACCAGAAGGTGCTGTATTGGGTGAGTTTCCTATTGATGATGTCCAACAGCCATTTTTTGCTCAAGCTGACGGAAAGGATTATGTTATAATTGTCAATTCAACGGTTTTAGATGCTGAAGTTTCAAAGAGAGACGCAGACGCAGATGCCGATGCTGATGCCTGGGGCTGGAATTACAGACAAAAGTTTCAACCAATCTCGAAAAGGGATGCTGATGCTGATGCTGATGCCTGGGGCTGGAATTACAGACAAAAGTTTCAACCAATTTCTAAAAGGGATGCTGACGCTGATGCTGATGCTGATGCCTGGGGTTGGAATTACAGACAAAAGTTTCAACCAATCTCGAAAAGGGATGCTGACGCTGATGCTGATGCTGATGCTGATGCCTGGGGTTGGAACTACAGACAAAAGTTTCAACCAATTTCTAAAAGGGATGCTGACGCTGATGCTGATGCCTGGGGTTGGAATTACAGACAAAAGTTTCAACCAATTTCTAAAAGGGATGCTGATGCCGATGCTGATGCCTGGGGTTGGAACTACAGACAAAAGTTTCAACCAATTTCTAAGAGGGATGCTGATGCCGATGCTGATGCCTGGGGTTGGAACTACAGACAAAAGTTTCAACCAATTTCTTAGGCCGTTTCTTCTTCTCATTTCTCATTATCAAGTTCTGGGCTTGATACTTTAAGTAAGTTGTTATTTCTTTTAGCTAGTTATTCTGATGTTTTCGTTTTAATAAATGTTTCTTTTGTTCAAAGCTTTGTAAAAACAGTAATACTTAAAAAGGAACTCCTTTACTTTTCATCCTTTATGATTTGATAGCCCTCGTATTCTTGTCATCAAGAAAATAATCCCATATATCCAGAATAGAATATACCACGAGCACCTGGCAACCCGGTTAGCTGGTCACATATACGAGCACAGAAAACTTGAGCGGTTTCAAACTTTTGTTAGGTACAGCATATTTGCAAGGTAAAAGATACATGCAGGAGTTCCTCATTAGCGATAAAGAGGAGGGTTTCATGATTCCATTGAGTGTAACAGAATGTTCCTTTAGACTACCAATTGGGTAATTTCTTTGCTGCAATATTTTTTGCTGCGAAAAAATTTTATCAGGAACTAGTACTCACATAGTAAAATTGTCTTCATGGGCCGTGAATACGAGTTTAAAACTTTGAAAAAGGGGGTACAAGAAGATCAAAATGGGTGTATTAAGCGTTTTGACAAATCAATAGATGCATTAGCTCAGTATTTTCTTATACGCCTTATTCTGAAGAGCCGAATTTGTAAGACTCTTTAAGTGCATATATAGACTCTGTACTATCACAACCTTGTGCCATACTGTACTCTTAAAATAATTGGTATGATTTTCTCACATCTCCTTATATTGTTCAGCAGCTTCCTTTTAGCAAGTGGAGATCAAGTTACAGGCATATTTACATCTATTTCAGATATTCATTGGGAATCCGCAAACTATTATGATGAAGACTATCCTGATAACCCAAATTGGGTAGTTACTGTTGGGTGGAATATCTTTAATAGCAATGTCAAAGCCCAGGATTCTTTTAGCTTAACTTTACCCTGCGTATTTAAGTTTACCACAAATGCCTTAACAATTGACTTGGAAGTAGACTCGAAAGTTTATGCTCTGTGTTCTTTTTATTCTGGTGGACTCGTTGTTCCATATTCCCAAATTACCTGTATTGCATCTGAAAACGTCGATTCCAACACTTTGGCTTCTGGCTCAATAACATTCCCAGTTGCATTCAATATTGGTGGGTCTGCCATTTCCAACGATTTAGAAGCATCTAGTTGTTTCACGAAGGGCTTGAATAATGTTACCTTTCACGACGGAGAATATCACTTCTCATACCCTGTCAATTTTCCTGGGCTTACAGCTATCGACAATGGATTCCCCACACTGAATATAGTGGTTGAAAACAGGTTAGTACCGTCATTACTAGAGACCCAAAATTATGTATTGGGTGTCTCTTGTGATGAAGGCATTGAAGCGGGTACACTTGGGTTCAGGTTTTACAATGCCTATTTGGATTGTTCCTCTGTTCATGCGGCCATGACAAATCAGTTGAACAGTTGGTTAAAGCCAGAGTCAGCTGATGATTTTGATTTTACTAGTACCTGTGACAGCTTTGGCTATCAAATATCGTATTCTAACATCCCAGCTGGATATAGGGTTTTTGTAGATGGCTTGGCACAACCTCAAGGTGCATCTTCCATAAGAGTAGGTTATACCAACAATGTTCGCTGTGTTAATTACCCATATAATATAAGCACCAGTCCTACTATTAACTGGGCTGTATATGACAACTCCGATACAGACAGCAGTGGTAGAGAAGTAGTGGTTACAACAATCACTTGGACAGACTCTACCACAGATGTGACAACCTTACCTTGGGAAACAAATCCAGGAGAAACCGAAACCATAGAGGTAAAGGTTCCTGTTCCTACCTCGACCATATCCGATTATTGGATGGGGACTGAAACTCTGCTATCAACAAATACAGCAACCCCGGGTGAAACTGCAACTGTGGTGGTAAATATTCCGTACGAGAGGACCACTGTTACAGAAACTTGGACTGGTATCAGCACCACCACTACAACCCTTATTCCTGAATCTGGTGATGAAACTGCTACTGTTATCATAGAGGTACCATATATCTCACATTCGAAGTATTCGAACACAGAACTGGAGAGCATCAGCCAGCGTACAGAATCATTCGTTTCCGGAACCCCAGTATACCCCAATTCGTCATTACCATCAAGCTCTTTCGATATTACCAGTTCAATCGACGCTTCAAGTTCTGTATTTTCAACGCTTTCAAGTGTTCTCGATTCGAGCCTTACAGATCATTCCGAAACTGTGGGGTCAGATTATACTATCAGGTCCTTAGAGGATTCAAATGCTTTTCAAGCTACCAGTTTTTTTGAACTTTCAAGCACTTCCGAGGTATCGAATAGTTCAAAAGGTGGTAGCACTTCTTTTGATATTACTGATCCTTCATATATTACAAGCTCTCCTAATATTCCAAGCTCATCAGTTGCAAGTCTTGCGGATTCTTCCAGTCCTAGCGTTACTGAAGTTACAAGTCCTTCTGGGGGCTCAAGTTCTTTAGTAGCAACAAGTTCCTCGGCAAAAAACAGTCCTTCTGATTTTCCAATTCTTTCTTCTAGTGTTGATATTTCTGATTTATCAAGTGCATCCGATGATCCAGGTTCAACTTCATCCGAGAGTTTTTCTGGATATTCGAGTTCAGTTACAAGCTTCTTTGGTGACACCAGTTCAAGTATTTCGGAATATTCAAGCTCTTCTGACGACTCAAGTTCTTCTGACAACCCCAGTTTTTCCGAGGATCCAAGATCAAGTTCTTCTGATGGCTCAAGTACTACTGAAGACCCAAGTTCTTCTGAGGATCCAAGTACTTCTGAGGGCTCAAGTACTACTGAGAACCCTAGTTCTCCTGAAGATCCAAGCTCGAGTTCTTCTGAGGATTCAAGTTCTTCTGATAATCCAAGCTCAAGTTCTTCTGAATACCCAAGTTCTTCCGAGAATTCAAGCACTTCTGAGGGCTCAAGGTCTTCTGAGGATCCCAGTTCAAGTTCTTCTGAGGATCCAAGTACTTCTGATGGCTCAAGTTCTTCTGATGATCCAAGTTCAAGTTCTTCTGAGGATTCAAGTTCTTCTGATGATCCAAGCTCAAGTTCTTCTGACGATTCAAGTTCTTGTGAATACCCAAGTTCTTCCGTGGATCCTAGTTCTTCTGACGACTCAAGTATTTCTGAGGACTCAACTAGTTCTGAGGGATCAAGTACTACTGAGTATCCAAGCTCAAGTTCTTCGGAGGACTCAAGTACTACGGAATATTCAAGCTCTTCTGAGGACCCAAGCTCTTCTGATCGCTCAAGTACTACTGAAGACCCAAGTACCACTGAAGACCCAAGTACTACTGAAGACCCAAGTACTACTGAAGACCCTAGTTCTTCTGACGATCCAAGTACTTCTGAGTATTCAAGCTCTTCTGAGAAGCCAACTCCTATCGAAGATCCAAGTTCAAGTCCTTCTGAGGTCTCAAGTACTACGAAATATTCAAGCTCTTCTGAGGGCTCAAGTTCTTCTGAGGATCCCAATTCAAGTTCTTCTGAAGATCCTAGTTCTTCTGAGGATCCAAGCTCAAGTTCTGCTGAGGTCTCAAGTACTTCTGAGTATTCAAGTTCTTCTGAATACCTAAGAAGTACTACGGAATATTCAAGCTCTTCTGAGAAGCCAAGTACTATTGAGAATCCAAATTCAAGCACTTCCGAGGAGTCGAGTTATTCGGAACTGTCAAGTTCTTCTCAGGTTCCAAGATCTTCTGAGGACTCAAGTACTACGGAATATCCAAACTCTTCTGAGGATCCAAGTACTTCTGAGTCTTCAAGCTCAAGCTCTTCTGACGGCCCAAGTACTACTGGAGACTTAAATTCTTCTGAGGGCTCAAGTCCTCATGAAGTATCGAATTCCTTTGAAGATTCAAGCTCGAGTAGTTATGACGCATCGAGTTCATTTTCTTTTGAGAATACAATTTCAAGCTCAAGTTCTTTTGAATCTTCGTTTCCCCATAGATCGGTGGAAAGCTCCAGTTTTCTGGCTACTACGAGTGCTAATGGAAGTTCCAGCTCTGCTAGTATGAAACATTCTTCCAGAGTTTCAAGTCCTTCTGAGGTCATGACTTCAATGTCAGGCTCTTCGGATGTTAGCAGCTTCAGTACTACTGCCCAAAGTATCACTGATTTGCAAAGCTCTGATACGAAGTTGGTCCCTGAAGTCCCCCCTGCCTTAACTAGCTCTTTAAGCCTCCTTCGGCCCTCGGAATCTTCAAAGGTGACCACTTCTTTCAATGCTGCAACAACTTCGACCAGTTCAGAATTTTCAAGTGCTTTAGGAATAACCAGCCTTACCGAATTTACCAGTTGGTCCGAGGTTTCAAGCTTTCCAGAACTTACCAGCCTTTCTGAATCTTCGAGTTCTTCTGAAAACCGAAGCACTTCAGACTTTACCGGATTAGCACATGAATCTAGCGCTTATAAAACTTCAAGTCCTTATGCTGCTTTAAGCTCTTCTGAAGTAGTCAGTTCTTTTGGTATTACCACTTCTTATGACAGTATAAGTTCATTTGATCGATCAAGCGTTCCAGGCAGTACTTTAGATGTTAGCAGCTCGTTTGAAACTGGCACTTTTCAAACCTCTGATGCTTCTAAGGATACAAGTTTCAATAGCACAATTTCATGGGATATTACGAGTTTTTCTGATTATAAGGGCTCTGATGTGGTTACTGTTTCTGATTCCTGGAGTTCCGCAAAAGATTCAAGTTCTGGTCTTCCTGTGGCCCCATCATCTTCCTATCCTTCAGCTCCTGTTAAATCTCTCGAGACAACTGTAGTTTCAAGTCTTGAAATTCGTGCTTCTGGCATTCAAAGTTATTCGGAAAGCACCGTTATACCCGAGTTAATAAATGGTTCCAAATTGTCAGATTCAAGCTTTCCTACTAACATCCCAGAATTCATTGACCTTCCTGAAGATACGGGTTCTTTGAAGGCTCCAAATTACTATGATTCTGATGGTACAAGTTCACCAGATATTAAGACTACCTCCGATGATAAAAGTGTATCTAGAATCCCAAGTGATCCATATTCACCAACTTATTCTAACAATCCTTCTACCAAACAAGGCATGGTTAGCACTGAAACCATTCCTTCTTCAACTGGTTCTGATCAGCTATTTTCGTGGTACGTTTCGGATCCGTCAACATTCACGAGTGTCGAAAAAGCACAGCAAACGGGTCTTCTGACATTAGTGGCTGCTTCTCATTACAACAGTCTGTTGTCTACAGACCTGCTCTCTTCTAATCTCCCGTTGTTTAGCAGATCTTTATCGTATAAAAGTATGACCTCGAGCTGGTCAGCCGGCTCCGGGTCCACATTAAGTAACTCATTTATGGGGTTGTTTCTTCTGCTATTAATTATCTGAAGTGAATTTGTTTTGGTTTATTTTTGTGTCGCAGCTTGTAGTTTTTGCAAGTTTTGCAATTTTTGCAATTTCTGCAGCCTTTTTTTGCAACAATTGGCTCACTATGAGGGTTTTATATATTACAATAAATAGCACAGATTAAACCTGAATTAAAACTATTAAATGTTTATAAACGTAGAAATAAAAGACAAGACGGAGGGTAATTAAATTAGTTCTCAATCAACCTTTTTTAAAGAAAAACCTTCTTTTAGAAGAAGGTTGAGTTTCTTGTGGTTCATAAGGGGTATAAGGGGTTTCATCATTATAAGGAGGGTTTTGCATATCATAAGGAGTGGATTCTTCGTTATTATAACGGGAATAATCAGAAGAAGATTCTTTATGTTCAAAAGAGGTATCATCAGCATGTTTCTGAGAATATTTCTTAGCACCACCTTTAACAGTAACCACACACATCCAAATAGTGCTAATTAATAAACAAGCCACCGAGGCCCACAAAATCCCAAAAGTCTTTGCACTCACACTTGAAGAATAACCGTTATCATTAAAAGCATTTCTTCCTAAAACATGGGCACCAGTAACCACTGCAGCACCAGCAGTTGTAAATAATAAAGCAATACCAATGGCAACTAAACTTAAAATACCAGTAACAAATCCTTTAACACAACAAGATAAAAGTGTTGGAAATACAGCAATTATGGAAAATACAATTCCAATTAAAAAGAAAGCATAAGCAAACCTAGATAAGTAATAATAGGTATCTCTATTATCAATAAACGTTTGAGGAATTCCTTTAGTAGTAGCAAAATTATCTACCGGAGAATAAGGATATGCTGGGGTAGTAGAACCACAATCATAATTTCTACCATCTCTTACTCCACATAATGAATATAATGTCCATCTAGCTTTATCCCAAGGTAATCCAAAATCTCTTGCATTATCAACTTCACTCCAATAAAATTCTCCCAAAACTCCTGAGTTGTTAGCCCCGGTCAAATTAATGAAAAACAATAATAGAGCTGCCCCAAGCAATAAAATTATAGGCACAATTGTAAGTAATCTTCTTAACATGATAAGTAGCTGAAATTCTAGTACTAGACAAAAAAAGATATAGATATCACCTGTTAGGGCTACAACTGGTTGCGCAGAATTGCTAATGTTATAAATTTATAGTCCCAGCATGACTTTATATACTTCCTCGAATTGGATGCAAAATTTCATGCATGGCAGCAACAAACTATCACACTGAAATTTACTAACTAATGTTTACTTGTTTTGCTACTTACTATATTAAGTGACTAGTTTACTGTATATTAGACAGCCGCACTGGCATTGCAACGGCTGGAGCTCTGCCACGTCCGTGACCATGACTGGATCTCAGCACTACCGCCGCAGCTACTGCGACTGGTCCCATTTAGCCCCGGTCCTGTGCCTAGTGGGCAGTGAATTGTCTGCAAAAGTGACCCCAAATTGCCAAGATGGCTCTGGCTCCACCACCATGACTTCGATGAACAATGGAAACTGAATGTTTCTATAATGTTTCTTTAATGTTTCTTTAACGCTTATGTGGTGGCGGATTCGATATTCATGGCTTGTACCACATATGGTTCCTAAAAAGGGTTGCAAAGCTTAAATGTTTCTAGTCTTCAGTCCGTGTCCGTGCCAAAAGGAACCTCTTTGCCAACCTCTCTTCAGCTGTTGCAATATACGTCAGCCCACTCTGAATAAAAAATGTCGCATTACATGATGGACCCCTGGGTATGAATCATTGGTATGTCGCAACAAAATTTTCCTAATAAACTTTTGCCAGAGATTAAAGCATATTACTCCTTAAAAGAGCCTATAACCGGCTTCTAAAACTCCTGAATCAGCCTTAGCTGGTAAAATCACTTCTTTTTTATATATGATTCGGCTATTCTAAAAAGACAATTTAATAACCGAGCGTTTGAGGATTCGTTAAGCCATTGTTACTTAAAACCACAACATATAACCCTGTTGCATAGGCACAATGTCGGTTAAAAGCCTTGTTGATGTAATAGATAAAGCTAACATTAGTGGTAGTTCTGATGAATCCAAGGGAGAGCCAGACAAGAAGACCGAAGAACCACCAAAAGAACAAGAAGAATGTACTGGTGACGTTGCCATCAACCAAGATCCTAGTAAATCACCACAAGCTTCTGATCCCAGCAACTGTGGTGATAATAACAACAGCCCAAAATTGGAGCTTATAGATACAAAGTATAAAACTGAAGGCAAGTTATTATACGAAGGGGCCAACGGGAAAGTAGTTACTGGAGTCATAAAATCCACTAATGAACCAATAGTAATAAAGACCATCAAGCACATTCCTGATAAGGAGGACACTCAGCAATACCAATCGAATGTTTTGAAAGAATTTGAATTAATCAAGTCCATGAAGAATCGAAATATTGTTGAGATAATTGATATCTGTAAGAACCATGATTCTGAAGAATATTCATTTGTGGTTCCATATTATCGTCAAGGGGATTTGTTAGATTATTTATCTTACTTACGCAAGAACAAGATCCCAATAAATTCAAATTTAAAAGATTCTGTATTCAAACAGATAGTTAAAGGAGTTCATTATTTACACTCAAATCAAATTGTTCATCGGGATATAAAACCAGAAAATTTCTTGATTGATAGTAATGGTAATATAAAGATTAGTGATTTTGGTTATTACCTAACTTTGGATGATGTAGATGATAAGTTTTGGGATAAACAAAATAAAGTCCTTCTATGTGGTACTAATTCCTTCAAGGCCCCAGAGATTTTTAAAGCTGAAACAGTTTTACATGACGATGATGACCTTGATAAGGTTAAATCTTTAATAGATTTTAAAGCTCTTGATTATTGGTCATTAGGGATTACTTATATTCAAATATATCTAATGAAAAAACCTTGGAATGTGGCTAACGAATCAGATTCAAATTATAAGAATTTTGCCATGAATTATCCTTCATCTGATAATTTAATTACTCGTCTTAATGAAGAATTGGATGATAAACAACTGAGTTTTAAATTAAATCCTTGTTTAAATCTATTTAGAGATTTACATTATGGATCTAGATTTTATATTCTAAAATTGTTAAGTCCTAATAACTTAAAGAGATTAACTACTGACGATTTATTAAAATCCACCTGGATGAGTCAAGCTTATGCTGACCCAAAAGAGCTTTTATCATTAAAAAGATGATTACTATCCTTGCATATAATTATTTTTCCATCCCTTCTTCTTTCTTGTTATGTCCGTTAACGTTTTAACTCGTTTATTTTTTAATTTACGTTGTGCAGTCCTGACATATTTTTGCAGACTCCTGTCGAGCCCTGCATCGTTAACCAAATATCTATTTAGCTTACATTCTAACTCTTGGGTAGCTACGTGGGTGGCTTAAGTATTACTACATACTGTATTTACTACATTACCTTGTTTATTCACCCCCTGTATAAGCTACTCTCCACTACAAGGGGGTTTTTGTGCCATAGTGTAATTGAAAATTTTAGGCTGCTTTTGGAGTGGGCACACTGCTTTGGTGGACAAAGCTCAGTGAAAAGTGGAAAAAAAAATTTCAGCTACCCCAAACTCAATTCACCTTGATAATGTCTACTACTGCCAGTATGTACCATATTTGTTATAATGCAATTGAAAACTAGTACCCTATGACAATACTAACATGACGTAGAACCTGATCAAAAGACTGAAAAAGTCGACTACACAATTGCCAATTCTGATGTTGTGCAAAAATACAAAACTGGAGGGGAAATCTCTGGAAGAGTTATAAAACAAGTTAAAGAATTGGCTGTCGATGGAAGTAAAATCTGGGACTTATGTCAAAAGGGAGATGAATTAATGGAAGAAGAATTGTCTAAAATCTATAATTCTAAAAAAGCATCTAAAGTTTTAAAAGGTATTGCTTTTCCAACCTGTGTTAATCCAAATCAAATTCCTGCTCATTTTGCTCCTACTAGTGCAGATGATGAACAAAATTTGACCTTGAAAAATGGAGATGTTATCAATATTATGTTAGGGGTTCAAATCGATGGATTCCCCGCTATCATTGCTGAAACCATGGTTGTAGGAGAATCTGAATCGAATCCAATTGAAGGAAAGAAAGCAGACTTATTACACTCTGCATGGAATGCTAGTGAAGCTGCCATCAGAACCTTCAAACCAAACAACAGAAACTGGGATGTTACCAATATTGTTGATAAAGTAGCTAAACAATTCGAAACTACGGCTGTTGAAAGTATGTTAAGTCATAATCAAGAAAGAAATGTTTTATATGGTCCTAAAGAGATCTTATTAAATCCTACCAAAGAAAATAAAAATCAAATGGATACATTCAAATTTGAAGAAAATGAAGTTTATGGATTAGATATTTTGATTTCTACTTCTTCTGATGGTAAGGTTAAATTATCTAACTACAAAACTTCTTTATATAAATTAACTGGTAATTCTTATGCCTTAAAGTTAAAAACTTCTCACCAAGCCTTAGGAGAATTTAAAAAGAAAGCTTCAGGTCTTTTCCCAATGAACATTAAAAAATTGGATGACGTTAGAAAATCCAGAATGGGATTAATTGAATGTTGTAATCATCAAGTCTTATTGAATTATGATATCATGTCTGAAAAAGAAGGTGAACAAGTGGCTCAAGTATTCACCACCTTTGGTATAACCAAGAACGGAATTGTCAAATTCACCAGTCCTTCTTTCAATCCTGCTTGTTACAAAACCGATAAGAAGATTGATGATGATGAATTAGTTGATTTGATTTCTAAACCTTTAAAAACCAATGCTAAAAAGAACAAAAAGAAAGCTGCTGCTGAAGAAGCTAAGTAACCAATGACACTAAATAGTATTTAATAAACGCACATTTTAAATACTTCCGCTCTATGTAGTTTGATCTCAAATTGGGGTTGTTTCTCGATTTGGTCCGGGCATCCATTGTCTCTGCTTTATCTCTTATCTCCAGCTCGCTCAGATTTGCAGAGCCGTACAACCGGAATTGGTTAAGAGAGCGATCTTGAGTTTTAACATCTTTCAATTGAATATCTCCAAGTGGTCTATTGTGTCAGGCTTGTGAAATGTCGTCGGAATACATGAAATTCAATTCTAGGAGGTCAACCGTTTACTCCACAAAAGGAATGGTGACTTCTTCACAACCCCAAGCTAACAGTGCTGGGTTGCAAATATTGGCTAAAGGTGGGAATTGTGTTGAAGCTTGTATAGCAGTTGCAGCTGCCTTATGTGTCACAGAACCAGGTTCCACTGGGGTTGGTGGTGACTGCTTTGCATTGTACTATAAACAATCTACCAAAGAAGTATTAGGATTGAATGGCTGCGGGAGAGCTGCTAAAGATATTACTATAAAAATGGTATGGGATGCTTTGAATAACGGAGAGAAAATGGCCAGGATCCCTTATACTTCTGTGTTCGCTGTGATCACCCCAGGGGCCATTGCAGGGTGGTATGATGCTTATATGAAATGGGGGAGCCATAAAGTGTCATTTGCCGAGCTCCTTGAACCAGCCATTGATCTTGCTGATAATGGGTTTGCGGTATGTGAGTTATCTTCTAGAAGTTGGAAGAATTCGACTCCTAAAATCTTGAAGCAAAATCCTAACCTTGATCCCAATGAGATATCTGTTCTTATTAACGGGAAGGGGCCAAATGAGGGGGATTTTGTCACCAATAAGCCTCTTGCAAAGACCTTAAAGATGATTGGAGAACATGGGAAGGAGGCATACTATAACGGACCAATTGCTCAAGCTATTGTGAAAGAAACCACCTCTAGGGGTCATAACTTGTCATTGGAGGATTTCTCATGTCATGAGTCCACCTTTGTTGACCCCATTAAGTATGATTTCTTAGGGTTTACCATCTGGGAGATTCCCCCTAATGGCCAAGGATTAGTGGCATTGATAGCTCTTGGGGTAATCCAGGAACTTCACAATTCCAGTAAAATTGACATATTCAAATTGGAACACAATTCGGCAGAGTATTTGCATGTTTTAATTGAAGCTTGCAAGATTGGATTTTACGAAGCCAATGAGTGGGTAACCGATACAGAATTCAAAGACATTCAAATTACCAATATTTTGTCATCTGATTACTTAAAGAAAAAGGCTCTCTTATTCAACAAGGATAAAGTCATTGGCTCTGAATATCTCACTACACCTATTCCTGATCCCAAATATAAGTCTGACACCACCTACTTCACAATATCAGACTCAAATGGTGATGCTTGTTCTTTTATTAATTCAGTCTATCAAGGATTTGGAAGTGGAATATACGTTCCTGATTACGGGTTTTGTCTTCACAATAGAGGGGCCAATTTCAATCTAACTCCAGGAGCTACAAACTGTTTAGAAGGGGGTAAACGGCCCTATCATACGATTATTCCCTCGATGATTACCAAAGATGGAGAGTTATTTGCTTCGTTTGGTAACATGGGTGGATATATGCAACCAATAGGTCATGTTATTCATGTGATGAACCTTTGTGTTTTCAATTTCACTCCCCAGCAATCAATTGATCTGCCTAGATTTTTGTTAGAAGCTGATACTTCTATGCCTGATTCAGGTTTGGGTGGTGACGGTCCTGTGAGTACCTCAGTAACAAAAGTGTTTGTAGAGGAAGGAATAAATACAGAAGTTATAAAGGCCCTTGGTTCTCTTGGCCATAAGACTGAGTTGGTAACAGGATATGGTAGGGGTTCATTTGGTAGAGCCCAAATCATTAAAAATGAATCCAAAGATAACCAGCTCATCTACTCAGCCGGCTCAGACTTACGTGGTGATGGTGCCGCCGTTCCAGTATAGTGAACTACCATTTACATAGGACTTAAAATTAGATCTATATGTACAATTTATGTACCTAATATAAAAACTTTTCTTTTGACTAGAAACAATAGATTTAATAGTGATAATCCATATATATATATACTCATAAAAAGCGATTTTGCAGCAATTTAGTGGTTGCGAAAACCATGCATCACCGAAGTAGGAACAACGACATACACTGTTATATCTATGGAATAAAGCAAATGAGCTTCAAAAGAGCAATCCTAAGTCTCGGGACAATGCAAAGTTGATGTCAATGATTGTAGGGCCCTAATTTAAAAAAATTGCGTCCCACCGTATAGGGAAGCGTATTCAGTGGGCGTTACATCGAGTATCTGTGGTAAATTGGTACTGGCTGCGCTATCAGAGAAATTTAGGGCGACTCTTCGCTCTAAATTGTATACAGGTTTCGTAGTGTAGGGGTTATCACAGTCGGTTTTGAAGGCACTGGTTTGTTATGAGACATCGTGGCAAGCCCTAGTACAAAGTATCCGACTAACCCCGGTTCGAATCCGGGCGAGACCTATTTTTTTTTCAATTTATTTTGCAACCAATTTCTAGCTACTACCATAGACCGTGTAAGATTTATATCCTCACTTATATTTACTGAAATAATATATTATTTACAAAAATCTATTTAGGTTTTATTCAAAGCCTCAACAAATTCGGCAGCTTTGGCTTTAGCTTTGAGAGCACCTCTTTCATCATCATGAGCTTCTTCAAATTCCACCCATTTATTGAAGAAGAATTTGGCTTGTTTTTTGGAAAGCTTCTTGGTAATAACTCTTTCAAACAAGTCTTCAACTTTCGATTTATCATTGGAAAATTTGATCTCTTTATCAATGTAAACATTCCATAAATCGATTCTTTTAGGGGCATCATTGATAAGCCCTTCAAATAATGATCTTCCTTGTTCAAGTTCACCCTTTTCATATTCTAACTGAGCAAACTTCTTCACCACTTCAATATGATCACGTTTAGGTAACGACTGTAAAGCTTTAGCCAATACCTCGTGGCATTGATCATTTAATTTTCTGTCTAACAAATTAGAAGCATAGTTCACCCAGATTTGAACATTATGGGGTCCGAATTTCTTGAACATCTTTTTATAAAGATCATCAACCTTGTCAAAATTCTCTGACATGATGAAAATTGAGGCTAATTTTTGGTACATGGTTAATGAATCCATATACTGACATGCTTTTTTGAAGGTTTCTTCTAACGTGTCTTCAGTACCGAAAGAATTTTCCAAATTCAACATTGCAATCCAGATGTTCAATTTCTCTTGCTCTTCAGTATAATTAATAGTCTTTAAGGCCCTTTCACCAATTTCTCTAGCCTTTTCTAATTCACTTAACTGCAATTGGAAAGACATATAATTCATCCATAAAATAGAGGAGTTTGGATTACCAATGATTAATCTTTCAAAATCACTGGTAGATTGTGGTGCTCTTGTGTTGATGTCACCTGTTTTATCTTCAGCAAACTTTTTGGATTTGGATCTCTTTTTCTTTTTCCTTTCGGTGAAGTCCTCTTCATCAGACGATTCTTCATCGTTATCGGCTTGGTCCAATATAGAAGCTGTCCAATCGAATCCACCAGTAGATAACCCTTGTTCTTGATTGTTACTTTCATCATCATCATCCTCTTCAGAGCTCTCGTTCGCTTCATCGACATCTATAATTTCATCATCACTTGCTCCCTCATCTTCACTTCCTGAAGCATCTTGATCGCTTTCATCATTTTCTTCACCATCCTCGTCATCATCAGAATTTTCTTGTTCTGATTCTGGAACTGATGATTGTTCTTCTACGTCTTCCATTTCAATATCATCTGTAAAGTAAGAAGCTTTCATTCCCAATGACAATTGTTTCTTTTCAGAATTAATCTTCAATATTTTTACCTTAACTCTATCACCTTCACCAAATAATTTCGTTAAATCATCAAATTTGTTATCAGAGATTTCTGAATGATGACATAAACCACTCACATTAAAAGTGTCATCCAATTTTACGAATACCCCAAATTCAGTGACAGATTTAACAGACCCCTCAAAAACTTCTCCCGCCTCCAAGTCATCAAATTTCTTGAAAGTCTTCAATTCACCGTTGACTTCAGATTCTTTCAAGGTCATGGCAATTTTACCTTCACCCTCACTCCTAGAAATTTTACCAACGACAAGTTGATGAACTTTAAAGTGTTTTTTCCAGTCTTTAATGAAGGAATCAGATAGGTCAGCAACTCTGACAAGGGCTTGAACAGACCTACCCAATGACACATAGATACCATTGTTACTAACATGCTTGATGAAACCTTTGAGAACATCACCCTTTTTCACGTCTTCTACCGTATTGATTAATTTGTCTTCAGCTAAATCGCTTCGTAAGGAAACAGCAACCTTAGAGGCATCTTCATCAACAGCCAATACTGTAGCGGTTGTGTAGTCATTATGTTTGAATACTGCTCCCAATTTCTCACTATAATCATCTAAAGCATCAGTAATGAAAGATGAAGCGCTAATGTCTTCACCTAAAGAAACCAAGACAAAAGTATCTTTGGTCTTCAAAACTCTTGCAGGATACTTTTTACCGACCTCGATATCCTTAACAGATTTGGGGACAGATTTTCTAGAATTTAAGATGATCATATTGTGTTCATTAACAATCTCCTTCACGTTTGCCCGCAAAGCTGACCCGATAGGCAACTTATTAGTCAAGTCGGTGAAAACTTCAACATCATCAGTCAACTCCATATATGAAATTCTTCCTTTGATTGAAGGGGATAAAGATACCCACACATATCCATTTTGAATATTATTGACAAACACGAGGTATTCATTCCCTTCCTCGATTTCAGATGATTGCAATGGTTGTTTCTTACTTGCGACTATATCGTCCAATAAACTCAATTCAATAATGGTATGCTTATTAGACTTTTTGTGGGTAATAGGTAAAAACTTGTGGTTCTTGGAGTCATGATAACCAATGATTTTGGCTCTGAGTTTTTGTCCTTTTTGGAATTGAGACAACGGCTGTTGTTTATTCTTAATTTCATCAAAAGAGTTGAAACACTGAGTACTGTCCACTCTTCCTTGGACATTATCAGCCAATTGAACGTTAAGTTGCGTACCTTTGATTGATTTGACGATTGCTTCAGTTACTAAACCAGGCTTGTATTCACCCACATATTTTATGCTTTGATCAACTGGATTGACAGTAGTTTCACTTTGAGCCACATCATCAGATGGTCTAATATCCTTCAAAGAAAGTAAGAATCTCTTATTATCATTGTCAATTCTGATAACACGACATGCCAACGATTGGTATTTATAAAAATGCTTCGACAAATTATCTTTGTAATTATCTGGAACATATTTTGCAAGTACTAATCCAGTTAGTTTTCCACCAAATGAGATGAAAAGACCCATATTTGTCACTGATTTCACATAACCATAAATCATTTTATTATCAACTTGAACATCAGAGAACTTTGATGGTAGCTCATTTCTCTTACTTGCGTTAATAAGGGTCTCCTTGCAGGAACCAATGATATTCTTTGTCTTCAAATCTTTCTCCAAAACAAGCACATTCAACTTGTCACCAATAGCAAGTTTGTTTGCTTTCTCTCTATTTTGTTCATAGTTTCCATCTGAAAGATGACCGCTGAAAACAACCCCCTTGAGGTTCCCTGTAAGAGATTCAACAATTACAGAATCTTTTGTCCTTTGAATTACGCTGGTTTCAATTAAAGATTTCCCAGCCACGATTTTGTCGAATAAATTTTCTTCATTACTGGATACATCAGAGGATTGCTTTAAAGTAACCAAAATCCTCTTGTCTTCATTAATCCCTTTAACTTTAGTACTTACAGATTGGCCAACCTTTAAGAAATGTTTTGGATCACTAACGAAAGTTTCAGAAATTTCATTCTTAGGCAAATAAGCTTTTACTGACCCAAAGAAACTTACAATGGCTCCATTACCGACAAATTTATCAACAGTGGCAGTAGTTCTAAAGCCAATAGATGCTTGATCTGGGCTTGTTAAAACTTCATCATCTTCGAGATTAACGAGAGTCTTTTTCAAAGTAACAATCAATCTATTACGTTCTTTTCTCAAAACTCTAGCCTTAACCTTAGATCCAGCTCTGAATTTCACTTCTGGGTAACTTAATTTGATATCAGACATGTGAAGAGGAGGGACAAACCCATCGAATTTACCAAATACCTTAACCATAATACCTCCGGAGTTAGGCAAAACTTTGAGAACTTCAACTTTATCATATTCACCGTCAGGGATATCAGTGGAATATAAATATTTAGCATCAACTATTTGAGGATCCATTGACATCATGAGAACATTATCAAATGCATTGTAGTCGATCACTCTAGCTGGATGAGAAGATCCCACGGTATAGTCCAACCCAACGGACTTTGAGGTATCAACCTTAGATAAATGAACTTGACCAGAGAATTCACCCAAATCCAAATAAAGATAGTTTGGATCAGTTCCCTTAATTTTAACCTCATCAAATTTGTAACCAATTGGAAAAGCTTCTAATGCAGATTTATGTAACTCTATAGGGTCTTGAAATCCCATGATATGAGGTAACTGAGATAAAATTAACTTCTTGGTACCCCCTTTATTTAAGACAGCAATAATTCTAGCTTTAATATTATTACCGACCCCATATTTATGCAGCAATTTGTCATAACTATATTCATTTAAGTGAGCCAAATTTATTGTCCCGTCGACGAGACCGAAAACTTTAGTTACAACCCCGTTTCTAGTTACATTATTAACTAAGGCATTGACAATAACCCCTGGTTGGATAGCATCAATTGAAGTGATTGATGAAACTTGTGCAGTTTTAGCAGCTGTTTCTACTGGCCTCAAACTTAATGATCTAGAGGACTTTGTCACAATTGAGGCTAAAATCACTTTACCCGGTTGAAAACTATCTTGATTTTCTTCATGTGCATTTAGGTGCTTATTAGAAATAAACCCAGTCATTTGTCCTTTACCAATATTAACGACTACCCCGTGGTCTTCTCTTGATATTATTGAGCCTTGCACCAAGTTACCTGAGTTTAAATCATCAACTTCCAAGTCTTTGTTGACCATATTAGGCTCTATGGATAACTCTATTTGCTTCTGTTTCTTATTGTCTTTGGGTTCAACGATTAGAGCATTTATCCATTGACCAACAGTGAAGATATCTTTAAGGATAGGAAATTCAGCTCCTTTGGTCTTTAAATTACCAGTAATAATCTCCTTGTCTTCGTTGTCATTATCATAGCCAATTTCATCATTTTCATCTTCATCCTCAGATTGTTCATCTGCTGCGTATGCTTCCACTTTTTGAGTCAATTCTTCACTTATACTTGTGATTGGGAGATGTCCAAATAAATTGTCACCCAATGATACTAACATATCAAACTTGTTGATCTTACTAATTTGCCCTAAGACTTTACTGCCGGGTATTAAGTTCTTAAAGTTAAAGTTTTCAATCTTAACATGCACATCAGATTCCTCATCTTCATTTACTACTCCTTCTTCAGGCTTTTTCTTTCCTCTTCTAGACTTCTTATGAGTTTGAGAGGAACCCGAAGTACTCTTTCTTTTAGATCCCGAAGACTCTGTGGAATCAGTACCGAACAAGACATCTTTGGTAGCTTCATTCGATATCTCTTTTACCTCTAACGGAGTTAATCCGGAGGTCCCACCTCTAGGGAATGCAATATCATTGCTTTTAAGAACAGACTCACGAGCTGAATCAGTCATACTGTCACTGTTCTCTGTTCAATACTATAACTAACTCAAATCAAAAGCAGTGAACAACAATGATTCTGAAGTCTGTTTCTGTTAAGTACTACCAAAAATTTTTTTTTTTCAGCTTCCTCATCGTGCTCATCGAGAGATGCCCGTCCTGCACAGAAATGGCCGCAAAATTTAGATGGAGATGAAAGAAGTGTGCAGCATGAAAAGGTGTTAACCAATGTAGGTTTAATAGAGGCTGTTTATTTTATAAGTAGCTACTATACATGCCTATCGAGCTTTTTTCCCATGTCTTTTCTTTCTTGCATAATTCTTGCAGCTTCTACAGGACTATTAAATTTTTTAATCAACTTTGAGAAAAATATTCCACAAGCATTACATAACGTTTTCTCTCCATCAGGTCCCCGTCTCCATTCTGGGGTTTTATTAGACCCACAATGGGCACATTCGGAGGGGGATCGTGGTTTTTGTCTTTGGGAATCGAATTTTAAAAACTTCCCCTTCTTACTCTTTGTTCCATTTTGTTTTTTGGGATCTAAAGTGCTTGTCTGGTGAATTGGGGTTGGATGGGACAGCGTATGTGGATGATCTGAGGTTCCCTGATTTACCTTGGAATCTTTTGGTGGCTGCTTTATAACAAAAGGGGCAGCCAGGTAGTTGGAATGGGAATGAGCATGAGTATAAGAATAAGGACGGGACTGAGGGAACGAATGGTTTGATGAGGTCAATTGTGGAGGCTGACCTTGAAGGGAAGACCCAAAATTTGCATAAGAAAAAATTCTTGGAGATGGCAACAGTGATTGGGGATTGGACCGTGAATGGGGTGGTAGATGTATTTGCGTCCCAGGATACGGAGGTGAAGATGTCAGATTAGATATCAGATTTCTATACGGGCGGTCATTCTGTTCACTATGTTCCGCCTCCGTTAAACATGCCAACTGTGCTTTTCTTAAGGTTTGGAGTATCTGATGATGTTGCATAGAATAGAACTCTAGGTTTCTTATTACCGAAATGGGAAGGGATACAAGCATCTTCTTGAGGGCTCTAATGGTAATGAACCTATTTTCATTTGGGATGTATTCACTTCCTTGGTCATTAGAACCATTTTCAAGATAATTTTCATAAATAAATCTGTTGTACGACGATTTGAGGACTTCCAAGCCATCAGTCACATCAGGAGAAGTCGAGACCAACCGATTCCATTCCCTAATGACCTGCTCTGGATTCCAACCATTATTCATATTCTGTGTTCGAGTTTTAGGATTTGGTAACCCCTGAGATGCATTTGCACCGTTAGAGATTTTAAATACACCCAAAGGGGGAGGATCAGGAGGAAATTTAAAATTCTCTGGATATGAGTTGTCCCTTGAATGTGAATATGTTCTTTGATGTTGGGGAATATAATTAACATAGTTATCCGGTAACGGTTCCACATTGTAGTGATTTTGCTGATCATACAAAGTTGCATCTGGTTTTACGGGTAAGCTCATGCTATGCCTATGGCCCATAACTGGTTTTGAATCAAAGACATGCTTGGCTTGTGAAGGGTCAACTATCAGGTACCGATTTGGCTGATCCTTTTGTTCCTGCTGTGAGCCAGATATATTTTCGATAAACTTCGAAAATGGTGGCAAGCTATGTTTGCCAGATATATTTATTTCACTCATAGAGACTTGCCAAGGGAAATGAAAAAAGTCTAGGTTAGTTTTGTGGTTATAATGACTATAAACCTTGGAAGTACGACCAACTACTAACTAAGGGAAAAAAAAAAGAAAACCAAAATTATGGGGTGGACCCTTAATTTTTAAGGTCTTTAAATAGATTGACATAAACTATTAATTGAAAAAGGGAAGATATGAACCGAAGAAAACGTCCACAAAAAGAAATAATAACTTGAAGATTTGGTGCAAGTTGCTGCAAAATAAAGTTTGCAGTACTTTCCGTTTTGGGCCCGAGGTGCTGCAAAGTTTCCAAAAGCGATTTTACTTCTTCTTCTTATTCTTCAGCTTTTTAGATTTGGAGTCCGGTTGAATTAAAACAGTTCCATCTTTTACATCTTGAGGTTCATTTTTAAATTTTTCTTGGGACTCCAAAAAGAACATCAAATCTTTAACTTGCTCTGATAAATCCTGATTTTGCGCTTTTAATTCTTCATTTGATTTGGTAAGAAACTCAACTTTAGTTGATAAACTCTCGTTGAACATTTTAGATTCGTTTAATTCTTTACCAAGTAAATTTATTCTTTCATCCTTGGACTTAATTTTATTCTTAAATGCCGGGATTACGTCAGTATTCATTTGACTAACTTGTTCGGATAATTCATCGATTTTCACCTCTAAATCAGTAATCATTTTGTTGTTCATAATATCTGTTATCGAAGAACCTCTCCTAGACATTCCTATAGGGTTTGATATTGAGGTTGATACTGATCCACTTCGATCACCCGAATTTCTCTCTGATAATAACGCTTCATAATATTCTTGTTGACTAGCCAATTGACTAATTAATAATTGGGAATATTCGAATCCTACTGCATCAACCTTGTCTATATTATCACCATTATTTTGTTTGGAGTCAGAAGTAGTACCCTTATCGGATAGTTCAACAAGTTTCCCATCAGATTCATTAGCAACTAGTCTATGAACGTAATTGTCACCAGCATAGTCCCAGACCCTAGAAGTATTCATCTCCATGGCAAAACAATGTCCGGTATTAATGAAATGTTTTAAGGAATGCTGTTCTGGAGCATATCTACTACATCCGATATTACCACAGATTAAACATATCCATAGATTTTCAGTATCGAGACATTCAGTACACCTTTCAGTCTCATTATCAATGATAGCCAGATCAAGCAATTGTCCATTATGATTGGAGTGAGACGGATTTATATCATCACTACCACCTTCATTAATGTTATTATCAGTACTACTAGAACCGATACTATTGTGCATACGAGAAGCATTACGTTGCAGAAGACGCCTTATGGATCGGCGAACCTTTTGATTGGAGACATTACTAGAATAACGACACACAGGACAAGTATCATCTCTCCATTTTGATAAACATTGACAATGGAAAGTATGTTGACAAGGGATAGTTAAAAGACCAGTAATATCAGCATCCAATCTTTCAAGGCAAACTGGACAAGTAGGTAATTCTACAAACATAGAAGATGATTCATCGTTGGAAGTAATGGCATCGAGATTACGGTTAGGATTAGGACTAGCAGGAGGGGTCGCTATAGGAGATGTGAAGGGATCAGCTAACAAGAATGGAATTAACGAATCCTTGGTCTTACCAATGACCAGTTTCTCTACTGGATCAGGAGTACTTAATGATATTGATTTGACATAGATGACATGACAAGTCTCTGGCTCCATGGAATTAAAACTCTTCCCATCGAATATATACTGAAATTCAGCTGTCTTAAGAATATCATTGAACTTTAATAACACCAAAAATCGGTTTGGTCTGTCACTTTTAAGTATTCGTATATGGGTGATGTTAGCCATATATTTCTCACCAATAAACCCTAATAAATCAGTGGCAGTGAAGTACGTGGGAATTGAAACTATCGATAACATTGTTTGGTCACCGGGATTGCTAACACTCTTAGGGGCTCTAGCAGCTTCAGGGCCAACACTTTCATCGTCAGAATCAATTTCAAACTCTCTGAACAATCTAACAATTCCCTGCCCCAAGAATTTGGCTTTGATAGGTTCTTGATTAGCACGACTCATTTTCGAAGCCTTTTTTTTTGTATTGTTAATACAAGAGATCTCCAAGCTGGAATTACGGTAGTCCTGTGACGATTCTTTGTTCTGGGAAGGAAATTCTATGACTATGTGATAGGAGTCTGTTCCTATCATTATCTGATACAGGATTAAGATGCAGCAAACCGCACTGAGAAAAGCATGGCTTCTAAGATATCCGGAGCAAGTAGCATATAAAAATAACAGAGCATCTCCAACCCTTACAAGGGCTATAACTACTTTAAAAATAATCTAGAGACTCTAGAACATATATTTTATTTCTACAAATACTCAGATACTTCAAAGTCATTTAAACTGTCTATAACCTTAAGCTTCTTATCCTTTAAAGTATCTCTGACGGGCAAGACATACTCTTTAGCTTCAGGATGAGGGATCCAAATAACATGTGCATCAGCTGCTAATCCAGAGAAGACCCCAGCAACCCCGTCTTCGAAAATTAAGCATTCATGAGGCTTGATCGGATCTAAACCTTCAGATTTTCTCTTTTGATTAAGCCCTTCTAAACAAACGTACCAAATATATGGCTCTGGTTTACCCTTACCTTTAGGGATCCTTTTATCATCACCAGTAACAATTTGATCTCCGAAATATTCAAGAAATGTTTTCAAGTGCCCAGTCTTACGTTCGAAATTAACAGTATTAGAACTGGTCCCCAAGGCAATAGGGATATCCTTTTGTTTCAATTCCTTTAATAATTCTTCTGCTCCCGGCAAAAATCCAGTCTTATGCCATTTGGACTTTTGTATTTCCATGACTTTTTCGGTATATTCTTCAGTAGTTATAGGAAGATCATAATGCTTAATCACCAATTCATTGGCATGTGGTCCTGGAAGCCCTTGTAATTTGATTTTAATGTCCCATGTCAATGGCCCTTTACCATATTGGGCCAATAAATCACTTGATACTTCCGTGTATATATCCTCGGTGTTAAGTAAAGTGCCGTCCATGTCTAGAAAGGTGGTTAATATAACTCCATTATATTGCTCACTGGTATATGTCTTATTATTACGTACCGAATAGACAGGCTCTGAATTGGGTGCTCTGGTTTTCACTATGGAGATGTTAGTCCTGGCTTCAAGAAGATGGATATATTAAAATCAGTACATACCTCATGGTATATTGTGTTTATGTTGTATATTTTGTATATGAGTTATATGAGTCTGAGTCACTTTAATACTTTTTTTCTCAGTCCAAAATGGGGACGTGCACGTTAAATAGTATAACTTACTATGAGCTTAATTGTGAAGAGAGGATAACGAATACTTATGGGATAGCAATAAATATTCATGTACATTTGTATAAATCCATTATATAATCTCCTTTGTCTTCTTTATCTTCTTTATCTTCTTTGTCTGTATGGGGCAACCCCCTGAATTTCTACAATGGTGCATTCTTGAATAAGTAAGAAATACTTTCACCATTGTGTAATCTTCTGATGGATTCAGCTATAACAGCAGAAACATCAATAGTATCCAATTTAGGACATTCCTTTATTTTATCTTCAAATGGGACGGTGTTGGTACAAACAACGTTACTTAACTTCGAGTTGTTAATATTATCAATAGCCTTCCCTGATAAAATACCATGGGTTACAATAGCCAAAACCTGTTGTGCTTTATTATCCAATAATACTTCAGCTGCTTTGGCTAAAGTTCCACAAGTATCGGCCATGTCATCAACAATAATACAGATTTTATCGGTGACATCTCCCACTAATACCATTTTGGACACTTCATTGGCTCTGGCTCTTTCTTTATGAATCAAAGCGAAATTCAAATCTAATCTATCAGCCAATCCGGCAGCTCTTTTGGCACCACCAGCATCTGGAGATACAATTATGGCTCTTTGATAATCAATCTTTTCTTTAATATATCTTACCACACTAGGTTCAGCATACAAGTTATCCACAGGAACATCGAAAAATCCTTGTATTTGTGACGCATGTAAGTCCATAGTAATTACATGACTACATCCAGCTGTAGTTAGCATATCTGCCATCAATTTTGCCGTAATAGGTGCTCTTGATTTATCTTTTCGATCTTGTCTAGCATAGGGGAAATTCGGTAATATTACAGTGATTCTCCTACAACTGGCAGTTCTACAAGCATTGATCATAATCAATAATTCAATAACTCTATCGTTAACCACTCCTGATCCGATTTGACAGATTATGAAAAGATCTTCATCTCGTACTGATTCCCCAATCGAAAACAGTACTTCTCCAGTAGAATCTCTTTTTATTTCACTGGGGGTTAATTTCAACCCTAATCTTTTTGCAACTAGCTCAGCTAATCCTCTGTGAACATCACTAGCGATCAATTTAATGGAATTAGTAGACATCTTGGTACTCTAGAATTTATAAAAGCAATGAAAGACAACTCTTTGACGTCTTGATTAACTTGTAGCGCACACTGTCCTAACCGAAATGGTCACTCGTACAACTGACTCTAGTATAATATTTCTAGAAGGGGGATTTTAATACTTAGAATTCTTGAGAACCAAGCAAAATCCTATATCATGGAATTCTGAACTTAAAAAAATTTCTAGTTTTTGTGATGGCCAGGTGCGAAATTTTGCTCAGAGTGTGTGGGCATTTATTATTACTATTATATAATTTGTAGATAGTAGCTACACATTTTAAAATAAGTCGTCAAGGTCATCAAGTCTATTATCTTCTTCTTTATCCGAATCGTCAATATCTGGAGTAGCCTCATCTGGTTGCTCAAGTCCTTGACGTTCGCGTTGATCATGTTCTCCTTCATCATCATCATCATCGTCATCCTCTTCATCCTCTTCGTCCTCTTCATTATCATCATTACCGTCATTCTCAGCTTCATTAGAAGGCTCTACCACATTTAAATCTTCTTTGGCTTTAGCCAATTCTCTCTTTTTGGCGTCTAATGATGCTTTCAAGGTATTAAAACTATTTTGAAATTTCATCTTCATCATTCTATGAGTGGCATTAACCAATCCTTTTCTATGCCCTTCTACAGCATTCTCAAGATCAGCTATTTCTTCTTCTAGTAATCTTATATGTTGGTTATTAGACTTAGAGTCATCACCAACATCATTATCGTTATCATCATCGTCATCGTCGTCATCGTCGTCGTCGTCATCATCGTCATCATCATCTTCTTCTTCTTCTTCCTCATCTTCTGCATCCTGTTCCTCTTCATCCCCATCATCGTCTGCGGTTGGCGTAGCTCCATCGACTATTACTTGACCATCTTCTCCCTCGATCACACCTACATTAGTTTCTAGGGCCTTGGCCAATTCTTCTTCAAGGTCACTGTCTTCAGCATCTTCATCAATATCCATATTGATATCTTCTTGTATCTGTTGTGATGGGGAAGCTGCTGGTGGTGGCATTTGGGAAGAAGAAGATGGCATTTGTGCCGACGGTGGAGGAGATGGGGAGAACCTTGAAACACTAGTTAAATTAGGAGCATTAGGATCAACTATTTCGAAATGTGATTCTTCAGCTTCATTATCCAATTGAATCAACTCATTAACTTTGGCATCAATATCATCCATAACTCTATGATTAATCTTTCTCGGTTTAAACCTTCTATAAACATTTTCAAATGGATAAATTAAACCATCCCGTAAAATTGGTCGAGTTTCCTTAATTTCATTATTAGCAGCAAACTTGTATAACGGATGATTGTATAACCGTTCTTGAGGAATATCAAAATCAGTCTCCAAATTTACATTATTCGGATCTACTGGTCTGATTACCAATAACATTTGACAGAGATCAAAAAGCTTAAAAATGTTCTTCTTATCGATTGTTTTAGATATTTCAGTTATAGTTGGAAGGTCAATCAACCTGGCAGAATAAATGTTTCCCCGTACATTTACCAATGCTTTATCCTTAGTTAACCATTTAATATTTATACCACTCAAATCATTAGAGTCCACAGCGTTGTGAACAAAATCCAAATTCATATCATCTAAAAACCTTACCACTATTCCACTTTCAATCAATGGATCGTCTTCAAAGTCTGGGGTTTCACTATCATAGCCTTCCCCAGGCACTCTACTAGGTTTCACTCGTACTTTGGGTACCTTCTTCACCGGTTGTGTTATCCCTTCTATTCCTTGATTGGCTACTTGTTGTTGACTCTTTTTAGGACCGAAATTTATCTTCAACTTCTTAACTTTCTCCTTTTCCTTGGACTTGCCTGGCTCTGTTTTGGGCTTTTGGACTTTTGGTGGTTTGATCTTCAACTTTGGGGCACTGGGCTTCTTATTCGGATTGGAGTTAGCTGGTGATTTCCTGTCACCTCTATCGTTAGATCCTGAGCCTCCTTCATTAGACGGCGTGGAAGACCCTCCCATTTTAAGTTTAAGCTTCAATGCTGCCATGGTTTGGGGTTGGTTACTGGCTGTTTCTGGGATTAGATGGGTTAGTTAGTGGTTGCTGTTGATAGCTTTTTTTTCGGTCTGTGGTAAACGCTAACATTCCGCGGCCTCTAAAACGGCTGGTGAAACCTTGAATTATAGGGCTCCAAAACCTATTTGGTTGACGCTATGGCTAGGAAAGAGCTGAAAAGCAGTGGAAATTCTTATGATGGTGGTGACAGGAGGAGCAGGACAAGAGATAGAACTGGATCTAGCTCCACTAATAGGTCTCAATCTCGAAATAGGTCGATATCAAGGACCAGAATGAGAGCTAGCAGTCGAACAAATTCTAGAAGAGGATCAGTAATATCACACGAGTCAATATTAAATGAAGATAATAATCATGAAATTTATGCTGGGGCTGGGTCTGAAATAATTCCTTCATCCATATCGTCGTTCCATTATCCGCATAGCTTTGGTGGTGGTAATAGAAGAAGACAATCGGAGGGGATATCTAGAGAGACATCGCCTTTATTACAGGCAGCAGGCGATAGTGGAAGAGGAAGATCTGGTGGAAGAGGAAGATCTTGTGGAAGAGGAGTAACCTCATCTGATATGGCTACATTTGATCAAGAGGAGTCATATGACATGCGTTCCCTAAGGTCAAATGCGTCTATGGGATCTAATGAAGACCAGGCCAAATTTAAGTTTTTTAAATTAGAAGAACTTGAGCTGGCTCCTGGAGGATCTACATTTGAAAACCCTGAAGAGCTAGTTGATTATAATACTGACTGGCAATATCCTAATAGTAAATATGATGGAGAAATTGATCCATTACAAGGGCTAGAGTCATCATCTCAAGTATATAAAGACCTTTCATATAGGCGAGATTCGTATCAGTCTAGCAAACGACCCAAAAGTAGACACAGTCGACAACCTACTTCTGACACGATGGAAGAGTATGATGATCAAATAAGTTACGGGTCATCTGATTTTGAAACCAGAAGAAGAAGTAGTACTGAGTCTGATGATTCTCATGATGAATTGTTGAATGATGATAACGAAGATACGTCGGACGATCAGTTCAACTCTAGAACTGAGTATCAAAGGTATTATTTGGCAGAAGAAGATTTGGTTATTGGGATAGCAGGATATCAAAATAATATCTTGAAGCTCATGGCCTATTATATGCTCTGCGTTATGACCCTTGGAATGGGGTATTTGATCTTGAGATGGTTACCACGATATAGAATCAACTTGATTGGGGATAAAGTCCCCTTGGGGAGGGCCACCTGGTGTGTTATAGAAAATGAGTATGGGGAATTAGCCGTTGTGGATATTGATAGAACCAGGTTCAATGAGAGGTTATCAAATTTCTTAAACATCGATGCTGATGGTGAAAAATCTACCGAAGATTCAAATAATGATGACACTGAGCAAGGCAGCTCATTTCTGGCAAATGGAGGTAATACCACTAATATCTTCAATGGAGATATGAATATGTTTGAGAATGGTTATGAAGGTAAGAAAGAACTGTATGATCCTATTGTTGGTCAAATTCATTCTTTTGAGTATAGGTACCTTAAGTTCTATTATAATCCAATAGAAGACATTTTCAAAACCAATAATAACTGGTATGATAAAAATTGGCAACATGGAACTAAAATCATGGATGGTTTATCTCAAACGATGACCGAAAGTCGAACAATGATATTTGGTCCAAACTCTATTGAAATTAAGGATAAGCCCTACGGTGCATTATTGATTGAAGAAGTATTACATCCTTTTTATATTTTCCAGGTATTTTCCATTATACTATGGTTAATTGACGACTATTATTATTATGCTAGTTGCATTTTAATTATATCCCTTGTGTCAATCATCAACACTTTGATCGAGACAAAATCAACTTTAGCAAAGTTAAAACAAATGTCATTTTTCAGTTCTGAAATCCGGGTTTGGAGAAATGAATTTTGGAAGACAATTTATCTGAGTGAATTAGTACCGGGTGATATATTTGAGGTGGATCCTTCATTACTGGTGGTCCCTTGTGATTGTGTATTACTTAACGGGGAAATAATAATGAATGAGTCTATGTTAACTGGTGAAAGTGTTCCTATAACTAAAGCTCAACTAGACATATCTAATAAGGCCCAACTAGATTTAATGGCGGATAATATTAACTTGAATCTATCTAAATCTTATCTATACAATGGGACTAAGATTCTTAAAAAGAAGTCATGGAACGACGAACCAGTCAAAGCTTTAGTTATAAAGACAGGATTCAGCACAACCAAGGGATCTTTAATAAGGTCTATGTTATTTCCTAGACCTGTAGGGTTCAAATTTTATCAAGACTCGTTTAAATATATTGGGTTCATGACAATCATTGCTTTCATTGGATTTATTTATTCTTTGATTAATTTTATCAAGCTAGAACTTCCTAAATCAGTAATGATATTGAGAGCCCTAGATATAATTACCATAGTAGTGCCACCAGCATTGCCAGCTACCCTTACGATTGGTACCACCTTTGCCGTTAATCGATTAAAGCACCATCAAATATATTGTATTTCTCCAACGAGAGTTAATGTGGGAGGAAAATTAGATGTTATATGTTTTGATAAAACTGGAACCTTGACTGAAGAGGGGTTAGATGTTTTAGGGATTCACGTCGTGAATAATATCTCTGGAAGGAAGCAAATGGAGTTTGATCCATTAGTTCCATCGGTTGATGAAATACTGCTTACGTTGGGCCAACAACACAGAGAACAACGAGACAGTGATAACGGCCCACTTTTAATTGGATTGATGTCTACATGCCATTCCTTGAGGCAAATTGATGATGAGTTATTGGGGGATCCGTTGGATTACAAGATGTTTAAGTTCACTCAATCCACTTTAAGAGATGATTCCGCTGCTAAAGAACGGGACAACAATAATGAAGCTACTGTTGTTGCAACTGTAGAAAATGATAGATTTGGCAACTACAAGATCTTAAAGGAGTACGAATTTGATAGTAATCTAAGACGGATGAGTTGTCTTGTTGAAAATAATTCATATCAATTGGTGTTTGTCAAGGGAGCCCCGGAGATGATTATTGAAGCTAGTAATGGAGAAACTGTTCCAGATGATTACCTAGATATGTTATATGATTATACCAATAATGGTTATAGAGTCATTGCTTGTGGATATAAGGTAATTCCATACAAGAAATCCAAAGAAGAACTTACTAGAGATGAACTTGAAAAAGATTTGACATTCCTTGGGTTTATTATTTTTGAAAATAAGTTAAAGAGTGAAACAACTCCAACGATCATGGAATTGAAGCAAGCAAATATTAGAACTGTGATGTGTACGGGGGATAATATTTTGACAGCTATAAGTGTTGGTAGGCAATGTGGGATTTTAAAGGAAGATGAAAGAATATATGTGCCAAGGTTCAATGACAATGAAACAATTGATGAATTGGTGTGGGAAGATATAGCTGATTATAGGAATAAGTTAGATTCCCGGACACTAATTCCATTGAGTAACGATGCCGACTCAGGAAATGTGTATGATTACAATTATGAAATAAAGAAGTATAAGTTTGCTATAACCGGGGAATTTTTCAAATATTTGTTGACGAATTTCAGAGATTATGAAATGATTAGTCGACTCTTAATCAAATGTGAAATCTTTGCTCGGATGTCACCCGATGAGAAACACGAATTGGTCAATCAATTACAGAAATTAGACTACACTGTTGGATTTATTGGAGATGGTGCCAATGATTGTGGTGCTCTAAAAGGGGCTAATGTAGGAGTATCATTAAGTGAAGCGGAAGCATCAATTGCAGCACCATTTACATCTAGAATCTTTGAAATATCCTGTTTGTTGACTATAATTAAAGAGGGAAGAAGCAGTTTAGTAACAAGCTTTTCAAGTTTCAAATTCATGTCATTATATTCAGCCATCCAATTTGTGACTATAACCATCTTATATCAAAGAGGAACTAATCTTGGAGATTTTCAATTTCTCTACATCGATTTGATAATCATTTTACCTCTAGCTATATTCATGTCATGGTCTAAACCTAATAATCAATTGATCAAGAAAAGACCTACAGCCAATTTGGTATCTATGAAGATATTAATGTCATTAATTTTCAATATCATTATTATTTTAGGATTTCAAGCAATTATATGGATTAAAATTCAAAAGGAACCATGGTATTCCCCACCAGTTCCGGGAAATGATGATGAGGTGAATAGTTATGATAACACCTTATTATTTTTATTCAGTAACTTCCAATATATTATAATCTCATTATTATTAACAGAGGGCCCCCCATATAGGCAACCTATATATTATAACCGGCCCTACTTATTGAATGTGGTGATAATAGTTATAATTTCCATAATCTTATGTTTGATTGATGGTGACTCTATGGTGGGACGATTATTCCAATTGGTCAATCTCCCTCTGAAATATTATCTGATAATAGTGCTCATGGTTATCTTGAATTATGGAGTAATGTATTTGATGCAACAATACGGATATTATTATTTACATTCATTATATAAGAGAGTCAGAGGGGCTAAGAGCAGCAAGAAGATATATAAGAATTTATTAGCCCAGTATCTTAAGGACATGCAGGTATGAAAATAAAAATCCCGATTATATAGATAAAATCTTATAGACGACACGACAGTTACTTAACCATATTAAAGCCCTACTCATTTCCATTGGCCCACCCTAACCCACTATTGTCCCCCTGTTGAGGGTCCGGTGTACCCTCACCTGCGCGCAAGCCGAGCGGGTGTTGCACTAATGGCCCCACACCATTCTAACCCGACCAGCTCAAGCCCCACTATAGCTAATGGTAAGAAATATTAGGTTTGCATTAGTAATATGTGTTGTTGAAGTGATTTTCTGGGGTAATAGATCACTTAAGAATGTAAGTTATCTGGTGATAATGTCTGAGAGAAACCCATGGCATCCATCACCATCGTTGAAAAAGGTTTCGGAGTTATATGACAGTCACCGCACCTCTCGGTGATGACATGGTAAAGCCCCGATGGCCATAGACTGTAGTGCCAGGTTGCGGTGGCGACAGCCTTGTTAGACGAAGGTAAATTAGCGTGTTATTGTTATAGAGACCCTGGCAGGGTGTACTGGAAATTCTCATCCATGACACTACCATAGTTGTGGTGACCCCATGGATTTAAGAACTTATTGTCGAAATGTTGTGGTTGGGTTTTTTTTGTGGGGTTGCGTCGGTCTTTTTTTTTTTTTTTCTTTTCTCTCTATAAATGCCCACCGGTCGCTGGTCAGATTTTTATTGAAAATTTTTTAAGCAGGTAACTGTAATACCACTGATATTATATAGCTATCTTTTATATTGAACATGGCTAACGCAGCTGAATCTATTCATTCCCAAGCTACTGGCTCTAAAGATTTGAGTGTAAGTTCCAATGAAGATATTGGAAGAATTCATACTACTGGTGACAATAATGAATATGTCATGATTGGGAATAAAAAGTATGTCCGGTCTGAATTAATGGAAGCCTTTGGTGGTACCTTGAATCCAGGGTTATCACCTCCACCAGTTCATCAATTTGCTAATCCAGGTCCATTAGGTTTAGCAGCTTTCGGATTAACTACTTTTGTATTATCCATGTATAATGCTCAAGCCATGGGGATTACTACTCCTAATGTTGTGGTTGGATTAGCTGCTTTTTATGGAGGAGCCATTCAATTATTTGCTGGAATGTGGGAAATGTTAATTGGTAATACTTTTGGGGCTACTGCCTTGTCATCTTATGGAGGATTTTGGTTATCTTATGCTGCCATTAATATCAAAAGTTTTGGAATCGCTGCTGCTTATGGTGATGATGAAGTTCAATTTAAAAATGCCATTGGATTTTTCCTTTTAGCTTGGGGAATATTTACCTTTATGTTAACTTTATGTACCTTAAAGTCCACGGCTGCCTTTTGTGCATTGTTTACATTTTTAACCTTAACTTTTCTTCTTTTAGCTGCTGGTGAAATGACTGGTAAAGTTTCAGTTCTTAGAGCTGGTGGTGTTACTGGTGTTATCACTGGATTCTTAGGGTTTTATAATGCTTGGGCTGGGGTTGCTAATAAGACTAACTCTTATTTTGTACCTTATCCTTTACATTTGACTAGAAAGTAAGGATTGATAATTATTTATTATTATATTTATTATATTTATTATTTATTATTTATTTTATTTATTTATTAGCTATTTGTATATCAAATAATGAATGTTGTAGTACTTTGCAGTATATGGATCCGCAACTCGTGCAACAAGTGCAACAAGTGCAAGTCGTCGTGTGAGCGTAAATTGTTCTTTATCCCACGTTCTCAATTTCTACTGTGAAACTCGAACTCTTCAACCCATCATCATCATCATCAATGTCTTCTTCAAATAAGAGAATAGCGCTTCCAGCAAGGGTTGAACCCAAAGTCTTTTTCGCCAATGAAAGAACTTTCTTATCCTGGTTAAATTTTACCGTTATTTTGGGTTCTTTAGGAGTAGGATTATTAAATTTTGGTGATGCCATTGGAAGAGTCAGTGCTGGATTATTCACATTTATAGCCATGTTAACTATGGTTTATGCATTGGTGACATATCACTGGAGAGCCAAAGCCATTAGATTGAGAGGGTCAGGTCCTTATGATGATAGATTTGGTCCAACTATGTTATGTATATTCTTATTAATTGCTGTGGTGGTTAACTTTGTGTTAAGAATCCGAGCTTAAATCATGTATAAAACATTCAATTATATCTTCGTTTGAGGTATCTATACTTCGACAAGTAGTATAAGCTTTCTAGTTCTTTAATAATATATTCTCCTTGACTTAATGCTTTGGTCATATCTGTTTCATTACTGATAGGGGTGGTTTGAAATTTCTGCTTCAATATGGGTTTGAATTTATTGTATCCCCCCAGTTGAGGAGGAAATTCTTTCCCCATATATAATAATGTTTTATATAAGTTTCTGACCCTGGGGTCCATAATATAGGTATAGAGTAATGGTACCCTTTTGTAGCTTTTGCTTGATCTCACCAATTTCAATGTTACGGCGAGGGCTGGTGGCAGGATCTGCTGCTGTATGGGGTCGCACTTGTGCCTACTGTGGCATTAGAACTGTAGTGTTAGAAAGTATTTACGGCTTCCTGAACAGTCAATTAGATATCAATACAACTTAACCTGTTCATCATGAATTCTAGTTATAAGTCACCAACAGTGGTGGCCGTTTTTTTGGTCAAATTCGATATGAAAGCTGGTTATGAAATGGTATGGTCAAAGGTCAATGAACAACACCCAGTAGATATTTCGGGATTAGAATACAAGGTTTTACCATCAGGTATTCATGAATTTCATGAAGATGTAGTCTTGTTTACCCATATGTATAAGGAAAAGATTTATTATGGTATCAGTAAGTTTAGACAACTTACGTTGAAGGTATTGGATGATTCTGACCCTGATAATGATGGACAGAATCCATTTGAAGATCCGGTTGGAGGTCAAATTGATCGGAACAACATTAATATGTATAGCTTGGGATGCCTATGTGCCCCAACAGAAACCGGGTGGATGCCTGATAATTACATAAGTAATGGGTTTGAATATATTAATCACTTGGATGAGTACTTTGTGGATTTTCTTCATACTGATATGACTAAATATGATGGTTTACAAACAATTGACTTGAACAATTTACAGGTTAGTAAATTCAGCAGCCCCATACTTAACTTGCTTAAATTTTTCAATAATTTTGGTCCTTTAATTTTCACCATTTACAAGTTGAGCTTGACCAGACCAAGGATCATAATTTTTAACAAAGAGAAAAATAACAATTATCTAGTTCAATCATTCAACTACTTGGTTGCTATCTTATCCTTGATTCCTCGAAAATTAAAGATAAATCATCAAACTATTGGCTCGAAGTTGGGTAAAGATCTTGATTTCATCCAGCCATTATATAATATAAGTTTGAATGATTTAGAGTCACCTTTACTAAAATTGCCCAGCTTTATTGCTACCACCAATGACGATATCTTAATGTACCAACCCATTTATGACTATGCAGTAATATTGAACCATGATAATGAAAGTCCTTGTCCTAAAGTACTTTCATACAAGGATATTAATCAAAATAGTCATTACTTAAAATCAACTTATAATGACTACACCAAGTTCAAAATCGTTTATCAGCAGTTAATTGACAAGTCAGAAGGTCCTAATAACCGGTCAGTTGATAATTTATCCATAAAGACTTCTAATTCTTTCTTGTCTAACTTTAAATTCTTTGGAAATAACAATAATCAGAACCCCGGGATTGGTCTTGGTGGCACCAACAATGCCTCAGTTATGAATTATGAACCTAGTTGGTGGTTAAAAGACTCGACTTATCCAATATCCTGGACTCAATATATCTGGTCTGCCTTCTCATGGTTTGCATCTGCTGGTCAATATGGTGAATTGGATGGTCAATCAGCATCTCCCTCTGGCCCTTCAAATGGCCCCCATTATAAGAGAAATGATTCTACCTTTGGATTTAGACCATCTTCAGGTGATTCCAACCCACATCTATTAGGAGTCCCTAAACCATCATCAAGGAATTCTCCCGTTTTGGATCTACTGGATTCGGTTAATACCGACGATTATTTACAATACATAGAGATCATTGGCTACTTCCATAAACTAACTAAAAAATGGGTTTATCTTATCCATGAAATCCTAATCGAACAGAATTCTTCCCATGTGGAATTAATGTATCAAGACTTGATTGATTTGGAATTAGACCCGTATAATACCGATGATCACGCCTTTGTTGAGTCATTTATCAAGACTTTCTGGGACGTTGAATCTGTTGATATTTCTTCCGGCTTAAGCTTTTTCTGTTAATATATATCTCTTTACCCCTTGTCATTTGTTATGTAGAAGGTCCTATTTATATTATTCGGTTAGCCAAAATCTGGTCGTGTGCCACCCGGACTGGGCCTTGTCTCTCGCGCAGTTTACAGAGCCGGAGGAAAAAACTTCCAACAGTCAACAACGGATATCTGGAGACCATAATTCCCGTTAAAGACAGTTCAAGGGTGGTCAATTGGCTTGCAAGGTTACACCAGTCATATTAATAGTCCCATTTTTCAAAGTCGTTTGTTTTGACAATCAATTTATAGGGATTTTTTATTCGTTTTTGTCATCCTATACAACCCCGCTTGCTTTGCTTTCCAGTGACGGGTAGTATTTTGATCCGGGTAGTTTTCTATTTAAAGGTCAAAAAGTATAACCTCAGAAGTTTGGGCATTCAAGAGTAATACCTTATATAATAGCCCGTATTTTTATTGAGATTTATAATCAGAAAGAACCTGTGAAAGAGTTGTTTGATAACATGAAAGCTCAAAAACATAGTAGTGGTACATCAAGGAATAGTCCAGGTGGAGGATTCAAAACTGATACTGATATCTCCAAGACTGATTCTAAATTTAAGGAAAGAGAATTACAAAGGTGGGTCCCGGATGAAGGGGATTTACCGAAAAATTTAAGTTTGGAAGATGATGGTTCTGGATGGGATCAATTTAAGGTTAATGAAGATAAGTTTGGAGTAGGGTCTACTTATGATGAACATTTATATACTACCAGAATTAACACTGACGCAAAAGATTATCAGGAAAGATTAAAGAGGGCTGAACAATTAGCCAATGAAATTGAGAATGACGTGGCATCAGATCCTCATGTCATGGAAGAACGGGGGAAAATTGATGATTCAGGGGTTGATGAAGAAGATAAATATTCAGGGGTTGACAGAACCGTTGATCCTGTCGATGAAGCTCCTAAGCCTAAGGATACCAGAGGTGACGAATTAATGGCTGCTTTAAAATCGGTTAACTTGAATGATAAGAAATATATTCCTCCAAAGCCTCGTGCTTTGAATAATAGTCATAAAGACCCGGCTATAGTTTCTAGTGAATCAAAGAGACCAGATTCAATTCCTTCTAAGCCTCCACAAGCTCCATCTCAAACCCAAGATCAATCTCCCTCCAACCCTCATAGTGAATCATTTAGATTGAATGCTCAAAGTGAAATTAATTCTTTGCGAGAATTTAGTGCTACATTTAAAGTGCCTCATAGAATTCCTAATGATTTACTCCCCATGTTATCAAAGAATAAACCTAACGAGACGACCCAAAAACAAAATAATTCCACTAGTAGTTCTTCTCAGTCACCAACTCCACCTAAAAAGAAGATGGATCCAACTAAACCGGCTTTCAAGTTGAATCCTAAGGCAGCAGCCTTTACTCCATCTTTAAAGACTAGTCATGCATCTCCGAAATCTCAATCAAGATTATCGGTCAGTAATACTGGTAATTCTGGTAATAATAACAACAATAATGGCAGTAGCAGTAGTCATGGATATCATAATCATGGATATGGAAATCACAACAACCACAGTCATAGCTTTAGTCATAATAGATCCCCTAATAATCCAAGCCCAAGAATGAACAATAACCAAAGACCATATTCCAGCTCATCATCATCATCTAATCCCATGAAACGTCATTACCAAATATCACCAGCAGACTTTTTTGGAGGAAATGATAAAATCCCTACTAAGGAAAGTCAAATTGAAAAATCAAAAAAATTCAAGTATTCATTCAACTTATTTGTGACTGCTAAGGAAAATACACCAAAAGATCAACCAGTTATTATCGAAAAGGCATTTACAACTCCACCAACTTGGGATCAAACTATTGATGAACCCCATAGTAATTTATTCCCTCAACCAGATGTCAGTAAAATTCCAATGTCAATTATGCCATCCCCATTTGTTCAAAATCAAATGATGCCATCACCTTCAATGGGATCGTTTTCAGGACCTCAAATGCAAACACCAACCCCAAATCAAGCAAAGTTCCTGTTATCCCCTCAACAAGCTCAACTGCCACAAGTAACCCCGCTGACGATACCCAACCAACCTCAGCAACAACAATCTATACCGCCTCAACAACAAGCAATGGCAGCACAAGCCGCTATGCTCCAGCAGCAACAATTCCAAGCAGCTATGATGTATCAACAACAATATGGAATGGTTATGCCAGGACAACCACCAATGCCAGGTATGTATATGCCGAACGGAGCTGAAGGGTTCTTACCACCAACTGGTTATATGCCTCCGCCAATGAACTTCAATGCCGGGAGCCCTAACTCACCACATATGATGATGAATAGTCCTTATGGTGGTAGTGGTGGACCTAATCACCACCAAAATAACTACAATAACCATCATCGTAGGTACCAAAAGAGAAATAATTAAGGGGAATCACGAAGACTAAGGAGTCTATTTGTGGTCATGTAAAGAGTTCTGGGTAATTGGTCGTTTTTTTTTTTTTTTGGTTCTAGGCTTTGACCATGTTAATGTATATAAACGAGAAATGCTCCAAGTATATAGGATAAAAATCAAAAACATTACAGAAATTTGCGCGCAGTAAATTCAATTGAGCTCACAAAGTTAGCGAGTGCAATTGCAACACGATTAACAATAACCATTGACAACACTCATAACAAGGTATACAACATCAAAATTGACACCAATGAGTGATGCAGCATTATCCAGAATTGCTAATTTGATTAGCGTGGAGGATGACTTGGTCAAAGTGGGCGCCCTAAGACAACAATTCTTAAAGGAAAAATCGTCGGTGGATGTCAAATTAAACAATGCTACACAGATACAAATTGATTCTATAATTTCAAATTTAACAAAGCTTAACAAGTCTAGTGGGAAATTAAACAACATTAAAGGTGAAATCAACAAGATAAACCAAGTATATGAGGAATCAATCACAGACTTAACTGAGTATGATAGCATTAAGAAGATGACAGCTGCTAACCAATTCTTTACTCAAGTTAAAAGTCTATATACCGACATTTCCAATTTCAAGAGAAATTTGGACAACATAAACCAGTTGATTGAATATGAATATCAAATAATCCTAGAAGATATTACTTATCCCTTACATAACTTGTTTAAAATCCATTACAACTTAACCCAAGCTAGAAACTTGCAAGATTATCTAGAGGTTAATGGACAATCTTTGTCGGATGATTTGAAGTCTATTATATATAAAGTAATTTTGCCTATAAAGAAGACCATTAAAAATTTTGATGATCTTTTGAAGGAGATCATAATAAGTTTAACCGAAGCAGTAAAGGAAGAAAACACCGAATTGGTCTATAAGTTAATTAAGCTTATAGAATTTGAGACCAATGAGGACTTGAAATTGGTATTGAAGAATAATTTAGAATTGAATTCCAATTTGTCCAATATGAATTATGCTGTGAACCGATTCCAGAAAAGGAATTATAAAAAGTTTTTCTATGATAAATTAGAAGAAAGTTTAGCAGAAACTTTTGATAAATGTGTGGAACATTTCAGCGAAGATAAGATGTTGGTCTATGATAACTTGAACTGGTTAGAAGATGAATTAATCTTTGTTAATGACACCTTAAGCTTGGTATTTCCTAAACATTGGGAAATAAATAATTTTATTCAAAATGTTTACTATAATAAATTACATAACTTTACCATGGATATTATCAATACTGATCCTCCAGCTGAAGACTTGTTAAGAATATTGGCTTATGATACGCACTACAACAAGTTTCTACTTGCATTACAATCAATTGATGATGATCAGCAACAATTACCTCAGGGTAAATCTAAGGCACTTAACCGTAAATCCATTAAGCCTCAATCAAGATCAATTATTGGTGAAGACCTAAAGAATGTGGTATTAGATGATTACTTGAAAGTTATTGTCAGTAAAATGGAAGAATGGAATGATAATTTAATTAAGCAAGAAACCAAAACCTTCTCCGAAAGAGCATTTCCTCCCGACTTGTATAATTATCACCAAGTTATTGAAGATGATGATGCCCAAGATCAGCCAATAATGTTGGACATTGAGACAGCGGTATATGTGTTACCTGATTTCAAAACCCCATTAACTATGTTGAAGGAACAAGCTGACGTGGCAGCGGACTCAGGGTACGGGAAAATTTTGGTTGGTGTGATCGAACATTGGTCTAACTGCTATATCAAGAGAATTATAAATTACCAACAAATTATTGATGAAGAGTATGATAATTACATGTCAATTTATAATAATGAAAAATTCTTAATTAAAGAAAGTAAAACAAAGAAACTATTCAGGAGAAAAAGACCAGAATATGTAAACATAGAAGAGATGTCCCAAGAGGAGTTATCAAATATATCTAGAGAAGGATTGATTGAATATTTGGCTGCATTGGGTAACACATTTGAAATTAACACCGATCGATTACAAGATAAATTCTTGCCAAGTTATAAAGAAAAAGTTCATACCAATTACCAAAGTAAGATTGAAACTAGCTTTGAAGATACAGTTACTCCTAGTACTGAATTGAATGCTCAAATCATTCGTACTATAGTAGATATAATTGTTAATGACTTGTATCCGGCCCTATCACAGGTATTTACCAAAGTTTGGTACGATGATGGAAATCAGAAACATTTGATTGACAACAAGAATATGGCACAAAGAATTGTGGAAACAATTGCAGAATATATGGAAGAACTAAGAGGTTATACGACGTATGATATATATCTGGTAACATTTAATGTTTTACTAGACACCTTTATTTCGTCATATATTAGAATTGGTTACGAAAATATTTTGCATGGGAATGGAAAAAAGATTGACCCAACGGCTGTTAAAAAGTTTAAATCTTTTAGTGAAGCTATAGGAAGAGATATTACTATCATTTATGGAGGATTAGAGTACTTATTTACTAGAAAAGATGCTGCGTATTTATTAAACAGTTTAAGAGCTATCGAATTCTTAGCTGATTTGGGGACTTGTGAAAACCCCATGGAATTCATTCCTCAAATGTGGGAGAACGAAATATTGGGATCTTTCTATTATTGCTCAGTAGAGTATATTAGAGGTGTTTGCTTATGTAGAAAAGATATGGATAAGAACCAAGTCAATTTATTGATCAATCAATTGGTTAAGATCCAAAAGAGTTATCATGAACAAGTCAGTCCACCTCCTATGGTTACCGGTACTTTGAATGACTTTTATTATAATTAAAATAAATACAATGGACGTTAGTATTATACAAGCATGCAACATTAGTCGTTAAGGATAGCTATTAATCCTCATCAGAAGATGGGTAATCCACAATGGTAGTTTTAGTAGTGTTTTCTCTATTAACAACACTGGCAAGTGACCCAGGCCCTGAATCGACTTTTATCTTTTTCATAACCAATGATGGAGGAGTAGAATTATTGACTAGTGGTCTCTTCGTTTGGCCATCTGGTTTATAGTTTTTGAATGCTTCTTTGACCAATTTATCATCTTCGTCCCCATCCTCTTCCTTACTTTGCAACCCGGTGGAGCTATTGGTGATAATACTGTTCTCTTTGGATTTAGATCCTTTCGCTTCTAGTCGAGCATTCTTGGCTTGTAAGTATTGTAAATGTTCATCAATTTCAAACTGGCGTTGTTGTTGTTGAAGTTTCTGTTGAAGAGCTTCGGGATCCTGGACTGCACTGGATCCATTACTATTGGCATCATTAGCTTTATAAAAAGGATTTTTTTCTCTTTTGGATTTGGTTTCTTGAAATTGTTTATCCTGTTGATCTTCCTTCAACAAACGTTGCAAGATTTCGTCTTCTGTTTCATGAACAGGTACTTGATTAGAAGGTTTATTCTTTGGCTCAAAATTCCTTAACGCACCTGATTCAGGAACAAATCCACCACTTTGAGGATGAGTTTTAAAGGTGATGGGGTTGTTACAAATGGGACATTTGATATGAAAACGAATAATACTAACGTTCAAATACTTTTCCTTAGTAACTTCTTTCCTAGCATTGAATTTTCTGGCAACTGAAATATATTCATTACATTTTGTACATCTCATAGAAAATGGAGTTTGCAACCGAACTTTTATGACTTCATTTTTCTTCTTTTTGGTTTTTGGAACCTTGGAAGGATCAAAGTCCGGTGGGTAATACTTATTGATACTTTTTCTCTCCGACATGATAGATCCTGGAGAGTATGGTAATGTTATTGGTGAGACCCCAATGAGTTAAAGTCAGATGAGATGCGATGCTAAGAGGGAAAATGCGCAGACATCAAACACATTTTAAAAAATATTAATATACAAGGAATTATATATTCAGTAAGATTTTGAAGGGTTTATTTTTGATCAAATTAAAATAAAATGACTTATATATAAATGATAAAAAAAATAATCAGTACAACATATGAATAAATTAAATAATCTATTCAGCATTTCTTTTAGCAGCTTTCTTAGCGGCTTTCTTAGCAGTACCAAAGATTTTCTTATCTCTGTTTTTCTTTTGTCTTCTTTGTTGTCTAGAAGGTTTTTCAACTTTGTCAGCTAAACCGTATCTGACTAATCTGTAGTTTGGTTCGAATTTTTTGGCATCAGCAACAGATTGGTAGATTAATCCGAAACCAGTAGATTTTCCACCCCCAAATTGAGTTCTTAATCCGAATACAGAAACAGCATCTTTATCGGTTTTGTAGATTTCAGATAATCTTTCTCTTAATTCATCTTTGGAACAGTTGGCTTTGTTTGGATGTAACACATCGACAACAAATTGTCTTCTGGCTAATAATGGGTTTGAAATAACTTTACGAGTTCTAATAGTAACGGAATCACTCTAAAAACGATGTTAGTAATGCAACTTTTGACTTGAATGTGTGTCAAAGGTGGATGGTAAGTGAGAGGATAATGCTAGTTTCTGCTGTTAGCCTCTTCAGAGGCCAGCTGAACTTTTGTGGTGGTACTGATGGGAATACCATTTGGCTCTTCTTTCAAGTTTTCTTTGTTATTCTTGCTGCTATTCAACCCGTAAACAGTACAAGATGGATATCAAAATACCATTGCTTCTTCATTGGACGATCAATACAAATATTCCTTAAAGAGAACTGGGCATGGAAAGGGCCGTTTCAAGGACTAAGACAGGGAGGGACATTCATCTGAGGATTCGGGGGAGTTTTTCATTCTAGGAATCATAGCATTTCACTCTTTCACGTTGACATCAACCTATATGATGTATTTTACATACCATATTCTAAGGATATTTCTATATGAAGTTGGGAAACTAATGTGAAAAAAATGAGTTAAAAAAATTTTTCAGTCTACCTTAACAAAGTGGATGTGCGATGAAAAAAATTTTTTGGTGGTGTGTCGCGATATCGAAATGTCGTATCTCCCATTTGTTAGCAGGACCATATTGGGGGAGCCGGTGGTGCGACATGACAGCGACAGCGGTGAGGGCTCGCAGATGTAGCCAGGGTGAAAACAGTCACGGCCTCACGTGCGCTCCTCTTGCTGCAAATACACCAATGCGTAACACATTATACTAGTAATATGTACTATAGCTAACAAGTGTCAATTAGTACTATTGAAGGCTGCTAGTTCTCTGGTACCAGATACCTGTAACTTGATTTCTACTTACTCTGTGGCAACATTAGCAAAAAGCTGGCAATTCTGCTTTCTCCCATTTACCAGTAATGCAACCACGTAGCAACCGATTAACTTCTGTCGGTCGCCTATTTTATATTTGCTTTTGAGTTGATTTGTGTTATTAACGTTGTTACATTCTGTATTAACCGTTACTTTCGATTATTAACCGTTACAAAAAAATACGATCGTTGAACCCTGTGTGCTTTGTGGTGCTGTGTGTGTTGTACTAAGCCTTACATGAACAATAGCTGTCTCTACGCGATAAGCAATTACTGCAAAAACTACAACGGAAAAACTACAAAACCGGTGGCTGCGAATATTTCAACTTGCACATAGAATTACCATATACATGTACATAAACTAAATATAAGTCATATTTTAATTTTTTTAAACCTTCATTCTGACGGCTTTGGTTTGGGTATAGTTATCTAAGGATTCTTTACCCATTTCTCTACCGAAACCAGATTGCTTATAACCACCAAATGGAACATTAGCGTTGAAATCATTGTAAGTATTTACCCACACGGTACCGGCTCTAAGACGGTTAGCAACCTGAAGAACGTTTTGAATATTTCTAGAGTGAACACCAGCAGCCAAACCATAATCAGAATCATTGGCCCATTCAATGACATCATTAATGTCAGAAAATTTCGATGCAGTCACAACAGGACCAAAGATTTCATCCCGGACAATTTGCATATCTTCAGTTACTTCACCAAAGATGGTTGGTTTAACAAAGTATCCTTTGGTACCATGTCTAGAACCACCAGTGATTACTTTAGCACCTTCATTTTTACCAATATCAATATAACCTAAGATTTTATCTAATTGATTTTGAGAATTTTGAGCACCCATAACCGATTCTGGGTCAAATGGGTCACCAACTTTAATTTGATCAACTTTAGCAACTAAAGCTTCCAAGACTTTATCATAAATGTTTTCATGAATGTAAAGTCTAGAACCAGCACAACAAACTTCCCCAGTGTTATAAAAGATACCTAAGATAATACTAGTGACAGTGTTTTCAATATCAGCATCTTCAAAGATAATATTTGGAGATTTACCACCCAATTCCAAAGTAACTTTTTTCAAAGTTTCAGAAGCATTTCTCATAATACGTTTACCAACACCAGTGGAACCAGTAAAGGCAACTTTATTAATCTTTGGATGGGTACTAATTCTTTCCCCAACAGTTTTACCATAACCAGTAACCACATTAATAACACCAGGAGGAAATCCAGCTTCTTTACATAATTCAGCAACGTATAAAGCAGATAAAGGAGTGGATTCAGCAGATTTAAAAACCATGGTATTACCAGTAGCAGCAGCAGGGGCTAATTTCCAAGATAATAATAATACTGGGAAATTCCAAGCTACAATTTGACCACAAACACCAATTGGTTCTCTTCTAGTATAATTGAAATGACCAGTTCCAGTTTCAATGATATCACCATTAACTTTATCGGCCCAACCAGCAGCAGATCTAATACAATTGGCAGCTAATTGAATATCACCTCTAGCTTCATTAATGGTTTTACCATTATCTAATGATTCAATATGAGCCAAAGTTTCCATATGTTCTTCATATAAATCAGATAATTTAGTTAAACATCTACCTCTAAACATTGGATCACCAGTGGCCCAAGTACTATGTTTAAAAGCATGCTCAGCAGCTTTAACAGCTTCATCAACATCAGCTTCTCTACCTTCATAAACTGAAGTAATAACTTCTTCAGTTGATGGACTGACGGTTTCAAAAGTAGCTTTTTCCTTTGGATAAACAAATTCATTATTAATGAATAATCCAGTAGGTTGTTGATATGTAGTACCATTAGGTAAAGTAATTGGTACCTTTAATGGTAATGAAGAATTATTCCTCAATTGAGAAGTCATTGGAGACTTATTGGCACTAACTGCTCTAGCAATATTTCTAAACATTGTTTAATTATGGTACTACTAGGGAAATCAATTATCTTTTATAGTAAAAATTTTGGGAGGAGGTGGCCATTTGCTTTGCTATTGCAAAGTTGTGGTTAACTCAAAAGGTGGGGGGTTGTGTATATGAACAAGAAGGACCGACCGGTGAGAAAGGAGAAATACCATAAAAGTTATTTAAGTCTGGGTACGGTTAAAAGGATAGGATGGAAACGCCGACCACCCCTCTACATTCTTTACACAATACAATGGTGGTCACATAGACATGTATATAGAGTTGTAGTATGGTCTGGCCTCAAATGGTGGAGTTTGTAAACCTGGAGGCTTTCCAGTAGTGGTACCTTTTTAATGGTGGTACCGCAGTGCTTATTGCCGGGGGCCCCTGGTGCGATAGCCATTTTTCGGGTTGATGTTGTGACGAAATCAGTGCTGCTGCATTGTGTTGGCCATGGCATTTCGGGGTTACAATAGGACCATACCTTGTTGTGTAACAGACGGTACCAGTGCTACCAGTCTGGAGCGTATTCGGTAACCGTCTTCAGGGTTGAAACAAAATTTCCTGACATAAACCCAGTGTTGATTTTGCTGTTGCAACCACCATGCCGTACTCTTAAGTCCAGACTGGGTGCCTTTGCTGCGAGTCAATTGCGGGACTTCATGCAAAGCCCGTAAAACCTGGTGACGGCCCCACTGGCTGGTCTGCTTTAGGTATCAGCGACCGTTACTCTTTGATACCTGTAATCTTTCGGGCTTAAGCACTTTTCATTTCAAAGTTATTTCTATAATGAAATTTTTGCAAGCCTTCAACACGGCCAACGGACTTTAGCTCCATTGTATAGTATATAGGGTCAACAAGTTTCAGCCAACGGACTTTAGCTCCATTGTATAGTATATAGGGTCAACAAGTTTCAGCCAACCTGGCACTAACATACGCTTCCGCCTGGATGATGCTAATCACCGAAGGGTTGATACTGGATTTGGACACTTACGTGTTGCAAATGGGAAGTGCAACCGTTAGTTTGAATATTGGGTCTCTGGAGTTAAGAGATGTGGGCACTTGTAGAATTCACGAAACCCATAGTGAAACCACGCCGGGGTCGGATTTGTCAACTTCAATTGTATTTCTAGACAATTACAGGTAACTGCTATATTTGTGCTATGTTTGTGCTATATTTGTGCTATGTTTGTGCTTAGTTATCTCATCCTCTGAGTGATCTATCGCTTCACCTGGAAGCTTTTTTTGCACCGGCTTATCGTAGATTACATAAGCAGCGACTTATGGCATCGCAAAATCATGTTTGAGTACATAGTTACACTACTACTTCATACCCTTTCTGGTCTTATCTGCCACCCCTATCATAAGCGAAAACCCAGGATATGTCCCAGCAGTACATAAGGGGACCGGTTTGTGGCACAGATAATTGTCCGTCCCGGCTATATCGAAGTGTTGATGGACTAACAATGTGTCAATACGGACATGTTTTGGAAGGTGAAATCGAAATAAATGATGAAGCTGAAGGTGGTGTAGGTGATGGTGTCATGACAAGGAGACTAGGATTAAAAGTAAGTGAATTCAGTGGAAAGCTTGAGGTTAAAAAGAGGCGACTGGGTCAAGGTAAGTCTTTGGGATCCAAGAGATTGACTGGGAATCCGGGAAAAGAGATCCAATTAAAATGCTTACAATTACTACTAAAGATCCAACTCAAACACATGGTAGATACTCTATACCCCAACGATGAAGATTTCAGTAGAGAACTACAAACGGTGGTCAAAGCTAATTGGATTAAGACTCTAGATGCTTTTGTTGGTAAAGACAATAAAGATGATGATTCCTTTTCGGTTAAGTCTACCACCAAACTTCCTGGTGTGCTAGATTTGGTGTTTATAATTTACTATTCGGTACTCAAGCTAAATCATTATCCCCTATATACGGCTGACCTAATCCAGTTACTTAGAACCAATAAAATCCCCATCTTTAATACCGTGAAATTATTACCCATATCATATCAAGAAAAGCTTCCGGTGCATAGTGGTAAATTATTCCAAGTATATCAGTTTTCTAGAGGGATATTTTACAAAAAGTTACAGTATTTTAGAAGGAAAGTCCCGGTATTGTCAGTCCCTTTGAAGCCAGTTAACTATTATTACCCGTTCATATTGAAACAATATCAAGAGGGATTACTACTCCCTAATTCAATAGAACTATTCACTATGACAAGCAAGCTAGTGAATCTTCTTGAATACAGGTTTGACTATAATTATTTTTTTACCCCTGGGGAGGTAAACAGAGCGGAGTTTAAAGATCAAGCTTATGTACCTGATGTAGTAATGGTGTGCTTTATGATTATTACTATCAAAATTCATTTCATCTACCTTAACAACAAAATTGACTACGAAGTCTGGCTTAATAATTTGTCTAGGTTAAAATTTGATAGTACAGACTTTACTATATTTGACAGCAATACCAGTAATGACTTGATTTATGATCTCATTAACTGGTCAGATGATAAGGTCAACAACTATTGTAACTATTTAAACAATATTTTCACACAAACCAATCCATCAGGTGAAAAACTTGACCCATTATTACAAAGTTACCAGAGTAACAATCAAACAGCCATTATGTTGGAAAGACTTTATCAAATATTTGATTACGATTCGATTCAAAATAATGCCAATTCCAATACTAAAACTTCATTTAAAATCTCAGAGGTTAACCTAGATCACTATTTATCTGGCTATACTCCAGATAGTGATTTGAAGCAAATAAATCATAAGGATATTTTCATTATAGAAAATCAATTGTTTGAACATTTCAGCCGATCATTCAACATGGATAAACCATCATTGTACCGTCATTACCAATACGTTGAAAATATTATCCGGCAATTTATAAGACTACCAAAAGATGGTGATTTGAAAGAGAAGGTCGACACAAAAGAGAAGGTGATAAATACGAGCCATTAACTAAACCGTTGTTACTGGCCAACGAAAACGACGCTCAAGCATCAACATTTAAATCTAATGAGGAACGCGAGAAATAAAATTATTTAATTATATAGATCTATGATATAATGAACATTAACGATACAGTTGGCTCACCAGGGCACAGACATGGCCTGTTGGAAAGCACACAGCAAGTAGAAGAGGATACAAATCAAGCAACCATCCAAGAGCAAGATCGGACAGGATCTACAGAAGAGGGACAAAACAATAACATCTCCACCGAGTCTTTGAATCAAACACAATCACAAACACCATTACCAGAACAACCACAAGAACAAACTCCAGAGACAGATCTGGAGCAGGGCGATCATATGCCAATGGCCAACCAAGCAGGACTGAAAAGCCCCACTCATAATCAAGGCCCATCACTTTCTCATACCACAACAAAACGATCTTCTGAACCATTTGACCCTGATGACTTACGACCGGAAACTAAAAGGGCCAAGGTAGCTGGAAAAGTTATCGGTAAGTTCTGGGAGCCATTGGATATGGTGACAATGATTGCATTGGATAAAATCCTTGATTTGTCACTTGAAAAAGCTTTAGAAAGATACCAATCAGGAGATACATCTGATTCCCAAGTAGCCACAAATACAAAAAGACTCAAGGCCGAAAAGACGTTACACGAATCATGGATCCTGGAAAATAATACCAATTCATTCAAAAATCGATTGGGACTGACCAAAGTCCCTAAACCAGGAACAATGCATACAAGTTCAAGCATTAAGAATGATGAAAACAAATACATTTTAAATTACGATATCTTAAGTCGTCGAAAGCTGTTCTTAGAAACTTATTTGCTGGCAGAGTTAAAACAATTGAAACAACTACAGACTTTTTACCATAAGTGCAACCAACATTATATTGCTGATGCTGAATATTTAAAGCAATTTCAAAAGACAGTAGCCATAAATCAGGCCCAGATGGCCGAGGAAAGAGAACGAAAATACCCCCACTCAGACTTATCCATTGATTTTGGTGATGATGTTAATAGCACCAAGAAGATCTCTGATAATATTGGGTTCAACTTGCTGACCAACTCTCTGTCATTTGTACCTAAAGCAGATGATACAGAGTTCAATGAATTATTGACAACTTTAAATGACAATCTATGCAAGTTAACGTCCAATTCTACTACTTTGCTTGACTTTAATGATAGACTCCGTCATTTTCAAGATAGTTTAGATATGCATTAAATCAGAAATATACACCACAAAACACACTTCGTTTAGCCTACATATAACCAGAAGACTGAAACAAAAAATTTCTCTTCTTGAACATCCTGCTGGGGATCTTTCTCTACTTCAACATAATCATCAAGAACCTCTAACTGTTCATTAGGCGAAGACTGAGGGTCCTTTTCCTGAGCCTGTGGGATTCTTGTCACAGTTACAGTCATATAACCATCTTTTTCAGACTCCCAGGCAGCTCCGAAATCAGCTCCAATAGTCAAATTAGAGGCTTTGGTATCACCTATGACTTTAGTGACCTGCACTATAAACTTGTGTTTGGATGATATTTTGGTAAAGTCAGTGACGATTTTAGATGGTAACTCACTCATGTTGTCCAGCTCTTTCAAGAACTTTTCTACAGCAGTCAATACATCTTTGGACCCAATTGGTGACTCTTTAGAACTAGGGTCTGTAATATTAGATATATCATAATTTAGTCCCATTGTGTGTGCTAGTACCACTAGAATTACTGGTAGTCAAACGGGTTCTTGGTTCCCCAGAACGCGCCCGACCCGAAGAATTGACACCAACGGGCTGCGCTTTCAGTGAGCAGATGATAACCATCAACAGTCATAACAGCTTCTAACATGAACATCTTCAAAAGAAATAAGGAAGACTCACTGATGGAAACAAGTTCGGTAGATACCAAGGCTTCTTCTGTTACAAATAATTCCACCAAGAAAACAAAGTATGTTAAGAGACATGTTCCATTTAATACACCAGTTAACCCTATAGAACCACCAGAATTTAATTTGAGTCAAGAGGAGCAGGAGAAATATGATTTGGTTTTGCAACATTTCCAGCAATATGCCGATAAGGAAATTCCAGTTAGTGAACTGAATAATTCTGGTACATGTCCACTTTTACCACAAGAGAAAGCTTGGTTGACTAAAGAATGCTTTTTAAGATACCTTAGAGCCACTAAATGGAAAACTGATGCAGCAATTAAGCGTATAGAAGAGACTTTAGTGTGGAGGAGGACTTTTGGAATTATAGACCTTCCTGGTAAGAATGATTTAATTACCAAGGACTTGGTGGAAGTTGAGAATGAAACTGGGAAGAACTTGATTATAGGTTACGACAATGATAACCGGCCTTGTTTATACCTTAGAAATGGATACCAAAACACCAATGCTTCGATTCGACAAGTACAACATTTGGTATTTATGTTAGAGAGAGTAATTCAATTTATGCCACCTGGTCAAGATACTTTAGCATTGATGACAGATTTCAAAGCAGCTCCAGAAAGCTTAAACTTATCTTCCAAGTTTCCGTCGATTTCAACCTCTAAACAAGTATTGCATATATTACAGCATCATTACCCTGAGAGATTAGGGAAAGGGTTATTTACTAACATTCCTTGGATAGGGTATACATTTTTCAAACTTGTAGGACCCTTTATTGATCCTTATACTAGACTGAAAACAATTTATGATCAACCATTTGAATTATTTGTACCCAATGAACAATTAGACAAAGAATTTAATGGATTAATCGACTTTGAATACAAGCATGATATTTATTGGAAAGAAATGAATCATATGGCCGATAAGAAATACTCCAAATACATGGAGAATTTTGAAAAGCTCAATAGTGAAATAGGTTTAAGTGAATATGATTTAAGACAAGGATATGACATATTATGAACTCAATAACTACAGTTTTTACATTGCACGTATATAAAATATTCATACATTAATATTTTCATCTGTGATACTTATAGAGTAGCATTTTAAGTTACTGGTTTACCATTGGCCTTTCTTTCCTCCTCTTCAATGTATTTACTGGTTTCCCCGTAAATTGGGTAACTGTTCTGTCCCAGCTACCCCCACAATAGAAAGAGTCTCTATCATATTTGTGCATGTTCAGAATAAAACAGGTTTCAATAAATAGCCTTTAACGGAGCTGGGCAATAAGGTGAATACTAAACTTTGGCATGAGACTACGGAGAGATGAACTGTAGGAGAACGAGTAACATAAGAGGACCCAAAGCATAGAGGACGATACCAGTGTCCAAGCTAATCACAACAATCGAGAGAAGAACATCCAGCTTGCCATGATTAAGATGCACCCTCCATTGATATCAGTACCCATGCATCTCGGTAAACACACTACATGACTCAGTGAAAAATTTCAGACCCAAAATAGCAGACAACTGTATTGAACATGGCTCCATACGTTATAACTGTTATCTCTCATGGAAACACCTTGAGTCATGATACAGTAAGTAAACTCGAAGGTGCTTTTAACAAGGATTTGAATATCCTGGTCGACAGTAAAAAGGAATTATCTCCAAGAGCATTGGATTTATACGTTGAGATCATTGACTTCTCAGCAGCAGATTCTTACATCAGAGAAACCTATAGTGCAGTCGATGGATTTGACGTGATACTTCAAGCACAGGAGGGGAGAAGAGACAAAAAGTTATTTATATTTGATATGGATTCTACTTTGATATACCAAGAAGTGATTGAATTAATCGCAGCCTATGCTAACATTGAAGCTCAGATAGCTGAGATCACCGAAAGGGCCATGAATGGAGAAATAGATTTCACCGAATCTCTTAAGCAACGGGTGCTTCTTTTAAAAGGAATCAATTCCACCACTATTTGGGAGGAGTTAAAACACAAAATTGAAATTACAAACGGGGCTATTCAATTATGTAAAGTGTTAAAACAACTTGGTTGTATCATGGGTGTATGTTCAGGAGGATTCATTCAATTGGCTGAGTTCATCAAGGGCCAATTAGGTCTTGATTATGCCTATGCTAATGTCTTAGGGATCACCGAAGATAATATTTTAAACGGAACCGTCATTGGAGAAACTGTGAATGCCGAAATGAAGGCCAAATTATTACTAGACATAGCTAAGACTCATAATATCGATCCCAAGACTGCAGTTGCAGTAGGTGATGGAGCTAACGATTTAAAAATGATGGAAGTAGCGGGATTTGGTATTGCATGGAATGCCAAACCCAAGGTTCAGAAACTAGCCCCAGCCAGGTTAAATAGTGATTCTTTGAAAGATATCCTTTATATCATGGGATTTACTGACGAAGAAATTAATAAACTTTCATAGATAGATAAATACATAGAATATTTATACTACTACTTTAGCCTTGACCACTCCAGCAATGGCATTGAATAATAAAATCTCGTCACCCGTTTCAATCATATCTCTACTAATAGGATGTTCGTTTATATAATTCTTCATCAATAAAAAATGTCTGGTTACTCCACATAAACACCCACTACCGAGAGGAGGAGTTATCCATCTTCCACTTGGCTTATGTTTTATTGCCACATTCGTAATTGACCCTTCCATTAACATCGATTGAGTATTAAACACCAATACTTCTTCCTTTCCAGGTCTTTTCCCTGGTAGACATCTGTCTCTAGCAGCAGTATAATGGGCTCTATTGGTGGTTTTGAACGATGTAAATGGAGATATTAAAATGGACTCTTTATCAATATAGGCATCCCATACATCTTCATCCGGTGGTTTTCCTATAATACCATCAAGTAAATTAGCTCTAGGGGTGGTTTCATAAAGTTCAATCTTGATATTTCCAGTTAATGAAGTTAATAACCTGATTCTCATCGGCTTATCAACAGCCATACGACTTTCAGCAATAGCCTTTTTCAATTGGTTCAATAACAGATCTGGGGATATATCCAATGACTGGGATTTACTATGAAGAAAAAAATCACTTGTATGTTTCAACCGGTAATAGTGTTCTTTAAATAAGAACAAATTGACATCAGAAATATCCTCAGGAGTGGTAGGTTTATCGGTGGTTAGGCTTGGATCATATCTGATAGTGGAAAGAATTTGAAAGTCACTAGTAGTGTCATTGGATTCAAAATATTCTTTATAAAGTTCATTAGCAAATGCCTGTCGGTCTTCCAATGATTGGATTTCCATGATGCTAAGTGGTTGAAGTTTGTAAATAAATAAGTGAGAATGCATTGTTAAAGGTGAGAAGCTATAGAGGTGAGTGAAGTATTGATACCACAGCTTATGCCATCAGGTATTACATTATTATTGTAGTACTATGATAGTCTTATCAAAGTAGGCAGTATCCACAAAATGCTTACATTAATATACAATATGCTAATAAGGTCTAAATCTCTTCTTATCTCTCATAGACTTAACTTTCTCTTGATCAGATTTAAATTTTCGTAACAATTCATTCATTTCTTCCTTTTTACGTTCTCTTAATTGGAATCTATAGAAATCTTGTTTTTCCTTCTTTTTCATTTTATTTTTTGCTTGATCAGATTCTACTTTTGCTGTTGCCAATTTTTGTTGTCCCATAATACCTGCTTTAGTTTTACGTTGGGGGCCAACCACTAAAGTGAATCCATCTTCATCTACAAGCTCAGATTGATTTTTAAATGATTCAATCGATTCTTGTTCGGCCCTGTCGAATTCAATCAATGATTGATGAACTTGATGTGATATCACATCCACCTCTAAGATTTGAGATTTGAATTTATTTAAAAAATAATTTGACCCGAATTGTGAAGGTTCCAATGGCCAATCAGTAGGTGTTGTTTTGGAACTTAATTGTTTTAGACTATTCATAGCTAATTGAAAAGCTGACTTATCAATAAATGTCACCACCCCACAATTTCGAGGTAATTTAACACTGGTTTCATTAATGTCAGATTCAATCTTAAGGTCAGATGTTAATTTGCTCAAGTCCAAATATACATCCTCCACCGAATCAGTCAAATAACTTGGGATAAAGTCTTCTATGGTAGCTCCTATAGCTATGGTTTGAAAAAATTTTTTCAAGACTTTAGTATCAGTATTAATGGGAAGATTACAGAAAAAAATAGATCGGTTGTCATCCGAGCCATCGGGAGATTTCATTTCATGTTTCTTGAAGAATAAGTGATGGAGATCGCTTGATTGTGGTAACTTTATCGGCAAGATTTTGTAGCCTTTTATGTCTGTCATGGTGTCTGTTCTGGTTGATGGTGGTGGTATTTTACGGTTTGGTTATCTCATCGGATTTTGGAAAAAAATAACACGTCGGTATAGACACGAAAACAAACACCGTGCTGATCTATTGGGCCTATTACTATACACTTGGTGACAACCCATTGACTTCTGGCATAGTTCTTTGCTTCCCATTAAGGCTTTAGAATGTCTGTCTAATGGTTGTCTGTCACTTCTATTGGGCCTGCAGTATGCAGCAAAATTAGATAATGAAAAGATGAATGGCTCTGGTAACAGCAGGTATGTATATATTAACAGGGACTCAAGATTTCTCCAGTTACACCATCACCACTGACATTGCCCAATGTTCGGTTCAATAGTTACCAGACTCCATCTATCACCATCCGCCCACCGTATATAGCTCTACGTTATTGCTGTTATACCAGTATCAGCCGGCCGCTCACGTGACTGCTCACTAAAAATTTTTCAAAATGACGAAGAAAAAAAATTTTGGAAATCAAATAAATTTTTAGACATAATCACATATCTGGTTCATATAGTATAATCAAGCTAGAACGAAAGATCTAGACAAATCATGGATAAGGAAACGCTTCTTAAAGCATTAGGGGGGACTTTAGAGGCCGGCAACTTCCAATTACGTAGAGAAAGTGAACAACAATTACGAGTATTTGAACAACAGCCGGGGTTTACTGCTTACTTGCTTGACTTATGTGTAGAAGATTCCATCCCTGCGGGGGTTCAAATGAGTGCTACTATTCTTTTTAAGAATCGTATACAAAATTATTGGGTAAATGGAGATGAAAAATACCAATCAATTTCAATTAAAGACAATGAAAAGCCTATTATTAAAACCAAATTAATTGAAACTTTAGTTAAATGTAATAAGAATCGGAAAATCAGATCTCAATTGGCCACAGCTATCCATAATATTGTCAATAGTGAAAAATGGGAAGAATTAACCAATCTTATAAAGACTTTATTAGTATCTGGAGATGCTGATCAAATTAATGCTGCTTTAATTTGTTTATATCAATATACTAGAGCTTATAGATGGTCAAGTCTTGATGGAGCAAACTCAAGTAATCCTATTTTGGAAGAAATTACCACCGAATTATTTCCTAATTTAGAACTGTTGATGGATAATCTTCTTACTAATGACTCTCCTTTGACTGATGAAATGTTATACTTAATTGTTAAAATCTTCAAGTTTACTACTTATTCATCATTACCATCATACATTCAAGATCCAAATAATTTAGGTAAATGGTGTCGTTATCAAATCATGTTGATTAATAAACCATTACCTGATTCCGTGATGAAGGAAGAAAGTTTTGAAGAAAGAGCTTTAAACCCTAGAGTTAAGGCAGTTAAATGGTGTTTTGGGAATCTTCATAGATTATTAAGTCGTCATGGGGGTGGGTTTGGTACCAGAAACAAGGCTGAAAACCCATTTGCAAGAAATTTCTTGGAAACGTTTGTGCCAGAAATCTTAAAAGTTTATTGGAATATCATTGAAACTTGGTCTTCTAAACAAATATGGTTAAGTGAAGGATCTTTATTTCATATGATTTCGTTCTTGGAACAGCTTGTTGAAAATGATGCTTGGAACTTAATTCACGGTGAATTAGAAGCTATAATAAAACATGTTATTTTACCTACTTTAAATGCTACTGACGACACTATTGAATTATATCATGATGATCCAGAAGAATATGTTAGAAGATTCTTTGACATCAACAGAGAAAGTAATACTTCTGATGTGGCATCTATCAGTTTTATTTACAGATTATCATCAAAGAAATTCAAAGAGACCATTAATTTAATGCTCAGCATAATTAATGACATTTTTGACAGAAGAACCAAGAACCGTTCTGATTTAGCAGTAGCTAAAGAAGTTGAAGGAGCCCTTCGTATTCTAGCTACCATTTCTTATAAATTAGATAAGAAAGTTTCTCCTGTTCATGGTCAAATTGATCAATTGTTATTTACTTACTTATACCCGGAATTATCAGAAGAAACTATTCAAAGTTTCCCATTTTTGACTGCTAGAGCTTGTGACACGCTAGCAATGTTTATATATAATTATAAAGATCCTAACGTGTTACAAAGTATATTCTCAGGAGTCATCAACTGTTTTCAACAACAGGATCATCTTCCAATTCGTTTGACTTCAGTTGATGCTTTACGTACTTTGGTCGACAATGATGCAGTGGCGGAACATATCTCTCCACAAGTTCCTCAGTTAATGGGAACCTTAATTGAAATGACAAAGACATTTGAAAGTGACACTTTAACTAGTGTTATGGAATCATTTGTAGAAAAATTTGCTAACAGCCTTGAACCTTATGCTAAAGATTTATCGGCTAGATTATCTGAACAATTTTTGAAAATGGCACACGAATTGTTAGAAATCCAATCGGCCAGTAATTCTGGAAGCACTGATATAGATAAAGAATATCAGGCATCAGGTATTCTTAATACTTTAACCACTTTGGTGGTAGCTATGTCAGCTTCACCTGCAGTTGCATCTAATATGGAAGTTGTTTTAAAGGATATGATAATTTTTGTTATTCAAAATGCTCAGATATCATTTTTACCTGAAACTCTTGAAATATTGGAGTCGTTGTTAGTCACTACTCAACAAGTGTCACCAACGGTTTGGGAACTTTATCAATTGTGTATTGATTCCTTCGATACTTATGCCTACGAATTTTTTGATAACTTTCAAGCTTTTTTCGAATCAATCATTTACTATGGATTCACTTCTGATGAAATTACAATCGAAAGTCCTCATGTTCAATCATTAATAACTGTTTGTTTCGGAGTATTAAAGAGTGATAATGTTGAACCAATTTTCGCTCATAGTGCATTTGAATTATTGGAATTAATAATCATTGGATTGAAGGATAGATTCAAACCATTCTTGGTGAGATTCTTGCCAGAAATATTTGAAATTTTTAGTAGTTTAAAAGCACAAGATGCCTTTGACGGATTTATGTTGCATCATTTATCCATCATTAGGATATTTTTCGCTACCAGTTATGTTGACCCTAGTACCACTATTCAATTCTTGAACCAGAAAAATTTCATGCATAATTTCTTCCAATTATGGGTTGAACATTCAGATGATTTCCAAAGTGTTTATGGTTGTAAGCTTCAAATTTTAACTTGTGTTTCTTTATTATGTGATGCTGATTTATCATTGATCCCTGATAAGGATTTGATTGGGGAATTGACTGATTTATTAATTTCTAACCTCGAAATGTTACCTCATGCTATTAAAACCAAACAAGAATTACAAGCTAGAGAATATGGTTCTAAACAATTCTTAACCGAAGATGAAGATGGGGAATTCAATGGAGAATATTTAGCGGATGATTTCGAAGCAGATGAAGCCGAATTAGAAGCAATGAAACAAACTCCAATTGATAACGTGAACGTGTTTGAAGTATTTGTTAACAAACTTCAATCATTACAACAACAAAACCAACCTGCATATCAAGAAATAGCCGAAAGGTTTAGTCCTGAACAAAAAGGAGTAGTAAACCAAGTTTTCGAAACTTTTAATAAAATCCGTAGTCAACAAGCTTGATTACTAAACATTATCATCTATCATATTTATAAGGTCATATACACAAGGACATATAAACTTAAATTAACAGTGCATTTGAATTCTCCCTGGTGCTCTATCTCTTAAGCTGATGGCTGCAAAAAATGATATCGTATAATGGACTCCAAGAAGTACCAGGATACTCTAAAACCTAAAATTTCTTCCATACGTATGCAGTTCTTTGAAAAGAACCATCTCTTCTTCTACTGCTGTTAAAATCTGTTCCTGATCGCAGAACTGGGTATTTGCTTGATGCATACTCTCCTCCCTCAGCTGCTGCATTATAAAGGTGGAGGTTTGCGAATTTTTATATATCGCGACTTTCTCACTCCATTTGATGGCAATATTATCCATATTATCAATCACTTACAACACCAGTTTCTATTATGTTCTCAGGTTTTGGGTCTAGTATGTTTGGAGGGGCCTCATTTGCCCCTATGAATAACAAATTCGAGGATTATTTCAGATGTTATCCCATATCAATGATGCCTGATCATCTAAGAAAAGATGATGCTAACTATGGAGGCAAGATATTTTTACCACAATCAGCATTGAACAAGTTAACAATGTTGCATATTCGATATCCTATGTTATTTGAGTTGTTGAATGAAACCAACCAGAAAGCTTCCCATAGTGGGGTGTTAGAATTTATTGCTGAAGAAGGAAGAGCCTATGTCCCCCAATGGATGATGAATACTTTAGAAGTACAACCAGGTCAATTAATACAGATTTCTAATTGTGATTTACCACTAGGGAAGTTTGTTAAGATTGAACCGCAATCGGTGGACTTTCTTGAAATTTCAGATCCCAAAGCTGTATTGGAAAATGTGTTGAGAAAGTTCTCTACATTAACCGTTAATGATATTATAGAAATCAATTATAATGATACCATATATGGAATTAAGGTCTTAGAAGCTAAGCCTGAATCATCCAATCAAGGGATTTGTGTAGTGGAAACAGATTTAGAAACGGATTTTGCTCCACCGGTTGGATATCAAGAACCTGAATATAAACCACAAGCACAAGCACCAACAAACACTCCAATAAATCCATCAAGTGTCAATAGAGGTGCAGGTGCTGCCACCATGGCTAAATCTTTAAATTATGCTAATTTGGCTTCTGATTCTAGTTTAAGTTCTTTTAAAGGTTCTGGTCAAAAGTTATCTGGTAAAAGTATTGAAGACAGTACTAAACCAAAAGAATTAAATGTCGATGATTTAGATCCTAGTGGTCCTCCCAAACCATTCCCAGTTCCAGAAAATCAATTATTCTTTGGGTTCCCCGTGGTATTACCGACCCCAGAAGAAACCGATCAAGAAGAAAAAGAGGCCAAACAAAAACAACAAGCATTTGGTGGACAGGGACAATCATTAAGGCAAAGCAAAAAGAGAAAAGAAAAGAGTAATAATAGTTACCCATCATTGAAAAACCATTCTCGAAGTCCTGATTATGTAGAAATCGATTAGCTCTATTATATACTAACTGATTATGAAGATTATTTAATATTTACAATGATTTAATTATTCAGTGGTAGATGGTATAAATACATCATTACCCTGCTCTATGGCTCTTTTAGTATGATAAACAATATCAGTAGATTCCCATGGATAAGCTATCCAAGCATCAGGAACGGTTCTAGCAGCAAAGTAATTACCAGTTTTCATAATTTCATCAGGTAAGTCAGCCTTCTTTGGTTTTTGCTTATCATGTAAAACAAAAATTCCAAACTTGGTATCTTCAGGTTTACCCCCTTTGGCTTTAGCTTGTTCTTCAACATCCTTTTTTAATTCAGAAACAGCATAATGTAAAGTAGTTCTAGTATCATCTACCTCATCAATAATCAATACATTCTTACCTACCAAATCAACCTTTGATTGGTGATAATCAATCCACTGAGTTCTAACCACTTGAGTACCAACTTTTTCAGCAGTATTACCATAAGTGTCAATATCTTCATAAAGGGATAAAATAATGGCCATAATTCTAACATTAGGTTGACCTGGTTCTTTTAAAAATGATCTCAACATACGAGCAGGAATGAATCCACCTCCACCAATAGCAATAATCAAATCTGGTTTAAATTGTTTAATCTTATCAGCACTTTCTTGACATAATTGATGTACATTATTGTACGAAATGTACATTTTAGAGGCTTCGATATCTTCAGAGTCCATTTTGACAGATATGGCACCGAGAGTTAATAATGGTTTATACTGGTTTGTTTAAAGGAATAGACACCTCCAGGGATATGAATACCCAAATAAAAGAAGAAAAAAAAAATTGAAAGAGGAAAAAACCTTCTTCTTTTATAGCAGGGAGAAAAAAAAAAAGGTTCGAAACCAACACATGCGATGAGATGGCAGACCTCCGAGGAACTACTGCCATAATTAGGCCAACTCAACTGATTGGAAATATAATATATAGCTTATCAAACCAGGTAGTATACATATAAGAGGCTCCAGAAGTCACCCAGTACCCTTTAAACCTCGGAAGACCGACTGTAGGACCCACAAGTCTCCCCTTTATGCTCCTTCATAAACAGCTCCGCGGAGCCAGGAATACCGGTGGAAGGTATACTCTTATCACTGGTATCGTGTAACGGACCCGTATCAACCTCGTATCTGTACCGAAGGAAACCAGGGGTAGATATGCTTCCTATAATCCCATTCTTATCTCGGGAGAATCCACATGGGGATTCGAGAACATTTTTGTCGTTTTGAATATCTTCCTTTTTTCTTTCCATGCTGTGCTTAAATGGCTGCAAACTGTTCCATTCAGGAAATTTGTGGTGCCATAGATAATACGTGTGGCCTGCCCAGCTCGATTTGGCCCTATCAGAGCATCCTTTCACCCTGTTGATTTCTTCTTCCAATACTTTTTTTATCACCTAGTAACTTTGGTAGTTACCCCATACTCCCAGATCACATTGGTGAATGGCCATGTAAAGGGTCTTACCCTGTGGCCTACCGAGAAGTCGCATCCCGTCACCCATAGTTTTCACAAGATGGAGAATCGCACAATTTCCACACTGAAAAAGACAACTCAACCAGTTGAAACCTATTTGCACAGACCGAATCATGAAATTGGCATTGGTGTTGTATTTCGTCACAGCGTCTTTAGCAGCAATATTGGGAATTGACTATGGTCTGCAATTCACCAAGGCTATCATGTTAGCCCCGGGAGTTAACTTTGAAATTCTTCTTACTGAAGAGGCCAGAAGAAAAGATTTATCGGGCATTTCAATCAGAAGCTCTAAGAATGATGAAGATTTAGAACGGGTTTATGGAACGGCAGCCCAATCTTTATGTACAAGGTTCCCCCAGAACTGTATTACCGGGATCAAACCATTGATTGGAAAATCATTCTATGACCGTGAAGTTCATGATTACTTGACCACTCATTTTGGATTGAAAGTGGTTGAAGATTCCGATAGAACCAATGGTATTAAATTTGATTTAGGATTCACGAATCAATCTTATGTCTTCTCAGTGGAAGAAGTATTGGCCATGACCTTGAAAGAATTAAGACACAGAGCGTTAGATGCCTTGGATGAAAACCCAGTGGCTAAACCTATAGTAGATGATGTGGCCATTTCAGTACCACCATTTATTACTCAACATCAAAGACAAGCTTATATAGATGCTTTGCAAATTGCTGGTTATAAAAATATCCTAGGATTAGTTGATGATGGTACAGCTGTGGCAATCAATTATATGTCTAGTAAGAAGTATGAACAGAAGGAATATGATGATAAAAAGAGATATTATATGATTTATGATCTGGGTGCTGGATCTACTAAAGCTACTCTTTTTTCTATAACTCCTCAATCAAATTTATCAACGGTATTGGAATTTGAAAATATTGGTTATGATGAGACTTTTGGTGGTCAATTATTAACCCAGAGTATTTATACTATATTAGTAGAAAAATTGGCTGCTTCTTTTGGATATGATGAAAATAATGACTTACCTCCTAGATCTGCCGCTCGTTTAATGGAAGCTGCTGAGAAAGCAAAAGTCATTTTGTCAGCAAATGCTGATTATCATGTAAGTTTAGAAGGGATTTTGAATGATCAGGATTTCAAAACTACTGTCACCAGAGAAGAATTTGAAGAAATTAATATCGACAATATGGTAAGAGTAACTAAACCTATCACGGATGCATTGCATGATACCAAAGTGTCAGTTAATGATTTAGAAGCAGTGATCTTGACAGGTGGTTCCTCAAGAGTGCCTTTTATCCAAAAACATTTGTCCATGTTATTAGGTGATGATAGAATTTCCAAAACTGTTAATGCTGATGAGAGTTGTGCCGTTGGTACCACTGTAAAAGCATTTAGACTGAAAACTCAATTTGGTAATCACAAAGACTTTGAAATCATTGACAGAGGTTATCATAACTATGAAGTTAATGTCAATGATCAGGAACATACCGTTTTTTCAAAAGGTACTCCAGCCGGTAGCTCAAATAAAGTTAGCTTTGGCGAATTAACTGACAGCTTGTCAATTCAATTATACGAAGATGGTGCTTTAATCAAGACCTTCAACGTTGAAAAGATTTTGGACAAAACCTCTTCCCTCACGTGTAATAATGATTCGAAATACAAAAAGCAATTATTTGGCCATTTTGAACTTGATGCTAACAAAGTATTCTCTTTGAAAAAACTAGAGGCTGAATGCGTCAAAGAAGGAAAAGATGGTTTCTTTAATAAGCTTTTGAACAAAGACAGTGACGAAACTGAAGAGGTTGAAGAATCAGAAGAGCAGAAACCAGCTGAAGATGAATCAAAAGATGAAACAGAAACTGCAAGCGATGATGCAGCTAATTCTACCAGTACCGCTTCTGCTAAACCAAGGACCCAAAGAAAAGTTTTAAGACCTGTTTCAATTAGTCTCCCAAGACCTCAGTCAGCTACCATCAAACAAATATCTAAGCCATTAAAGGAAAGAATTTCAGCCAAACTTGATTACTTGGATTCTAAAGATGACCTAAAAGCAGAGATGGATAATATTAAGAACAAGCTAGAGGCTGCTTGCTACGAGTTACGTAACCTTGTGGAAGACAATGAGGAGGCTATTTCAGATCACCTTTCCACTGATGATGTTAGAAACGAAGTGAGTGAGATCATCGAATGGCTCGACTTTGAAAGTGATGATTCACCTATCAGTGAATTAGAACAAAAGGTTAAGGAAATTCAATCTAAAAAAGACGAAGTCAACTCATACATAAAGATGTCCACTACCGATTTATCGTTGAAGGGATTGACGAAATTATATGATGATGGATCATCAATCCTTATGAAAATGCAATCACGGTTGCTTGACTTTGGTAGTGATATTAGCGGGATTAGAAAGAAATATGAAGAAAACAATTTTGACTTTGACAAGGAGAACGAACGGGCTAAAGCTCAGTTAATGGCCAGAGGAGATGATAAAATGATGACTTTAGATACTACCATAGGCAAGTATAAAGAATTGATTTCAGAACTTGGAGAAATAGTTGCATTGAATGAAAAGAAATTTTCACAGATTGCAAAGAAAGAGCTCTTTGATAAATACGAAGCCATCACTGATAGTATTGTTTCGATGTTAGCAGATGTTCTTATGGTTGACCAATCACACCAAGAAAGAGTTAAGCAATTCAATTCTAAGTTGGATAAATTGCTCGAAAGAAGACAACAAAAAGAGTACAGAGACAAGCTTAAACAAGAAAAGGCTGAAGAAAAGGCCAAAGCAGAAGCAGAAGCAGAAACAGAATCGGTAGATAATGAAGACGGTTCGCAAGGCAACACTGAGCCAGAACAATCGGAACCAATAATTGATGAAACCGAAGACGAAACAAAAGAGGATCATGAGAAGGACATCGATCACGATGAGTTGTAGATAAACTTTCTTATACATAAATAGGCATTATATAGGAGGTAGCTCTCCATATTTAGAATTTCGTATCTCACAATAAAACCTATGAATTATTTGCAACAATTTGAATAATGCGACTCGATTACATCTTTTGTTTTTGACTTGACCTAAGATGAGCTATTCAAACAATATGAACAGTATGTATAATCATTTCTATGGGGGTTGTCTGCTGTAGCTAAAGCAGAAATGCTCCAGCATCTCAGAGTATAAGTATTAACAACCTTTTTAGATCCTGAGTCGCTCGATGCCTATAAAGATAACAGAAGAGAGAGAGGTAGTACAAATGAGTATCAGTCTCGGGCCAGAGAAAGAGTATCTGGAGGTCCTGCAGGGAGATATGATAGCTATCAAGGGGATAGAAAGAGGGGCCGTGATGGGGATAGTATGCATCAATCCAGGAATGGTAATTGGGGCAGGTACAATTCGTATAATAATGGAAGAGCAGACAATCCACAAGGACCAGCATACGGACCTTCTGCATACGATCCACCACAAGGACCACAGAGCTATGAAGGCAGTCAAGGCTATAATGGAGGAAATGGTTATAGTGGGGGACAAGGTTTTAATGGATCACAAAACTATAACGGTGCACAAGGATATAATGGACCACAAGGATATAATGGACCACAAGGATATAATGGTGCACAAGGATATAATGGACCACAAGGGTATAATGGACCACAGGGCCAGGGCCAAGGTTACAGCAGCTATAGACCAAAAGCGTCACAGAATCGTGGCCAGCAAGCACGGTATGATAATGGTAATAGCTATAACCCCAGAAGGAACAAGTACAGACAGAATGATCGAAAAGATTATTATCGTAGAGAATGGGGAGCTGGACCTGCAGAAGTAGAATATAAAGACCAGGAGACAGAGGAACAGGAGGATACAGAACCACCAGAAAAGCGTCTCGAGAAATACGAGGCCCGAGTGAAGCAATTGGAAAATGCTGAAAGCCTTGAGGAGATCACCGGGATTGATTCTAAATGGGGGATTAAGCCCAAGGGGTTTGAGAATGTATCTTCCCAAAGGGCCAAGTTATCAGGGCTATTCCCACTTCCAGGGTTTCCACGGCCAGTCGATTTCACAAAGTTGGAAGGGATAGTTAAGAACAGAACTGCCGATGGAAATGACATTTTATTGGATAACTCGAAAATTGATTTAAATGACTCGAGAGTTGCTAGGCTACTTGTTTTAAAGGGGATAGATTTTGATAATGTTGACTATTTAAAAGTATCGGATTATATCAACAAGCAGCTCTCAAGACTTGAGATCTCGGGAGTAAGTGACCAGAACATTCAAAGTAAAACAAAAACCAAAGATAATAAAACATTGATCATTGAATTCGATAACAACACCTGTGCCACGGTCTGTATGGCCATGAATGGGACCTCAGCTTTAATTGATGGAGCTCAGATATCACTCAATTTCCAAAGACCTAATGAATACATAGCACAAGGTTTTACAAGTGATAGCAGCGGATTGAATGACGGAAACGTAGAGGATAATGCATATAAAGTCACCTTGTTGGTAGGGGAAGAATACGAAGAAGGTGACCTAACGAGCTCTATAGAGAAAGTAAACCCATATAATTCATTTCAGTTATTGAGAGATAAGATGACCAAGGAGTCTACCGGGATAGCATTCGTCAATTTCAAGATCGATGATTTCAATCCCATGATTGCCGTTCCCAGAATACAACAATTGATGGATACTTTACGTACCAATAATCCAGATATGATTAAAAGTATTAGATTCTCGTGTATTAAACCGAACGAGACTAGTATACAAGAACTCCCAAGTGATTTCCAATCACTTCAAAAATTTGTTAAGAATGAAAATATTTCCTCTACCAGGAAACTGAAAGTTATACAATTGATTAACGCAGTGACAGCCAGTGACCTTATTGATGATGAAAAATACAATTTCATATATGGAGATATTGAACAAGAAGCGAAAACATTTGGAGATGTTATTCGTATTAAAATCCCTAGACCTGCCAATGAATATACCCCTGGACTTACACAATTTTCAGAACCAGGGATAGGAAAAATTTTTATTGAATTTACTGATGAAAAAGTAGCATTCCAAGCTATTATGGGAATGGCCGGTAGAATGTACAATGATCGAACAGTCTTATGTTCTTATTATGATGCTGATGATTTTGATATAGGAATATTTTAATCAATTACCTGTAAATCGTTTTTGTATAATATAGAAAACATAGAACCAAATTTCTAGACCTTATTATCATGGATGTATTGTTTTAACTCTGATGGCACCGAAGGATCATACCCATGTCTTGCAATAAGGTCAAATAACTTTTCAGGGATCTCAGGTATAAAACTTAAACTTAATTTAATAATTTCTTGCTCTTGTAAAGCCGGAAAGTTTCGTAAAAGGGTCATTGGTTGCTCTGAATGTAACAAATCTGATCTAATATTAACCAACTGGGCCACCACAAAAAGTATATTCATATGGGTTCCATAGGCAAATAAGAAATCCCATAACTTTAATACCGACTGTAAAGAAGGGGTACAAGCACATAAGGTTAACACCGAAGGTAATGCATAAATTTGAGGTTTTAAGAACTTGGAATCCAAATATTCACTTAGGGTTGGATCAATTATCTTCAACACAACTTCAACCAATGAAAACCCCGTATGAACACCATCCAAATTGGGAGTCACATATAATGGAATCTGATTATTAACTAGATTATGAAGAATAGCAAATGCTTGAGGTTCTGACTTATAACATGTATAAGCAATTGGTGCCAATAATACATTCAATCCTTGTACATATGGGGAACCACCATGTCGAGCAGTAATAGCCAATGCCGATAGTATTCGTACTAGGGACCGTTCCAGAACTTTCAGATGGAAATGATTATCATGCATCAATGTTCTGAAGGTATCATTCTTGATCTTCTCTCGTATTTCGTCACTTAAGCTAGCAGATGCCTCAGCCACCAAGTTACAATAATCCTGAGTAGGAAATACCGGGACCCGTGATAATATAGTCCACACCACCTGTCTATAGGGACACAGATCGTATCCAGGAGGAATAGATAACCCTTCGATCAAGATCATATACCGCAATTGGGACAAACCATTATCGAGAAACACCTGGGGACTACTTATAAAGAGCTCTATAGGATCCTTTCTTCGGCCTCTAGCATGAGTGCCATAGCCTGTTGCCGGACCCGGAACCTGACCTACCTGCTCCTGGACCACTGCCTGGTCATGAGGGTGTAATGGATCCATAAACCTAAATCAAATCACTTACAATTTGTGTGTAAACAAAATCAAATGTTGCCAAATCTGCGCGACGGTTCCTGGCAATTCGACCGCAACAAGCCAGCTACAATCACAACCACTACAACCATTATATCACAGCACCATGGCGTTATTTATGTTCGGGATAGGTAACCTCCTATACGTGACGTTGTTGTTTCTTAATGCCGTGGCGGTCTTGAGTGAAGATCGATTCTTGAACCGGTTGGGATGGGGCAGCTCCAGTTCCAATAACCAGTTCAATCAGTTTGGAAATAATGAATCAACCGTGCAAAGCAGGCTACTTAACTTGATAGGAGCCACTCGGACTGTTCTGCGGTTGCCATTGATCTTGATTAATACTTTGGTTATCTTGTACTTGGTGCCATTTGGTTAGAAGGGATATGGTACTTTGTCGATACAAGACGGGAATCCTGTTACCAAAACGTTTTCCGTTTGTACGTAAATATATGTATATATATGTATATATTGAAAACTATAATTTTTTTGTACCATTATCGTACCATCATTAAATAAGAGTGATTGTGTTTGAGTGGTGGTAATAAGAAGTTACAATTCTTCTGATTTAACTTCTTGTTTTACATCACCATCACCAGAACCACTATTGCTTTGAAGTCTATCTCTAGATTTTTTAAACAATTCCTCTTGTTGTCTCAATAATTCTTCCTCTGTTAATCCTGAGTTTTGAAACTTATTATTCTTCTTTTCCTTCCCCTTAAGTAATTCCTTATGTTCTTCAAGAACTTTATTAATAACTTCTAGATATCCTGAAAATCCTAATTCTTCTAATGCTTTAACTACATGATCTGAAGCAATAGTCTTTTTGGCTTCCTTTTCAGCAATATCATTCAGTTGAGTGGATAAGATCATAATGAATTCAATACTACATTCAGTTATGGCTTCTCTAGCTTCTTTACTCACAGCAATATCTTTTGGTAGTATCTCAGAAAGTATTTTTTGAACGGTAGCTTTGGGTAGTGTTAAGTCTTCCCCTCCTCCACTGGAATACTCTGACATGTTTATGGTGTAAACAACGATAAATTCAACAAATGGATGTATAAACGATTGATATCTTTCACACGGGTGACCTGCTTAGTCAACAAGTACTATGGTTGTATAGTGCTTAATGAAAACTCTAGAATTCAAACGGCTTGTTGGTTATTTGGTCGATAAATAATCACAATTGTTAATTCATAACCAGCTGGCACTCCATCACCTTTTATAGTTTTTCCAAGTCATCGCGCATAAACACCCGGTGCAAGTCACTTTGAATTATGCAGTCAGCAGTATGATATTGCAGATAGTCTATAATCTATATACTTATGGTTCGTCAGAGGGACCCTTGGGGCCCTTGGGATCTATAAATCGTTTCATACTGGAAATAAACCCTGTAGGATCCTCACTGATCAACCAGTGACCAGTATTAAATTCTTCGTAGTCAATATTATCAAAGTATTTGCTAAAGGCCGTGTCAACATGAGAAGGGTGTATAAATGAAGATTTGGCTGCTTTCATGACTTTAACAGGTTTATGATATTTTAATCCTTCCATGAGGGGTTCTGGCCAGTCCCCAAGATCATCTAAAACATTATTGAGTAGAAAGTGTAATACTGGAGTCCTTACTCTTCTCTTGGAATTGGTATTCAATCCACTTAACAAAAAGAGACGATTCAATTTATTTGGTTCATATGGCTGCAAGGCTTTTTCGGCCTTTACTAGAACTTCATTCATCTTAAGATCTTTTCTTTTCTTAGCATTTCTCACGGGGACTTGTCTTTCTACATGACATAATCCTATTAACTGTTGATAAAACATAGGATCTAGTGATTCACTTACAGGACTATTGTCTATAACCACCAACTTTTCCACCAAATCTGGGACCATCAAGGCTACCATCATGGCCACCTTAGCTCCCATAGAGTGGCCGGCCAAAATTACTCTGTTGAATTTATTCTGTTCCAAGGTATGTATGACATCTTTAGCCATGGTTTCATAGTCATGTGGAGCCCTACATGGCGAAGACCCATGGTTACGTAAATCCATTGCAAACATGGGAATTCGGGTTTGGTCACTTAGAGTTCTGGCCACTGACCGGAAGTTCTGGGTACTGCCAAACAACCCATGGAGGAAAAATATTGGGATTCTAGAGGCATTCGGTTTTCGGTTCCCCTTATATTGAATAAAGTGGCAAAACACTGGGGCCCTGGGGTTTAGCTCTTTGACATTGTCGAGGTCAAGTTTGTCGAGGTTAGGCTCGAATCCTTCACTCCACCGTGGTATTATTCTATCTTGATTACTGCTGTGCCTTGTCAGGACACTCAACCACCTGGCCGTGGAGCTCGCTGTGGCGACTGCCTGGGAGTTGAATTGTGTTCTGAGTTGTATACTTACTTTTGCTCTAAACACAGGCGAAGCAATAAGCGATAACATACCGTGTCTGTTATATATCCAGAGGATAGTTCTCGGTTCAAGCTGTCTTCCAATGGCTGCAACTATACCTACTCACCGAGTGCGAGGCTCAAAAAATTTTTCCTGCGACATCTCATCGAGAGGGCATCACAGAAGCACATTAACTAGACCATCAACTAGACCACAAGTCACTACAACCGGGAAATGTCAAGTCCCTTAATAGCATCAAGGTTCGACGAGACTAGGTCTTACTTTGCATATGCCCTCGTGGCTCTAGATTCTCATCAAGTCAAAGTGGTGTCGGTGAATTCCTCGTCAGAAGCTCCGTTGGATACCTCATTGAATCTAGATAAAGATAATAGAGTATCGAACTTGAACTGGATTCCGTTCCAGGAAGATGATCAGATATTGGCAGTAGCACTTACAAATGGGTCTATTATCTTATACTCACCTCAAACGAACTCCATTGTAACCAGATTATCCACAAGTTCCAATGCGTTAATAACTGATTTCCAATACTCCAGAATAACTAATTCGTTATGGGCGTCCGATATAAATGGAATAATATATGAATGGGATATGCATTACAATTTGACTCAGCAGTTTTCTGTTAATGAGTCTTTGGAAACAGCAGAGTCGATTTCTAAGATATCTTTGATAACTCACAATTCAGTTCCTCATATATTAGCAGGATCTCATTCCGTCTATCTTGTAAATATTAACACGAAAGAAATAGTCATGACTTTCCCAGGGCATATCCAGACCGTCAATTCTATTGTTCCGGTTCCTTATAGTAATGATTTGTTTCTTACCAGTGCTCTGGGTGACCGGTTTATAAATTTATATTCCATTACCAAGCAATCGACCAAGCTGGTATTTGTCACCGATTCTCCTGTGTTGGATATTTCTGTTGGAGTCAATGACGATAAGTCTTTATTGATTGCCCAAACTGTAGCTGGTGTTACAGAAGTGTTCAATATGTTTTTATCCGATGAGGCTCCTTTAACTCCATCATCTAGTTCTAAGAAGAAAAGAAAACAACAACTTTCCAGTTCAAGATCTCGTCATTCTAATGCATCTGTTACTTTACAAAGACATGCAGATGATTTGAAAGGAAATATAACTCCTCAGTTGGCTATATGTGCTGCTTCAGTAAGACATGATTTACTTGTGTATGTTTGGTTGGAAAATTCAAATATTCCTATGTTTGATTCTATAAGATGGTTAAATGAATCAGGGACTTCATCGATTACAGAGAAGCTCACCTTAACCAAAAAGAAGACTGATTTATCAACTCCTCATCATGCATTGAATGGACATGATGTTGCTGCCACAAGGCATTATAATGAAGGTAATGCTATAATATCTGATGGGTATAATTTGAATAATGTCGTTGAAGGTGAAGATGAAGATGAAGACGGGGAAACCTTGGCCGATAAAGTTGCCAGATTAGCTACAGAGTCAACTCCACTTACCACCAAGAAAGCTAGAAAAAATAATTTGAGTAATAATACTCTTACAACTGTTCTTTCACAATCATTAAAGAATAATGATCATTCTTTATTAGAAACCGTCTTGGCTAACAGAGATCAACAAGTGATCCAAAATACCATATCCAAATTGGACTCATCGCTTGCGGTTATCCTATTGGATAGAATCTCCGAAAGAATTGCCCGTCAATCTAATAGATTCGATCAATTACTGTATTGGCTCAAATGGATTATCATTATTCATGGAAGTATCTTATCATCTATCCCAGGGTTATCGTCCAAGTTATCTAATTTGCATGGAATACTAACGAAGAAAGCTGAAACCTTGCCCAGATTAATGCAACTTCAAAGTAAAATGCAAATATTATATGAGCAGTCAGAGATTCAAAGGCACTCGGTCGACCAGTCGGGCCTTGACGATGACGATGATACGGACGTGGAGTATATAGAAGAATTGGATGATGCTAAAGTCTTTAACGGTAATGACGACTTCATGGATAGTGAAGATGAAATCGACGACGTCGACATGGACGATGTCAGTGAAGACGAAGAGATGATTGAAGATGGTGACAGGGTTCCAAACGGAAAGTTCAGTCAGCCACGAGAACCAGAAGAAGAAGGATACAGTGACGAAGAAATCGACGTGGTCAACAAGAATGTACCAGAATCTGATGATGAATAATTATAGTTCCATTCAAATAGTACTTAATAGACATTCTTATAGACATCTTTCTTGATTCAAATTATTTCGCAGTAATTTTTTCACTCCAAAGCCACCAAGACCGTATAACGTGGAGGACACAGCAATGGGTCCTAAGGTCAACTGGAGACATGTATATATAGTAAGCATTGTGCTTAGGTTCTTCATTGGGTTGTCTGACTCATACATTCACCCTGATGAACATTTCCAGGTTTTCGAGGTATTAGGTGCCAAGTTCTTTGGCTTTTCCACTTCCATTCCATGGGAATTTACCACCACCCAACCAGCCCGAAGCATGGGGCCATTGTATCTATTTTATGGTCCATTATTTGCATTTTTAAAAGTATTCAATGTCAATATTACACCATTGGGAATATGGTACTTGACGAGGCTCCAATTAATGATATTTTCTTGGATTGTTACTGATATGTGCTTATACAGAATTTTACCAACTAAACCAGAAAGAATTAAGGCAATATTCTTTACACTGACGTCTTATGTTACTATGGTGTATCAATCCCATACTTTTTCTAATAGTTTAGAGACACCATTGTTGCTCATTTGTATAATGATAATTGGTGATTTGAGGTTTGATCAAGAGGTTAGAAAGGTGACCAAACCCGACTACGAAAGGTTATTTTACCTTGGAATGGTAGGTGCCATCGGGGTTTTTAATCGGGTTACATTCCCAGCATTCTTATTTGTGCCCTCTTACTTCTTGTTGAATTATATATGGAGGTTTAAGTTATCTTTCTTGGTGTTAATTATCGGAGCATTGATTCCTACCATTTCGTTTGTGTTGCTAGATACCTATGAATTCACTGGTCACATTGGACACAACTTGAATGATCTCGTTATTACTCCAGTTAATAATGTGATTTATAATACAAACTATACAAATTTGTCGTCTCATGGTCTTCATCCTTGGTACACCCATATTCTTGTTAACTTTCCTCAAATTATGGGTCCTCTTGTGGTTGTTATGTTTTACGGATTCAAAAACTGTTACTATAAAACAGTTCCATTTTTATGTTTAGCCAGTGGGTTAATAATTCTTTCGATGATTCCACACCAGGAATTAAGGTTTTTGGCCCCATTATTGCCAGTCTCCTGCTGCTGTCTTGACTTTAAAAAGATTCAAGGAAAGGAGGTAGAGAAGGAGGATATTAAGGCCAAAATCGCTAGTAATGAAAAGAACTTAGTCCCTGAAAAGGTTGTTTCATTATCTTCTGGGTTTGCTTCCACGGTTATCTTTCTTTGGTACATCTTCAATATAGTGATGAGTGTGTTGATAGGGATTTTCCACCAAGGAGGAGTAATTCCAGCTCTTGATTACTCCCATCATAACCTCGTAAACCAAGAAAACGGATTTATTCAAGTGTGGTGGAGAACATATTCTCCGCCACTTTGGATATTGGGGGATACTAAAAGATCAACCAAAATGGTTACATTGGAAGACTTTGATATTAGCGTAATTAACGAAGCGAAGAACGTGATCATAGATGCAATGGGTGCCAATGAAAAGGTTATCCATGATACTTTAGAGGGACTCAAACATTTAGACCGCAAGGTCATGATTGTTGCACCGCTTGCTTCCATAAATTGTGATTTTGATTCGAATAATAAAGAGTATAAATTAGTGTGGAAGCATTTCCAACATCTTGATTTGGATCACTTAAACTTTAGTTCTGGTGAATGTCTAACACCAGGATTAGGGATCTACGAAATATTGTAAATAAAATAACATTTATTAGAAATATATGTAAATACATCAAATTGAAAGCACATAAAAAAGATCATTTGTAGAATTCAAATTTGTCTTGTTCAGTACCGGATTTTACTTGTGAGGTATATGCTTCTTCCAAATCACTTTGTAAAATCATATATCTATTCTTCCTTACCGCTCTTAAACCAGCTTCTTGCATGATAGCAGCAATCACAGCACCAGACAATGGATCATTTCTTAAAATCAATGAATCCAAATCAGCCTCAGGTGCTAAAGCCATCTTGGAAGCAATAGTAGAAAAGATTAATCTTCTTTCTCTTCTATCCTTTAAATTAGGGAATTCGATTTTTCTATCTAATCTACCAGGCCTCAATAAAGCCGGATCTAAAGTATCAGCTCTATTGGTGGCCATAATAACTTTGACAGTAGAAGATTGATCAAATCCATCCATTTGATTTAACAATTCTAATAAAATTCTTTGGACTTCTCTATCAGCCCCAGTTTGAGCATCAAATCTTTTAGTAGCAATAGCATCAATTTCATCAATGAATATAATGGAGGGAGAATTTTCTCTGGCTAATCGGAAAACATCTCTAACCATTCTAGGACCTTCACCAAGATATTTTTGAACAAATTCTGATCCATTAATACGAATAAATGAAGCAGTGGTAGAATTGGCAACAGCTTTAACCAACATGGTTTTACCAGTACCAGGTGGACCATATAACAAAACCCCTCTTGGAGGATCAATTCCGATTTGACTATATAAATCTCCCTGAGTCAATGGGAGTTCAACAGCTTCCCTGATTTCTTGTTTTTGCATATCTAGACCCCCTACATCAGCATATGTAACATCTGGTTTCTTTTCATCACTAACAATGGATATCGATGAATCGGCTTCAGGAGGTAAAATATCCACCAATGCATTTGAATGACGATGTAAAGCAACTGATGATGATGGTTTTAATAATTCTCTATCCAAGGTAGATAATATCCTTACCACATAATTGGATCCAGTAGTAGAGGAGACAATCCCAGTATTTTCATCTATTGGTTCTAAAAATTGACCTATAACCAATGGAACCGATTTAATTCTTTTAACTTCCTCTTGTGCTCTTATTAATTCTCTTTTCAAATGACGTTGTTCGTCTTTAATATAATCTTCTTGTAACATGATTAAATCCAACTCTTTCTCCAACTTCTTCAATTTCAAGTATACATCCGAATTGTCTTCAAATCCTGAGCCTCTAGCAGCTCCCACCTTGCTAGGTGGTAATTGGGTTTGGACTGATCCCGAATCATAAATCCCGAGCTCTTCCATATTGCGTTTGATTTCACTTAATATGTCAGGAACCCACTGGTTGTAATCAGTGATGCAACAAAAAAAAGCAAAGGATGATTGTGAGTGTAGTTAAACTTGTCCAGTTACTAAGTCTATGCTAACAATCAGTTCGTTCAGTGGCAAGAGATTTGTGCGACGGTTTTGGTGCGTGAGGAAGTCGCGAGGGCTGTCAGAGCAGCGGTGGTGGACGTTCGCTTGGGAACGGGGAGAGAGGAAGGTGGTCCCTTGGTGGCCTGTCTGGGGATGATTTTTTTGGGGAGGAAGCACATAAGCTTATACTGGTGAAGTTATGAGGTGCTAGGATGTATATTTATGGTATAACAATAGTACGATGTGCTATGTCGTAGCCCCATACAAACTGTGTCGTACAGGTTTGTGTCGTACAGGTTTGTGTCGTAACGGGTGTATAATATGTCGTACATGTCTATTTCCTTCAAAGTCTATCAAAGACCATTACCTGGTCACTAAGTTCTAAAAACCCCAACTACAGTCGAAGGTATAATGTTAACAAGCTGGCAGCAGCACTAGCTAACACAGATATCGTGGAAACCAAAAACCCTAATTCTACCTTGGTGAATTGCAAGTCTGTAACTTGTGGAGACACTAGTGCTGCACAGTTGGATTTGACAGCAGCACTGAAATTACTCCATGTATCCAACGGCCACTGAAAACAGTATCTATTTCGCTTCACTGTGCTGTGTTCCAGTTTGCTTTGATTAGTGATAATCTTGTCCATCTTGCCTCTTTGCTCTTCAGAAAACTCCGTTATAGCTTGTTTTACCTTATCTTCAAAAGAGCCTACCATCCTCTTTCTCTTCCAGGGCTCCACCACAAAAGTGGCAATGAAAAATAACATGATGTTAAATCCCATAAGGAACCACGTCCCCCAGGTAGATGCTCTTCTAATTTTATCAGACCAGATTTGTTCTTCATGGTATCTAGTTAATATCAGCTGAGTCAACTTCAATTGAATAGAATCTACGAGCTGCTCAGATCTAGACAACTCTTCTTGAGCTGATATTTCTTCTTGTTCGTTCACGTGATCATTTCGATACAATTCTGTAAACCTCTCCAAGTCATGCTGGGACCAATTATGTTTTCGGGTTAGTAATTCGTTGATTTCCTTTTGCAGCAATGACCTTTCTTGAATGGCATTAGAGTACTTATCTTTGGACTCCTTCACCTGCTCTTTAGCATCCTTTAGTTCCGATTCGAGGGACTCGATGGTGGATTTCAATTGTTCAATTGCAGAGTATCCAGTCACGTCATTCAATGTTCTAGTGGCTTTAAATAAAGTTTGTTGCATGGATTCCATGTACATTGTAACCTTTTTACTGACGGCATTTCGAAGCTCCTCTCTCTGGGACGGTAATTCGTCTACCTGGTCTTGTATGTCATGCTTCAACTTTTCTTGAAATATCTCTGGCTTAGCTTCCTGAATATGGTCAGTGTTTTTATCAGAAGAGCTCTGGCTCCTGGCATACAAAGGGTCCTCCTTACTAGCATTGACTTTTTTTCTGTCTGGATCCTCGGTTGTTTCTTGTCCTTTGACATCTGATTGTAACTTATTCACCTTTTGAGTACCAAGATTTGACGACTCTATTATTCGACGCAATTTCTCATCTTCAGCATTGTTTGGCACAGGATTCGGACCTCCCTTGTTACTGTTAGATTGAAACCGTATTGTCGGTATTCGGTACCCATACCGTACAACATGTCTGGAGATATTGAGTCCTTGTTTGAACATTACTCTTGTCCATAATAATTCAACACCGCACATCGGAAGCAGAAAAAGTTGCAAAAAATGCTGCTGGAACCTCACAAGTCACAGCACACAGAATACAAGACACAAGAGCACGAATATCATTTATTTAGAGTTGAAGTATACTATACAACTATAACAAACTTATTAGAGCAACTGCAAGCAAGAAAAGATAAGCTAGTTAATTAGAAATTCTTATCTACCAACTGTTTAACAATCTGCCAGTCGTCACTTTCGACATAATCCAACACCACCACACCATTGGCTTTCCCAAAATGTTCGTGAATTCCACCATCAACCATTTTTTGGGCAATCTTTTCAGGCCAGCAGTCAGTGTTGAAAAAATTGGAGCCGGACCCGAAATTGATAAATAATTTAGGATCTGAATCGGTCAGGTTGTATTCAATCGCATCTTTAACAAAAGTAGTTACATACTCTACCTTGTTGTCAATGGCAGATGCATCTTCAATTTCACAGAAATCTTGAACAGCAAATTTACCTCTGTCATCATTAGTAGTATTGTACTTCCAGTAATGAGCATCGAATCCAAAATCATCCTTCTTGTCTTCATTCTTGAGTCCAAACCTTCTGAATAAAATGGCTTTACCTCTGGCATCACCTAAACTAGGTAAGTCATTTTTCAAGTACCATTTGTCTTTAGAGCCATCAATATACCTGTCCCAAATACAATTGGCAAACTCGTCATTGTCGTTATCCCAATCATCAGTACCTTCTTGTTTAAGGGAAACAACAACTGTTTCTGAAGAGTTACTATCTAAAAACTCATACACTTCATCCAACACTTCACTAATTTTCTTAGGAAATGGTAATTTAACGGGGAATTTCCCATGAATAACCTGTAAGTCTTTAGCTTCTTCCCCTTCGGCTAAAAATAATTTCCCACATCTGATATCCAAAAACCGAACTCCATTCTCCAATTGGTCAGTCACAGATGCTCCTTGACATTGAACTGATGGTAAAGCTGTATGACAAGCAGCTGAATTATGAGTTCCAGGTATAGATAATTTAGCAATGCTGGTGTCGTCGTCGACTTCTTCCATCCAGGTTTTGTAGTTAACCATGTTGTTAAGCAGATTTACAGAATTTACGGGCAATAGTAATACCTTATTCTAGGATGGACAAGAGCAGGGGATTATATATATGTCTAGATAAATACTTTTATATCGACTTGAAATCAGGGAATATAAGGTCAATTGTTTAAAGTTTTCAACAATAGAATTGAGGGACTGGGCAGTGACCTGGGTCTAGGGAAAGGAACTACCCATGGTTTGTAGTATTTTCAGGAACAGGAACGAAATTTCAGGCTGATTGATTTGATGTCCAATGTCGCGCATCAGCGACATCAGGACCCTCCAGATCCTTTCCCATTCCACGCGACATCAATACCTTATGATTCTATTTATTACTTACTATCAACAGATATGCTTCTACAAATATTTAAATTTTCTCTTGTCCCATACTTCTTCATAAGAATTCAATGATTTGGTTTCGGGAACAAAAATAATGATGGTAACCAAGTAAAATAAATTAATCATCGTGAACACAAAGAATACTTTGCCGTGTAGAATATCTTGGAGCACTGGGAAGAAAAAAGCCACAGCAATGTTGGATAACCAGTTCAAAACGGTACCAAATGATTGTCCAATGGATATGGCATTATGACTGGTAAATTCTGGTACCATTAGGTACACTAAAGGACCCAAGCCAAATGAGAAACCAAAGATGAATACAAAACATGAGATGGCCGTTAAATAGTTAATATGATTCATGAGCCCGATTGAAATCAATCCGGAGGAAATCACCATTACTAGAGCCGAAAAAATTAACAATGGTTTTCTGCCAAACTTATCAAACAAGGGAGAAACTCCCAATGATGACAACGCATTACAAAGGGCCAATGCACTTGTCAAGTATAAGATATTGACTGACTCAGGAACAATATTCTGTAAAAAAATCACACCATAGAAAGTAATGGAGTTCATTCCGCAAAGCTGGTTTCCACTCATGATAATAATCAAGGCAATAAGTTCTTTACGGTATCTACGTTTCGTCAAGAACTCGAATAATGAAATGGTAGAAGGGTCTATAGACCCTCTTCTGGTGTTGGAAGCAGTTGGTCTAATATCATGGAAATCGGTCTGGGAATCTTTATTTGCAACCAATGGAGTGTTTTCATCCATTATAGCACTATCGTTATCACAAATATCATCATCCAGGACCTCAGCTATCATTTCTGTTAATCCACCATCAGCATCAACTCCTAGTTTAGGATAATTGGTTTTATTTGCCCCCACAGATAATCTCCTCCAGTGATTGATCTCATGCTTTACTGTGTGTTGATTAGACCTTAAACTAGATAAAATGGTTGTAGCATTGGTTGTGTCGTTCTTACTGGTTATCAACCATTTAGGACTTTCCACAATGGTGAACAAGAAGATGAATTGAACAATAGCAATTGCAGTAGCAAACAAAAAGATAAACCTCCATTGCTGATCATTAGCAAAGAAGATCGAAAGCACTTGACTGCATAAGATCCCCATGGAAATAGATAACTGCAAAAAAGATCCCAAAAATCCTCTATGATTACATGGAGCTAATTCGCTAATAAGAATTGGAGAAATCACTACCGAAGAACCAGCTGCTAAACCACACAACAACCGTCCAATGTTCAACAGACTTTGTGAGTTGGCTACTGTCATCAACCCAGATCCCCCAATAAATAATCCGGTGTTCAATAAGCAATTCATCTTCCGGCCAATGGTGGTGGAAAAAGTATTGGATCCAATAATGATTGAAGCTATCAACCCACCAATAGTAAACATGGTAGTGGCCATGGTGGTATCAGTTTCATCCATGGGTATGCATTGTTTCCGACCATATTTGTACCAGATGGTATCATGGTAGCTTTCAAATGGACCTGGTTTACCGTGGAAAGTACATGATAAAATCAGCTGGGTTCCATTCAATTCTGCTAAATGATAGCCAAATTGTAGGGTTCCCAAACAGGCAATAGCGGTGGCCCACCCTAGATGGAAGGTTACCGAATGCCTTATACTTAGAAAATCTATAGGATTTTGTCTTTCTAGACTCATTTGATTATGTTTGGGTTGGTAATTAGGGTTTAATCTGCTGTCAATGTTGTTGTGGTTTCTCACCATATATAAGTAGATAATAAGATCAACCGAAAATTTCTCTTATCAGTGGAATTTGAAGGTTACACAAAATCAAATCAACTACCGGGATGCCGGAGGTGTTACGCGTGGAATTGCTGCAAACGGTGTGCAACCTGTAACCGATAAGTGCTGCGGATGTACCTGATTGGGTTGACTAAATGGTCTATAAAGGTAGATGGCCTTATTATACAACTCTGATCTAGTTGTTCAACTCTTGTGTCTCTTCAGCAAAACCAAAAGGAAATCAAACACTACAAAATTAGCAGCCAAATTATATAGGCGAGGGCCATGTATTTTATAGTTATAACTATACATTACGGTCAACAGGCACATTAGACCTGCTAATGACCTCACGAGCTAAGACATCTAACTAGTTTAACCACAGTATGTTACGTACTATTGCTCTGGATGATAGAAGCACGTACTTCTCCAAACACTAATTTATTAGCATGTCCATCGTGACAATTTCCTGCAGAACAATATCCAATGGGACATCGCTTAAGGCATTCTGCTTGTTGTAGATATCCATTCCAGCATCAAGGGGCCTAGTTAAGCGTCACAGGCTACAAACCTCATGATACATTAAGTGTAATTCCAGGAGTAACTAGCAACTATGTGCAAGCACTTCTCAAAAATATTATTTATCTTCTCGGACTTACCCGTGAACTTCTCATCCATTTGTTGCTACTACTCCACTACCAGTTCAGGTAGCTAAGTATGTTCCTTGCTTTCCTCTTAATACACCTTATGGTCTTGGGGATCTACCTTGATCTCATGCTTGATTGACTCGTCTAAAAAGGATTCTATGACGATGTTCGGAATTTTGGTACCCTCTTGAAAGGTTTCACTAATTTGTTTCAGAATCTGATCCACCTCCTGTAGCACCGATTCTCTTTGATCCCGATATAGCTTATTAGGAACCACAATATAATCGCATGGTAGTGACAGTACTACTTCCCCACCGAATTGCTGAATTTTGTGATTTAAGCTCATCGTTGCTGCAGCTGAATGCAAGGCTATAACTAGGAATTTTGAGTTTTCAAACAACTTGAATAGTGGGGAAAAACTAAACCTTGACTCAAATTCATTTAAGACCTGTTTTCTTTCAGAGAGCAGTGGTTTAACTAGGGATATGATTCCTTGTAAATACTGGATCATATCCATCCGTGGAGTGATAACATAACTATCTCCATATTGATCCTTGTTATCTGGGATGTTTTCATTGTTAGACTTGAACACCACGGCTTTCTCTAATGGGATAATCTGATTGTACTTAATACAATGAAATATCCAATCTGGGTGAATGATGTCAAATCCTTCCTTAACATAGGTGGAGCAGCTTGGAGTTAATCTTTCGGAGATTATAACAACAGGAATATAACCATCTCGATGATCCTGTCGACTATCCTGATAAGGAGATTTAACTATCTCCCCACCACATGATTTGATGAGAGTAATTAATTCATTAATCGATATCCTTTCATTCTTTATTGCATCCACCTTATCACTGAACACAAGAAATTTTATGCCTTTGAATAAATTACTTGCCTTCCTCAAGCTCATGGAACGTTGCTTTAGGGTAGAAGACATTGTACTTGCCTTGAACCTTTTATTAGGATTATTGACGTCTTGAGGGTTATCTAATCCGCTGGTACGACTTAATTTCAATTGCTGATAATCTTGATACAGCAAACAATCCAGGGGTGCCTTATCCTCTCTGATCCTTCTACAGTATAAATTTCTTAAAGTGGAATCAGTAGTGAAAGTAGCATCTGTCCGTTGGTCGTAGCATCGAGCCTTAATCTCTAATACAATTGAATCAGCAGGATTTATAAATTTATCAGGGACTCTTTTACCAAACTTGACATCATCTGGTGGTCCCTTTGTAGTCCACTTCAGACCTAATAACCGATCAATTTTTTCAAATTCGTTATTAGTAAATCCATTGGCTACAGTACAAAAACTTCTCCAGTACTTTGTTTCAGTATCATATAAACCACACATATAACTATTCTTGATTCCTGGTAAAACTCCAATTATAGTCAAGTCTAAATTCTCTCCAAATTCTTCCAAGTATTCTGGCTTCACCTTAATCCACGAGTTGTCTCTCTCACCTACATGATAGGTAGAGTTCATGTTCTTAACCATTACTCCTTCACTTCTATCCAAGATAACTGACTTCATAGAGTTTTCAATTTCCATTGCAGAATCACTTAAATGGTATGGAAGAATTTCAAACTTGTGGGGTACAGGTTTAATAATCTTTTCCAAGACTGCTTTTCGATGCTGAAGTGGCTGATTGATCAAATTAGCATTATTAACTCTCACGACATCAAAAATCAAAAAGAGGGGCCAAGAACTCTGTTCATCAAACATATCAGTAGTATTGAACTGCTGAACTGATTGTTGAATAGCAGATTGTTTTAAAGTTCCAAATGGTAGAATACAATGACGCTTATAATCATAGGCGACCATTTCTCCATCCAAAATAACTGTATGGACATTACTGACGAACGCATCTTTCAAATATTTAGTTAAGGACCCAATTTGAAAATTCGCTCCGTATAAGTTAGTATAGTCTCTACATCTTCTGGAGAAAAATTTAAAAATACCATCGTGGTAATGTAGTACCATTCTATCACCATCAACTTTCTCTTCTATATAGAACTTGGACATTCTATCGACCAATTTACCATAATTAATAGATAATTTATGAGAAGCTTGTGGTTTAAAAGGGTAGAATAATTGGGGAGCTAACTTTTGTTTATCAACGTCAGGATCAGGATTAAGCACAAAATAATTGAAACATTTACTCAAATTATTACAAACCTGATATAGTTTCAAACAATAAGGATGCCATTCATGAAATATAAACCTTTCAACATACCCTAAATTTGATATTTTCAAAATAGCATTGAGTACCCATCTCATATGGTTAATAGGAAGATTAGATAGTAGATTATTAAGGATTTCTAATTGCAGAGCCTGACCAGAAGCCCTACTTAATTCATCCAAAAGATTATTTACATCGTTGACGGTTAATTTCTTAGGTACCTGGTAATGCTTATCCCGTCTATGACTAATCACATTACATATAGATAACGATAAATTGGATAAATTGACAGTATTTTGATTGTATTTTAAGCTATGATAATTTCGTTTCCAATTGACCAAGGAGTTATAATGAAGGGAATGCTTAGGAATTCGAAACAACTTGATTATCAATACCACCAATTGAGTATGCTTAATGTGATAGAGTCGATGGTCTTTATTAGGGAGTATAAGACGAAGACACGGGAATATATCGTTACCAATATGGATTTTATAACTTTCTACAAAGCTCTTGATGATGGCTTGTTTCTTACTAGTGATATTAGGATAAATCCCCAAGGTCTCTGGGCTAACCGCATCTAGTGGTTCCAACAAATTGTCAACTAGAAACGTGTATTCGGGGTCCTGATGGTTGGAGATGCTAGGGACATCGTCAAGAAACGACATTATATCGGAGAGATTACAGCCCAAACAGGTAAGCCACTAGCCCCTTGTTCGTCTCTGGTTTCAGGTCTGGGCCAGAGTGGATAAACTTAATCATAGCCGCACAATCTCAGAACTGGGCCCAAAGCATCGCGACCACCTCGACCCGCGTTTGGTGGCAGAGCACAGCAGGGCCAACGGACAGGGCCAGGCGGAGCGATCGCCCAAGCGGGTGCCCCTCTGCGATCCTGGGGCCTTGGGATCAGCATCCCCCCATTACGTCACTACAATGTTGCTGATATGTCTAGCACCAGTTACAGCCATGTCTAGCAAGTCAAGTTAAAAACCCCATGGTTCAAAATGAGCAACACACAGCCATGCAGTTCCCTGATGACAGGGCTCGATATACATCATCTCTGTTATTCTCTCATAATCTCCAGTGGTTCAATAAGTGAGGGTTTCTTCATAGCTATAAATAGACCTCGACGGGCCTGGGAACAACCCGAATTTATTAAATTATCCGGTTTCTAGCGAGTACCATAGCTTTATGATTACACGGTTATCGATAGATTGTTCATTATATCAAGTCCCCAGCCCCAGAAACCATCTCCTTAAAGTTTCGTGTGTCCCATAAGCCATACTGCCCGGTCCGTTCTTATTAAGCTTTCATCTCACAGCCATTTTTTTTTTTTTTTCTTCGATTTTTTTTTTGCAATAATTCCAAGAAATCAAGCCGTTCACGCTTTTTCTTTTGGATAAGTCGGATACTTCAAAAGTCATTAGATATTAACATACTTCTTTCCTAGACATCTAAGATTGAAGTTATATTGTTCCCACCGTACCCGGATCTATTTTAAGTTAACCTTTGTACCCCTACCCGTCTCAGTGCCGTGTTCTATACCTGGTATCCTGGTGTTGCGCTTCACTGATAACGATTTGACGAAGTTCGCTCTCCGATAAAAAGAGGTCCTTTTTTTTTCTTCTTCTTCATTGAACAGTGCCAATTATATTGCCATCAAGTCCCGTGCATCAAGTCCCTTAGCACTTCCATCCCAAGAGGTTATTCCCTAGATATGCATATTCCCCTATTCACCAAAAAAAGCAGCAACAAAAAGCCGCAAGGCCTTCCTAAAGTTGATACCACCATACGGGATTATAAAAATCCAGATAGGTCAGGTCAAGGTGCTGCTAATTCTGCTTCATATGCTGCAGCCCGTAAGGCTTCTCAGACTGCTTCCCAGAATGCTTCCCAGGAAGGGTCCCAGAGTAGTTCTCAAGGTACTTCTTACTCTCCTTCTAAATCTAGAAGTAGTTCCAGATATGATTTGTCCAATGGTACTTCGAGTTCTAATTCTAAATCAAATTCTAATTCCAACTTGAATACAAAGCTTGCACAGCCACATAATTTACAAGTCGATACCAGAAGTGGATCATTATCCCAACCTCCATCATTTGATGAACCCGGTTCTCCTTCTTCATTAACTAGAAGACAAATTAGTGATAAAGTTAAACATACTCCTTCATCATTTGTTAGAAATTCTCGGATATATTCCAATGACTTTGATGCCAGTGTGATTCATTCCAAATCTTTTAATTCCTTGACTCATTTACAATCGAGTAAGAATGTGAATAGTTTTTCTAATAGCCTTATTGCTAGGAAATCTGTTCCTTCAGAATTATCTCCGGTAGTTACCTTATTCAATTGTCATAATTTTAGACAATATAAATTTGGTGGATTATTAGTTAAGGATGAACAGCTTTGGTTAGAGGTTGATGGGAAATTAACTGGTAATGAATTATCTCTCTGGGACATTGAAGATGAATTCCATCCTAGATATTTCAATTTGTTTGATTATAATATCACTTTAGAACCGCAAAATTTGATCATTAAACTTTCTAATGATTTGAATAACTTTGATTATCCATTGGTATTTAAATGCTTAAATTATGAAGATTATGTTAGTTGGACTACTGCCCTTTATTTATCAAATTTTGAAAAGTTATGCTTGAACGAGTCTTTTACTGCGGTCATTTTAAGTCTAATTGGTTCAAAATTATCTGATATACATACATTATTATCAAAAAAGAAGTATGAAAAATATGATTGGTGTAATATTAGATTACCTCAAATTAACCATAAATGGGTCAAATGCTATTTAGTGGTTTATCCTGCCTCGGCTAAAAAGACTGGTACGATTGAGATTTATCAATCTGATAAAGTTTCAAAGAAGAACTTGATTTGTTACATTTCCAATGTGACCAATGCGTACAATTTATTTCCTGAGAATGTTAATATGATTGAGTTCAATTCTATTATGAAGTTGAATGGTGATGTTTATATTAATAGAAACTTTGAATATTTGTTCCTAAATGACCCTGCTCAAGATCTTTCAGATTCTAATGGCACTTCAAATGGTAAGGCTAATGGGAATTCCAAGTCTCATTCTCGTACTCATTCCAAATCCCGTTCAATGTCCAATCCTTTATCAAATCCTTCTCGGAATAGATCTAGATCAGCTACCTTACCAATTCCTCCTAATAACTTTGGTTCTAGTCATAAGAGAACATCTTCACAATCATCATTTTTCAGTAACTCTTCATCCCCTCCATCATCTCCTATTAAAGCATCTAAAGCTGATACCTTCATAAAGACCAACTATATCTACTTGATGCCATCGTCACATCCAGGGGTTCAAGAAATTGAAACAATGATTAGAAATTATATTCCAATCATTGATTGTTTCAAATTGTATGGAAGACCTCAACATTTGAATTCTGATAAATTTTCCAAAGAATCTTTGTTATTTGGATTACCTTCATTGCCACACTATCAATTCTTATCGATGGAGGATGCTCAACCAGTGGTGGATTTGTATTTAAAGGACGCTATTTCTAATAACTGGTCATTTAACGATTGGGCGAAGGAATTTAAATCTGTCATTGAATATAAGATGGGTAATTCAAACTTTAAAGGTGACGGAAATATTATCCAGTTGTATAAATCATTGGAATTAGATGAGAGTGACTTACAATCTTTGAAATCTTATCCTGACATTTCATTCCCACAGGGCAATGCAGAATTTTCTCCTTCGCCAATTCCTGGCTCCGGATTTGGACCAGGGTCTCCTAGAATCCCAGGGTCCCCTAGAGGTCCAGCATCTCCAAGACTTCCAGCATCTCCAAGGCTTCCAGCATCTCCTAGATTACAAGTGTCAGGTCACAGCCGTACCTCTAGTCAAGTTTATGAACCCTCTAGTCCTAATGGGTTTAATCTCGATGATAATTATCTAAATTTCGACAACATTGATCGGGTGTCTAGCCCCGTAGGTCAATTAGGTGAATTAGAGGAACCTATTCATTTGCATCCCTATAGACAAAGAGCATAAAGATCTAAAACAGCTGTATCATTTCCAAGGTTATTTTTTTTATAGACGATAAAAAGTTATCATAGCATTAAATCATTCAAATGCAAACATCAAATAAAAACAAAAAAACATTATATTAGTCCCTGTATTATTGTTAGGTATATAGAAACGTGAAAAACTGAGCCTATTAAGGAACATTCCGATCGCCGGAATTATTATAGTTGGGGTTAGAGGGTTTCGGCATTCGTAAATAATGCAACTGAAGCATGAAATTTTTATCAGATCCTGAAACAATCCCCCGTCACCGGTCCCCAAAGCCTACACGCCTCACGTCTATAATATTTCACGTCTCCCATGCGTTGCTACACGCAACACGCAACACGTTAGTAAGCAAAGCCGGCCCCGGTCACGTCTTAGTAAACATTTAACGACGCCCGTACACGTCTTTATTTAAATGGCATACGCGTTGCCTGTTTAAGTAGAACGTAAACACGAGACATGTAAACACACCCGGCATAAAAACAAGTCAGGATGTCACCAAATACAAACCCCTAAAACGTCTATATGTTATTAGAATAGCCTCTAACAGGTTCATAAAAGTTATCCAGACTCATCTCGGGCCATTTGTCGTTCTATAGACACCAATATCTTACCTGGTACTCTCACAAATGGGTCCTCTCAATGCAAATATTCACGGTGCGTGTTTCATCATTTTCTTATAGCAAGAACGTTCAGGACCCAAAACGCGAAAAGTTTTCCTTACTGTACCTCATCATTTCATATAATAAAGTCTGTGGTTTGTTTACATTATAGATACCCGTTCAACGGACAAGGTAAAGAGTTTATTTATTATAAAAGGATCTAAATCTTCCCTTAATTTAAATTTTCTAATTCTTTCTAATTTAGAACATCTTTGTGTTTTTATTCTATCATAATCTTATCTTTGCTACCACCAGTAGATTTATAACATGTCTGTACAAGAAACCCCTACCAAAGGATTAACTGGAAAAATCTCCAATTTAGATATGGCCGGTGTTAAAGGTAGATCAGTAACTGATCAATTAGCTTCTGAAGCTGAAGCTAAAGACAATTCTCAAACTTTTATCACTCCCAAGCAATTACAAGCTTTAAAAGATAGAGAAACTAATCCAATTGAAATTTCCGAAGAAGAAACTGAAAAGAGCATTAAACAACATAAAGACTTTTTAAATCAACATAAAGTTAATAGACACAACTTAAAAGCTTTAGAAAAAGATGAACCCTTATTAGTTGAAAATGATAAAAGATTTGTTTTATTCCCAATTAAATATCATGAAATTTGGCAAATGTATAAAAAGGCTGAAGCTTCATTTTGGACTGCTGAAGAAATTGATTTAGGTAAAGATGTTCATGATTGGACTAAAAAATTAAATGATAATGAAAGATTTTTCATCTCAAGAGTTTTAGCTTTCTTTGCTGCTTCTGATGGTATTGTTAATGAAAATTTAGTTGAGAATTTCTCTGCTGAAGTTCAAATTCCTGAAGCTAAATGTTTCTATGGATTCCAAATTATGATGGAAAACATTCATTCTGAAACTTATTCTTTATTAATTGATACTTATATTAAAGATCCTAAAGAAGCTGATTTCTTATTTAATGCTATTGAAACTATTCCTCAAATTAAAAAGAAGGCTGACTGGGCTTTAAGATGGATCAATGATGAGGAAGCTTTATTTGCTGAAAGATTAGTGGCTTTCGCTGCTGTTGAAGGTATTTTCTTCAGTGGATCATTTGCTTCTATCTTTTGGTTAAAGAAGAGAGGTTTAATGCCTGGGTTAACTTTTTCAAATGAATTAATTTGTAGAGATGAAGGTTTACATACTGATTTTGCTTGTCTTTTGTTCTCTCATTTGAAGAATAGACCAGACCCTGAAATTGTTGAAAGAATCATTACTGAAGCTGTTACCATTGAAAAAGAATACTTTACTGATGCCTTACCAATTAGTTTATTAGGAATGAATTGTCCATTAATGTGTCAATATGTTGAATTTGTTGCTGATAGATTATTGGTTTCTTTAGGTAATGAAAAAGTTTATAATGTCACCAATCCATTTGACTTCATGGAAAATATTTCTTTAGCTGGTAAAACTAATTTCTTTGAAAAGAGAGTTAGTGATTATCAAAAAGCTGGTGTTATGGCTTCTACTGAACAAAAGAATGAGGATGCCTTTGCTTTCGATGAAGACTTTTAAGTGATATCACTCGGGTTATCTTTCAGTTCATGTCATATTTACAAATGTATTATCAATGCTTTGTAAATTCACCTTTTAATTTTTCTCAACCTATTATTGTTTGGTTGATTTGCTTTGTAATAATTTAACGAAATACGCTTACTTATCTGGTTTTGGTTTGCTTTTCCTTTCATGTTTTCCTCATGTTTTTTTGCTTCATTATGATTTTGTAATGTCTATGTAAATATATAAATATATATAAAAAAGTTTGACTTGAATTTTTTTTGCATCCTCTTCGCAGTCTCATCTAAACGTGAATATTTTCAGTAACTACTATAGTGAAAGTTGGAACTAGAATGGCAAAAGGCAAGGTTAAAGAGGCCAGACCTGTTAAGACTTCAAACGGACACAAGTCAAAACAGCATCATTCTCGAAAGGGAAGGCAAGAAACCAAATATTCCACAAATAAAAATGACAATACTTTCAAGTTAGCTATGTGGGATTTCGATCATTGTGATCCCAAGAGGTGTTCAGGGAAGAAGCTAGAACGGTTGGGACTCATTAAGAACTTAAGAATCGGTCAAAAGTTTAACGGGATTGTGGTGTCACCTAATGGTAAGTCTGTTGTGTGTCCTGATGATCGAGAAATAGTAGAAACTTCAGGTTCAGCAGTGGTGGAATGTTCTTGGGCCAGAGTTGATGAAATTCCTTTCAACAAAATTGGGGGAAAGCATGAACGTTTGTTACCATACTTGGTGGCAGCCAATCCTGTTAACTATGGTCGTCCTTGGAGGCTTAACTGTGTTGAAGCTTTAGCTGCATGTTTAGCTATAGTAGGACATTATGATTGGGCTGAAGAAATTTTAAGTAAATTTTCGTGGGGCTTAGGATTTCTTAACTTAAATAAAGAGCTATTGGAAATTTACGGTGCTTGTACAGATCATGAATCGGTTAAAGTGGCTGAAGAAGAATATTTGCAAGCATTAGAGTTGGAGTCCAAACAAAGAAAAGAACAGTCTAGGACGCAAGATATTTGGATGATGGGGAACACTAATAGAAAGAAAGGTGATAGTGATCTGGAACCTGAGAATGATGATGATGATGAGATCTCAGATAGCGAACAAGAGGATGGAGAAGAGGAGGACGAAGAGGACGAAGAAGTTATATATGACTCCTTAGGAAATGTAATACGAGAGCCGAAAGTAGACAAGTTGGGTAATATAATAGCTGACGAAGACGAGGAAGAGACAAGCAGTGAGGCAGGTAGTGAAACAGAAAGCGGAAGTGATGCTGATAATGATAATGATAATACTGATAGTGATACTGATAACGTCCAGTACGATTCATTGGGTAATGTGGTGGACCATGCTGACGTAAGCACCCGGTTGGAAAATTTATCAGTATAATGTAAGTATACATATAGAGGATCTAGAATAATAGCATAACCATCATAATAGCATACCACTAATCATAACCACTTACTAGCCATGGGTTCAGCCATCCTGGTTCGTCTCGGGCGGCTATACTTCCCATAACACCTGTTTGCTCTGACGTCTGCCTCGGCAATCATGTCCTCCTGTGCCGATAAAGTTATCGGAAAAATAAAATGTCTTGCAAGTCAGAGCATAAAACCAGAGGTAACTCCACTCAATACATTATCAATTTTTTTCACATCCATATTAACCAGTTGTTAGTTGATATTTATGGACAAGGCTTAGTTGTTTTATCTGTGTGTTGTTTTTCCCAATCATGAAAGGAATTCAAATTGCTGTTGATAGAGGTGGAACCTTCTGTGATTTCATTGCTAAAATACCTGGTCAAGATGACTTTGTATTCAAATTATTATCAGTTGATCCATTGAATTATAAGGATGCTCCTACTGAAGGTATAAGACTTATCTTGGAAAGAGCTCATGGAATCAAGATTGATAAATCTGCCAAGTTAAGTTTAGAATCTATTGACAGTATTCGTATGGGGACTACCGTAGCTACTAATGCATTGTTAGAGAGAAAAGGGGCCAATGTTTGTTTAATAACTACCAAAGGGTTTAAGGATGTTTTAACCATTGGTAACCAAACTAGACCTCATATATTTGACTTGACTGCTAAAAAATTGGGCCACTTATATACGCAGGTTCTTGAAATTGATGAGAGAGTTACTATTGAAGGATTCTCTGAAGGTGGAGGTGATAAGCTACCAATTGATACAAATGATCCTGAGGTAGTTGAGGGAATAACTGGTGATAAGATAAGAGTTTTGAAAAAGCCAGACTATGAAGCTATCGAGAAGCAATTGTCTGATCTTTCTCACAGTGGTCAAATTGAAGCTATTGCCATCTCTCTTCTTCATTCCTATGCATATCCAGATCATGAAGCAGAGATTGCTAAGATCTGTAAAAAAGTTGGTTTTGGAGTGTCAGTTTCCCATGAGCTTCAACCAATGATAGGAATGGTTAATAGAACCTCTTCTACCGTTGCTGATGCTTATTTATCTCCAGTGATGCATCGATATTTAGAAGCTTTCGGTGAAGGGTTTGAAGGTGGTTTGCAAGCTTTTGGAAATAGATTATTGTTTATGCAAAGTAATGGTGGATTGTGTCCTTGGTACAAGTTCTGTGGTTTAAAGGCAATTTTGTCGGGGCCAGCTGGTGGTTTGGTTGGTTTTGGTGAAACCTGTTATGACGCTAAGACTAAGAAAGCTACAATTGGATTTGACGCTGGTGGAACGAGTACTGACGTTGCAAGGTATTCTGGTCATTTAGAGCATATTTATGAAACAGTGGTAAGTGAAGTTAATTTGCAAACTCCTCAATTAGATATCTCCACTGTTGCTGCTGGGGGTGGTTCTATGTTATTCTGGCAAAATGGGATATTTGTTGTGGGTCCTGAATCTGCTGGTTCTGACCCTGGTCCTGCTTGTTATAGAAAAGGTGGTCCGTTGACTGTCACTGATGCTAATTTGTTCTTAGGAAGATTATTACCTGAATACTTCCCAAAGATATTTGGCCCCAACCACGATGAGCCTTTGGATTATGATGTTACAGCCCAAAAGTTTCATCAATTAACTGAGGAAGTCAATAAGGATAAAGAGGATGATTTGAAGCTCACTCCGGAGGAGGTTGCTGCTGGTTTCTTAAACGTAGCAGTCGAAACTATGGCTAGACCTATCAGAACTATCACTGAAGCTAAAGGTTTTGGAACCTCAGAACATAATTTGGCATGTTTTGGTGGTTCTGGTGGTCAATTTTCTGTGTCTTTAGCCAAAAACTTAGGAATTCAGGATGTTGCTATTCACAAATATTCCTCTATCTTGTCAGCTTATGGGATATTTTTGGCTGACATTGTTATCGAAAAACAGGCTCCTATTTCTGTTACATATAATGAAGATAGCTTCCTGTTCTTAGAGTCCAAATCTGAAGAACTTATTAAATTAGCTTATGAGGACTATAAGGAACAAGGTTTAAGTGGGCTTGGTACTCGAGTCGAAACTTTTTTAAATATGAGATATATTGGTTCTGATACCCATTTATTAATCGATAAAATTGCTGGGGATAAATCTGCTGATGAAAGGTTTGTTTTGAAACACAAGCAAGAATTTGGGTTCACGTTGGATAGAAAAGTTTTGGTGGATGATATTCAAGTATTATTGGTCGTTGAAGGGGAAGAGAACCGTGTACATAATCCATACGAGGAGTATAGAAACTTGTCAAAGCCCATAGAGGTCAGTAGTTCTCCTTTAACTAAAGATATTTATTTTGACAGTTATGGGTGGAATAAATCACCTATACATAAATTACCTGATTTAGAAAAAGGTTCAAGAGTGATAGGTCCATCAATTATACTTGATGAAACTCAAACTATATTAGTTGAACCAAAGTCAACTGCTTACATTTTACCTGATCATGTGTTGATCGAAGTAGAGCAACAAAAGAGACCGGAGTTATCGCATACTGTCATCGATCCAATTCAGTTATCTGTATTTAGTCATAGATTCATGTCCATTGCTGAACAAATGGGGAGAACGCTACAACAAACTGCTATTTCAACTAACATCAAGGAGCGTTTAGATTTCTCTTGTGCATTATTTGACGGTAATGGGGATTTAATAGCTAATGCTCCCCACGTACCTATTCATCTTGGTGCGTTGTCATTTGCAGTGAAAGGTCAAAAAGAGCTTTGGAAAGATAACTTACAACAGGGTGATGTATTAGTCACTAATCATCCAAAGGTAGGTGGATCACATTTACCTGATATCACTGTTATTACACCTGTTTTGGATGACAATAATCAACCAGTATTTTGGGTTGGTTCAAGGGGACATCATGCTGATATTGGAGGTATCACTGCTGGTTCGATGCCACCACATTCCAATACTATATTTGATGAAGGTGCTGCCATTTTAACACATAAATTGGTTCGTCAAGGAACTTTTGATGAGGAAGGAATTACAAAACTTTTACTCGAAGAGCCAGCAAAATATCCTGGTAGTTCAGGTACCAGAGCCTTGAATGATAATTTATCTGATTTGAAGGCCCAAGTTTCATCCAATTTCAAGGGGGTGACATTGTTAAACAACTTAATTGAAGAGTTTACTCGGCCGGTAATTGAATTATATATGAGTGGAATTCAATCCACGGCCGAAGTTGCTGTTAGAAACCTTTTGAAAATGGCGCATGAGAAGTTTAGCGGTAAGAGTATGAATGCTGTTGAGTATCTAGATGATGGAACTCCTATTGCTGTTAGCATTGCTATTGATCCCGAAACTGGAAATGCTGAATTTGATTTTAGTGAATCTGGTGATGAGCTCTATGGTAATTTGAATGCCCCTCCTTCAGTCTTATACTCTGCTGTTCTATATGTTTTAAGATGTCTCATCAGTAGTGATATTCCTTTGAACAATGGGTGCTTGAAGCCTATCTCTTTTAAGACCAGAGAAGGTACTGTTGTCAACCCTTCCTATGAAGCAGCAGTTGTTGGGGGTAATGTTGAAACGTCTCAAAGAATTGTTGACGTAATGTTAAAGGCCTTTGAAGCTGCTGCTGCTTCTCAGGGAACTTGTAATAATTTGACCTTTGGAGTTTCAGATAAGGAAAACAACCTTGCATTTGGGTATTACGAGACCATCTGCGGAGGGTCAGGGGCAGGCCCAACTTGGGATGGACAAAGTGTAGTTCAATGTCACACAACCAACACCAGGATTACCGATACTGAAGTATTTGAAAAACGATACCCGGTGATTGTTCATAGGTATGCCGTTCGGGAAGGTTCAGGGGGTGTTGGTTTCCACACTGGTGGGAACGGTGTTATTAGAGATATTGAGTTCACTTATCCAAACTTACAAGTATCATGTTTAATGGAGAGAAGGTCCCTTCCTCCATACGGATTATTGGGAGGTAAGGACGGATTAAGAGGAGTAAATACCTGGCGTAAGAAAAACGAAACCATGGAAGGATATAGATCTATCTACTTAGGTGGGAAGTGTAGCGTGACTGTCAGAAAGGGTGATAGGATTATTATTGAAACCCCAGGTGGTGGTGGATTTGGATCTCCTGATGTGCACTCTGAGGGTGAGTTAAACTATCCTATTAAGCCGGTTACCAATGTTTTTACAGGATCTGTGCACATGAGATCTAGAATCCAAGAGTCCAATTGATGTATATATATAGTTATTCAATATAATATTCGTAATTCAGAACGTTATCATGTATGGGTGAAGAGAATTCATGCACATGTTATTGTTATTTCCATTTCTCAAATGTTGCAAAAACTGCCATTTGCAACAAAATCAATTGCTGCAAAGGACAATTTATACACGTAGAGACTTGCCTGGAGTCACCCAAATAATCTATGAATCCCATAATAATGTTCCATAACACTCTATTATCCCCTATAAGTAATATTAGGCGTCCGCATCTCGTAGTTCTTCACCACCACACCAATTGCATCTCAGCCCCCCTCGTCTTCACCATTATCTCCAACACCATCTTAATCTCATCCGCACTTCTCAAGAGGCTCAGGATAAGTGAGACCAGATAAAATCGTACCTTAAATAGGTTGCTGGACAATGACGCCGAGTGCCAAAGCTTCACACCTACCGTTGCTATATAACGTATACCTCAATTGCATCTTCAATAACCCTCAGCATAACAAGGCTCCTTTCAAACAAACAATCCAAGAAATAGCTCATAATCATAATGAATACACCATACTTGTACCTCCTTCTCATATCCTCGAAGAAGCCTATGATCCTACGACAGCTACTGGTTCTTCCAAAGTCTTTTTAAAAGACTTATGCTATAGCAATGAAGATTTTATACGATCACATATAATACGAAGTAGTATACCATCGTTTAACAGTAACAATGCTCCTAGAAATCAACTGATTGTGTATCATACTTTGAATGGGAAACAGATTTTATTAAAGAACGGGATGATATTCACTGGAAAAGGCTTCAAAAGAAGCTTAAAATTGAATATCTTGGGTTATGGTCAATTCAATTCATTCTGCGATTACTTTCCTAAAGGTAGTAAGTTAATGTTAATCTATATTGAAGATACCTTAATTGGTAGTAACTTTGTCAATATGGTTGACTATATTAATCCCAGATTCCTTACCAGTTATTCTACATCATCTTCTACCTTAGAAAAGAAGTTAGAACCCAGTAAAAAATCTGATGACCCTATTACCTTTGAGGTTATGATTAGAAGTTTCCCTGTGTTATCCAAAACTGTTTCCGAGAAATATTATAAGCTATTCCATCATAATAACCCTAGCTATCAGAGTTTACGTACGCAGACTAGAAAGAAGCTATCCTTTGTGAAAAGTGAGTTCAATAGAATGATTGAAGAGGCGTATACCATAGTTCTGGAGAGTATTAAGGCTGACAACTCGGATTCAGAAAAGACCTACCATTTGATACAAAATATTTTGAAATCTCGTCCTGATATTGATTTGAATCGGCTCGTTTACGAGTATGTGGAATTGAACATGTACGATAAGTTGTGGTCTCAACTTATATTCCAGTTTAACTATTCAAATGAAGATAAGATGGAATATGACCGGGATGCCATAAAAATCTTGACTCACGACAAATATAACAAGTTATCTTGCCTTTCCTTAAATCAATTAGACATACCAATCGAAGAGCCATGGCATATAAATACCGTTTTGAAGAGAATATCATTGGCTATTAGTGAGTTTACTAAATTATCCGATACTGTGATTTTGAATCTGGCAACTAAGAGATCAATTATACACAATACAATAAACCTTTTGACCAATAGTAACCAGAAAGAAAATGACAGCCCATCAATGAATGAGAAAAGACTGGAAGAGTCAGAATTAGTAATAGATGCAGATACCTTAGTGGGGATGCTTATCATGGTTATAGTTCATTCAAAGGTCGATAATTTGGAAGCCCATCTTTATTACTTAAAGAATTTTAATTCAAGGGATTACACTAACGATGGATTTTTCAACTACATTATGAGTAACCTAGATGCAGTGGTCTATCACTTGTCAACTCCGGACGAGGACTCTAATACATTCAAAGATCTTACTCACTCATCACAAGCTAATTATGAGTTCTGGGCAAGCATTCAAAAGCAGGATTTAAAAACACTCAATTCTATTCTTGGAGAACTCAGAGAAAAGTACCCATCTGGCAATATCCCCAACAAAAGTGTTCTTAAGAGCAGAAATATTCATGGTGATAGTTGTTTGATGTTTGCCGTTAAAACGAACAACCTAGAAATTTTTGAAGCCTTGATTGATTTTGAGCCTTCATGGTTTTCTATCGACGAGATCTTATTTGATAAAAACACAACAACCGGCCAAAACCTATTAACAGTATCTTTGATTCAGGAAGCCCATGAGATATCGGTCAAGATTCTTGAAATCTTGATATCATCTACTGAAAAAGAAGAGTTGGTAGCATACATAAACCAAAGAGATATCACTGGAAGATCATGTGGCCATTATGTGTTTCATGACTTAAGTATTATGGGCCAAATTGGTGATTTAATTGATTGGGAACAAAGAGATAACAATTATCACACTCCGCTTTTCAGTATCTGCAGATGTTATGATCATAATGACTATGTGAATTTGATTCTCAAGGGGTTCGATTGTATTTATAAAAAGACGAATGAAAATGGAATTGAGTTTGATAAACATCAGGACAAAAACGGCAATACTTTGTTACATGTAATTTTGAAAGGGCTAAAAGAGTCCCGTATTTTGGATAAGAAACTTAATTTGGTGAATGTAAACCAGCTTAACAATAAATCCATGTATCCTTTAACGCATTATGTAAAATACAGTCGAGTTTCTAACTTAAAGGAGTTGCTCAAGGATGACAGATTAGATTTCCTTGCAGAGGAGCCCAAGAATTTATACAATGTTTTCGATTATTTAAGCTTCCTGGCAGGTAAACCTACTTCACAAAGCAAAGATTTCAAGCTGATCGAATCAATGATACATGAGCATACTTTTTCTAAATTTTTACCTAACAACGGATCAGCCCAAGTTTATGCAACAAATGCGAGATATGATTCCACATCGAAGGATTGGGTTATCTTCTTTCGAATCAAAAATAATAAAAATGAACAACAAACTATCTGTGAAAGCCTTGAGAAACTTAAACAAATGATACATTTGCTTCAAATAAAATTTCCATTTTTTGCGTTTCCTAACAAGGATTCCTTTTGGATTAATTATCGATCCGATAAGCAAACAGTACCAGCATATTCCAAGTACAAGATAAACCGAGTAATCGAGACCATTAATTTATACCTAATAGCAATTAGCTTATATTCCAAAGAGTACCAAGAAGAATTTTACCAGGGATTAAACCCAATCAATAGCAAGGAACGACTGACGCTAGATAGGATAAAACAAGTAACCAGATCGCAAGAAGCTGCTAAAAGAGAACTTGGAGGTATAACTCTTTCGAGTAACCAAATCATTGAAATTGAAACATTTTTATCGTATTCATTAAATGACTTGAGTAATTATAACAGAGTAATATCCAGATTTGGCAAATTATTGTCGGTTTATGACCTTAAATGTAAAGATTTAAATATGGTCTATTTAAGACTTTTAGCTAAAATTGGGAGTATCGACTTAATACCATCTGCAACAAGAAGTATGAAGCTCGAGTATAAAGCTGATGAGATGACAGAAGGACTGGTGTATGGGAAATTGAGAGATTTTGTCCTTTGGCTAGAATTATCTATAATTGAATTAAATACCAATATTGGAAAGCTATTAAATAAATTGAATACCTGGAAAGAAATCTATGAAAAAATCAAAGGGATCAATAACGAACTAAAAAGATACGAGAATAAGGTAGAAATTCATTCATCTCAGGATTCTCCCAATAATAACAGTGGAGAAGTATCTACTCAGATTATCTCGAATGTTCCTAACAGTCCTGATAGCCCTGAAACCTCTCATACCAATTCATTCTTCAGCTTTGGGTTGGAAAATAAAAAGTCTCGTTACAAACGTCTTTTGCTACTAAAAGCAGATGAAGTGAAAAAGATCATGATAGTTAATTCAGAGGTTAAAGTAGAGCATGAAGAGATTGCATCTGAGATCTCACGATTACTTAAATTTAAATCAGAATTCATATGTTTTGGCATTAAACAGTTTACCCAAAACAACTTGATGGCCCTCAAAAATGACCAGTACCAGTTAACCCAGGTCCGCAATAGCATTTAAATTGACCACGGGAACCAGTATTATGTTTCATGGCCCCTAAAGGGATTAACAGGTGTTTAAAGGTTTTTGCACTCCATCTAGAAATTTCCAGAAGCTCATGCCTGGCTCCGCGAATTTGATGTTAACAGCTACTACAATTCATCAACACTATATATAAGGTTGTATTTCTGTACAAAAGAACGATTAGCTTATAGAAACAATACATAACCCTGGAAGGTATATTTAATAAGAGGATGCCGGTCGAGAATAAAGATATTGCTGCCTCAATTATTGATTTTTTAAAATCATCTGTTGCTAATAAAGCTGTATCAGAAGATTATGCTGATTCAATGGATGTAGCTATTGACTGTATAGCTGATGCTTTTGAAGTTGACAAAGATGATAAATCAGCCATCAGTAAAAATCTTAACGGTAAGTCATTACCGGAATTAGTAGCCGCTGGTTTATCAGGAAATACTACCAAAGCTGAAACTTCAACCAAATCTAACACAAACACGGTTGATCCAGAAGCTAAAGCTAAAGCTGATGAATTTAAATTAGAAGGTAATAGAGCTATGGCAGCTAAAAATTTTGATGAGGCCATAGAAAAATATACCAAGGCTATTGGATTAGATTCTACCAATGTGGTTTATTTATCCAATAGAGCTGCTGCTCATTCATCTAAATTACTTCATGATAAAGCCGTTGAAGATGCTCAAAAGGCTATTGAATTGGATCCTAACTTTTCTAAATCTTATTCTAGATTAGGATTAGCTAAATATGCATTAGGAGATGCTAAAGGAGCCATGGAAGCTTATAAAAAAGGGTTAGACGTTGAAGGAGATAAAAAATCAGATGCTATGAAAAGAGGATATGAAACTGCTAAACGTAGAGTTGAAGAAGAGTTAGAAGGATCTATGTCAAACACTGATTTAGCTTCCAGTGATAATCAAGATTCTACCTCTTCAAGATCTGGAGCCGGTGCAGGAGCTGGTGCAGGCACTGGAGCTGGAGCCGATGGTATGCCAGATCTTTCTAGTATGTTTGGAGGAGCAAATGGTGGAGGTGGAATGCCAAATTTCTCCGAAATGTTAAACAACCCTCAACTTATGCAAGCAGCCCAACAAATGATGCAAAATCCTGAAGCCTTACAAGGATTAATGAATAATCCCATGTTAAGAAACATGGCCCAAAACATGGGATTAGGGGGTGAAAATGGCCAAATGCCTGATATGTCTGAGCTTATGAACAATCCCATGTTAAGAAATATGGCCAATCAATTCATGGGTGGACAAGGTGGACAAGGTAACCAAGGTAACCAAGGTAACCAAGGTGGTAACACCCAATGATTGTTAATTGCTGCTAAGATCCCAATTTTGTCGCCGTAGATTATTATATTCTTGTATAGAAATTCTTTACCGTCAATACTTTCCCTATAATATAATCAGAGCTTTTTGATAATGACTATGGTTTATCTCTCTTCGTGTGTATCCCAATTGTCTCTGACGGACTATTTCCCCGGATATTTGAGTATCTCTGAAAAACTGCGAAGTTGTTAGCCCACTTTATGGCCATGTTTAGGAACTTGACAAGAGGTATAAAGAAGGATTGTAAGCCATTGGCTAGGCTTGGCTATTCCCAAGTCCTTCTCCTGAAAAGAATTAACTCATCTAAAGCATCCAGTAGCTTTTCATTTGGATCGTCCAACGGAGTCTTGGGTAAAACATTAATCTTTACTGGTGGTGCTCTCTTCGGAGCTTACTTGTATCAGTCCGAAACATCAGACAACGATAACTACAAATCTTTATTAAAAGTTGACGAGTTACAACCACCAAAATATGCCACGAAGGAAGAGCTCCAGAAAGCCATTGAAGAGGTTCGTCAATTGTTCCAGAAGAATACCCCAGATTTAGAGGATCAAACATTGGTGGTGAATAATTCGGATGAGGATACGGAATCCCATGCTGACACTTATTTTAATTCCTATCACCCCGAAAAGGATGAAAAACCTCAGTACGTAGTGTATCCTAGACTGACAGAAGAAGTTTCTGAGATCATGAAGATCTTTCACAGATACAGGGTTCCTGTAGTCCCTATTAGTGGGAGATCATCACTTGAAGGACATTTTGTTAATACTAGACGTGGGGTCTGCATTGACATTTCATCGATGGATGAGATCCTTGAATTAAATAAGGATGATTTAGATGTTAGAGTTCAAGGTGGAGTGGGATGGGAAACATTAGCTGACTACTTAAGTGACCATAACTTATTATTTTCAGTGGATCCAGGTCCTGGTGCTACTATTGCTGGGTGTTGTGCTAACAATGCTTCGGGTACGAATGCTTCTAGGTATGGAGAATGTTATAAGAATGTATTAAGTTTAACAGTTGTATTAGCCGATGGAACCATTATCAAGACAAGGAATAGACCTAGAAAGTCAAGTGCTGGATATAATTTAAATAGCTTATTTGTTGGTAGCGAAGGAACCTTAGGAATCATTACGGAAGCTACATTAAAGTTATACGTAAAACCAAAGGTGGAAAGGGTGATGGTGGTTCCATTCAAGTCTATTCAAGATGCTGCCAATTCTGTGAACAGTTTCCTTCGTAATGGTATTCAGTTGAATGCCATTGAACTTCTTGATGATAAAATGATGCAGTGTATAAACAAAACAGGGGAAACCACTAGGAAATGGACAGAAAAACCAACGCTTTTTTTGAAAGTTGGTGGTTCAAATGATGAAGTAGTCCTGTCACTCGTGAATCAAGTTAAGCAGCTCAGTGGCCAAAATAACTCGACCGATTTCCAATTTGCAACATCTGATGAAGAGACAGCAGAATTATGGTCTGCTCGGAAAGTAGCACTTTGGTCTACCATTAACCAAGGTAAATTGTTGGATGAATCTATGCAAATTTGGACCACCGATGCTGCTGTTCCAGTATCTAAATTACCTAAATTCTTAGAGGAAACCAAAGCAGACATTGATGACCATGATTTACCAAATACTTTAGTTTCTCACATAGGAGATGGTAATGCCCACAGCTTTATTCTTTATAAACCAGACCAAAGAGATATTGCTGAAAAAGTTGTCGATAACATGGTCAGAAGAGCCATAGAATATGAAGGTACTTGTACCGGAGAACATGGTGTTGGGTTAGGGAAGAGACAATTCCTTTTAGAAGAAGTAGGAGAGGAAACTGTTGATGTTATGAGAAACATCAAGTTACACCTCGATCCTTTAAGAATTCTAAACCCAGACAAAGTGTTCAAGATTGATCCTCTGGAGCACAGGTCCCACTGATATATAGATGAATATATCTGCTGTTAATAATAGCTGCAAAATTCCTATAATGTTGCGCGTCTCATTTTTCTTTACAATAAACGGAACAACTTAAACACCAGACATGTCAAACCACACTAACGGCACAGAAGAGCCAGACCATGAAACTCTAGTAAACCTTAAGATAGTATCGAGATTATTTCATGGAGTAGCCTTTAAAAATCAAGAAACCAGAATTTCCGAAAAAGCTCTACAATTGTCTGGACAATATATACGACTTTTCATACATGAAGCCATCATGAGATCGAATGAACAGAGGCTCTCAGAGGGACAAACACTAAACCAGGTCGATGGAATAGATAATGTAGATAGAGAGCATGAGGAACGAGAGGAGCCAGAAGAAGAGTTACCTGACATGACGTTTAATGAAGATGAAATACCCTCTAATCCTAACACTCAATTCGCCAATGACGACAATGAGGTAGATAATAATACCTTGGATGCAAGGCACTTATCAAAGGTAGCTGGTGTATTACTACTAGATTTTTAGATCCAAGGAAGTGATTGTTGAGGTTAAAAGGTGATTTGTTTATATTTACATGAATATGTACAGATAATATACAAGGAATTTATGGAACAATTATGTAATCAAGACCTTGCCAAGGTCAAGTATGGTCCAGAACCCAAATGCTAGTTCTCTCTTAGAAAGGTCTAGATGTTTCAATGCTTCTGGCATTTTGCCATTCACAGTGACAAATATTGGGAACTTTAAACTATCGACGGTAGTGCTACTGTTAGAATTCAACACTATTTCAACTGGTAACAGAAACCAATTATCAGATTTTTCAATGAGAGATTCCAATAAATCTATGGAAGTATCATTACCCTTTGTCGAATTTATCTTACCCAACCGCATGATAAGCTCAGATCGACTAACTTTGCTACCTTGTGTCAAATATGGGGTAGGGATACCCCTTATGATATGATCTTTTGGATTATGACCACCAATTCTTATGTTGGAAACAGGAATTGTACTTTGAATGGAAACCTTGTCCATATTGAGCTCCGAAGGGGCCGAAACATTCAATGAAACCAGAAACGGTAACGGATTAATAATGTTAATTAGGAAGGTATATGGAGTACCAGACTCAAAGGAACCCGGAAACTGTTGGTTAATTAGAGGACTTAAGGTTAACAATGGCAAGAAATCATTGGCATTCCACTCTGTGGAAAACTTGGTAGACAATAGCTCATCTGAAGGAACAATTAAATCATGGTTGCAATCACAACACTGCTGAACTCTTCTAGAAGTCAACTGCTTGGGTATTGGGTACTGGTGGCTTTTTGTAGCACTAGCATTATTGTTCATATCTGCATTGAACATGCTTAGCCGGGGAATCTTTCCAAAGTCTCTTACCGGTTCACTTTGATTACCAATTCTTGTAGCATTTTCTAGATCCTGTGCTTCGTCTAGTGCCTCTGGAGCACTCGACTCCAATATCAATGCAATCTTATCGATCTCATTAAAGTTTTCGTCCAATGGAGCGGACATGTTCAATTGCTTTAGCTTTTGGATCACATCTAATGGAGCCCCCCTGTATTTCTTCCCCGAGCTCAAGTCTTTGACCAATTGGTCATGCAAAATAGAATAGTTGAGCTTATGTTGATACAAGGATTTTATCGCCTGAAAGAAGCTGGTGACTTCATTATCTCTATTATACTCCTCGATAATAATACTAACAATAGGCTTTGGCTTTGTAACCACGGCAGTAGAGTACCGATAATCACAGAAGCCACAGCTGAAGTCAAATTGCTTTCCTGGAACTCCCTCGAGGGAGCCATCGTTCACAGCAATGGCTAACATTGAAGCACATAATGGACAGGTGAAACAATTCTTACCACAGTGGATTTCAGTGGTATTTGTATACTCTGTCATACAGCTTGAACAGTACTTTTTAACAGTCCGAGATCGACAACAGTAGCGACATTTGGGGATCTGGCATGAAGGACAAAAGGATAAGTCATTTAAGTTATGTAATCTGGGGCCTGAGGTCCTTATAACCTCTTCAAAGTCAACCGTTCTTGGGCTGCACGGACAGTATACCTTTGAGTTCACATAGAGCTTTGACATGTCTCCATGATTGGCTTATCTCCAGAAGGTGGCTCCGCGTTTCGCAATGGCTTATTTTTTTTGGCTGTACGGTACCTTGGCTGTACCGTTGCTGCACGTGGAAATACTGTAATGGTTAAAGAGCACTAACGATAACTATACCTTAAGTGCGAAGCTATATAATGACTACCGCATCTCTTTCTATGGTTAAAGGTATTCCTAGGTATTCCCAGATGGGGCTGTTCAAGATGATATGGCTAGGGACTTTAATAGCTTTGACGCTCGTGCAAGCCGTTTATATTCCGTCGCATTTGCAGCAATTTTTGCAGCAAAAATTTGTCATTCCCGATTATGTTCCTGGCCAGTATGAAGTGGTACAAGGGCTTTTCCAACAAACAGAGACTGGAACAGACGATAGGACATTTAATTTCTTTGAGGAGAATTTTGGATTGAAGCCAGAACACACATGGCAGTCGATAGAGAACCATATGAATCTGTTAAACCGTGAGCACAATGATGCTATATATAAATTATTCTTCTTAGCAAGACATGGGGAAGGATTCCATAACATAGCCCCAAGTTTCTATCAAGAGAAAGAGTGGGAATGTAAGTATCAGATGGAAACAGGGGATGATGATATGGAATGGTATGATGCCACCTTAACTGGTAAAGGTAAGCGACAGATCCTGAAGTTATCAGATTTCTTCTCTTATAATATAAATGAATTAGCTGCACCAACCCCTGAATCATTTTATGTATCACCAATGAGAAGAACATTGCAGACATTCAATTTGACTTGGAATAGTATTGAATCTATTGACATTCATCCTATTGTGAAGGAGTTCGCTAGAGAGACCTATGGAATTGGAACTGATAGTAAAAGACATTCTAAACTGTACATAAGTAAGAACTGGCCCAATATGATTTTCGAATCCGGTTTCAGTGAACAAGATGAGCTATGGTCAACCTCTATGCATGAAACTAGCCAACATCTGAGATATAGGGCCCGGGTCTTACTTAATGATGTTTTTGCCAATGATTCTAACAGTGTTATTTCTATTACTTCCCATAGCGGATTAATAAAATCCATCTTGAAGGTGGTAAATCATAGAAAGTGGAAATTGAAAACTGGTGAAGTTATACCAGTGCTAATAAAAGCATCTGACTTTGAGAGATTTGTACCACCACCCTTAGATAAACCCTGGCATAAATTACCGGAATACTGTAACCAGAATAAAAGTGAAGCATTGTTACAGTAGAGGTAATTAATTTGCACAAATCTATGTCTAATGAATTGACTAATTAATTAAAAGAACTTAAACTATATGGTGATATCTAGTATGGAAATAAGCATTATATATAGTTAGTATTACATAAAGTCATCATCACCAAAGTCATCATAGTTACCACCGGTCATATCTTCGAATACATCTTTCTTAAAGTTTTGATTGACATTTGGGTTAGCAGCAGGTTTTGCTTTCTTTTTACCTGCACCACCAGTAGAAGTACCACCAGCTTTTTGTAATCTAGCTTGTCTTTCAGCTCTTTCCTTTTCCTTCATGATAACATTTAAAGTAGATTGGAGTTTTCTCATTGTTTCAGTCGATAATGGTTTACATAAATCTCTAACCAAATCAACCGCTAATGAAGAAGAATAGTTTAATAATGATTCATCAGCTAATTTAGTTAATGAAGTACTTAACCCTTTTCTTAATTTTTCAAAATCTTGTTTAGTTTCAGGTTTAAAAAGAGGATGAACAGAAAGGGGAGTTTCTTTAGTTAATTTGGTTTGCTCAGAACCTTCAGATTTAGCCTTAGCAGCAGCTAATCTGGCAGCCTTTTCTTTTGGATGTTCATTCACATCCTCAGCTACACCCAAACCACCAAATAAATCAGCGGCATTGTTTAAATCAGCATTTACTTCAGCTTCTCTTAACATTTCAGCTCTGGTTTTGGCATCTACTTTATCAATGTCCAATAAAACTTTTTCGCCACCTTTTTTGGCGGCCAACTTTTTAGCCTTAAGGTCAGCTTGTCTTTTATTTAAAGCATCTCTTTCAGCCTTTTTCTTTGCTTCAGCTTCCTTCTTTTTACGTTCTTCTTCCTCTTCATCCACGTCCCACGATTCTAAAACTGGGTCATCATCTTCAACACCATCTTCCCAAGAAGCAGTTGCGGCATTGTTGGCTTTGGATGGAATATCAAAGTCCTCGTCGTCCCAAGACATTATTAATCAATACTCTATAAATTAAACGTATTATCTATAAGTGTGTGGTATTTAAAATTTTTTTTCGTTTCACAATCCGTGTCGCTATGTCGCACAAGGTATATTCCACAACCGGAGATGGGACAAGCAAGAAGCTCAGAGGCGATATGCCTGGTAATTAGGAGAATGGAACGATAGTAGCTATACCTTATAAAGATAAAACTGGGTGCCAAGATCCAGGCCAAAGAATGAGGCCCGAAGCTCAAGTCCTACGGCTTACAGAATCAGCATCGTTGATGACTTTGCAGCTTAAATCTCATTCCTCAGCAGCAATAATTTTTTTGCAACCAGTTCTCAGTAGGTGCGTTTGGTAACACCAATTGGCTGGTATCGCATGTATCTCGAACTCATTATGGTTGTTAGACCCCTTCTTTGGTCACTGGGGTACTATATAATATTCCAGCTTAGCCTTGTGGCTGAGCTATCTGTTGGTATTTTGCTGCAGCAAACTCAAAATGGGGTGTTCGCTCACAACAGTAATGGGTTATGTAAAAGATCGACAAGCCAGGTCAGTTCACCACTGAAGCCAGGGACCGATTACGTTCCTGCATTTGCCAGATCACCATTGCTAGGCACCAGGCTTGGTTGTAGCAATGACCCCTGGAATGTGTCATATGGAGTGTACAGGGTCCTGTGGCACCGAGCTCGGTCGGTGCGAGGGCTCACCGGGCGCTGCGGTACCGCAGTACGATTATGCCGCTGTGCCTGGTACCTGAAATAGATTTCACACTTGCGATGGGATTAAACTTCATCAGTTAATAACCCTGAACATTATAAAATACCAAGTCCCAACACTGTGAAAATCGTTGGATATATTAGGAACAATGATTGGCTTGAGTCAAGAACAAATTCAAATAGATGGAGTTGACTGGAGAAAGTTTAGTGATGGTGGGATCTTAGTTGAAAGTGGGCTAACGGTGGAAACAAGCAAGTTAGGAGGATACGGGATCTTTTTCACCAGTGACAAAGTTGTCGAAGATCTAGTAATTGCTAGGATCCCTGGCAAGACAGGGTTTAATTTGAATCGATTAATGAGGATTCAAGAAGATCTAAAGCGTATTAGTCCTGATGCTGCTCAGGTGGTAAAGCAGGTGTTAAGTAATTGTGGGGGAGTTAATGAGACTGAAATCATTGTTGATTATTTCTTTAGCTTTATGATTATATTGACTAATGAAGATAGACCTAAAGAATGTCCTATAACCAAGATTGAGTACTATTTGGAGGTTTTAAGTAAGACAAGTGTAAACACGTTAGCAGTTGAACCTAATGAAAACACCGATGAAATAGGTGAATATGAAAACGATTATTTGATTGATTTAGAAAGACAAAGACGGAAGTCCTTGAAAATAAAGTATGAATCTATTGTTGAATCTACTAAAGAATTAGGATTTGTGACCCCTACCTTTGAAGAGTATTATCATATCAATAAAGTCGTCAGATCAAGGGTATTGGAAATTCCTCAGTCTATTGATACAGAAGAGATAAATCAAGTAGGTGATACAGATAAAACAGACTTTGTTGTTAATACTACGTTGGTTCCTTTATTGGATTTTGCTAACCACGATGAAAACAACAATGCTTACTTTGATGTCGACAGAGCCACTGATGATATTGTACTAAAATACCTGAATCGAACTCCTGGAAAGCATGAAGTTTGCATAAAATACTCTGATGTAGCCTCAGTCCAACTGTTTGTAAGTACTTATGGGTTTATTCCACGGGCCAAAGAGGAGATATTTGAATTGAAAGTGAACCAAAGGGATATTCATGATTTGATTAATGAAGTTAAAGAGACATATGGGGTTAGATATGAATTAATATTGAAGTGGTTAGAAATTCTTCCTACCATTCAATTTATCAAGACCAAAAAGAAAGTAGGTATTAACTATAATGTTAACCCCATACCTTTTTGGTTGATCTTCACCAGAGATTATAAGTACTTGGAATGGGAAGATAAGGTCAATAGTCTGATTGTCAATGATGATGTTTGTGACCCAAGTAATTTAGATGACATTAAGGAGCTTATCCATTTCCAAGAAAAGCAGTGTGATGTGATCCAGGGTATTGATAAGATCGCCGTTGATCCCAATGAAATCCTTCAACCTCTGGATGAGGAAACCGAAGCTGCCGTGACTTTATTTAACAAGTTTGTTAAAAAAGTGGCTAAGAAGAGAGATGTGGTTAAATTGAAAGATCTAACGGGTGATTACTTACGATACAAGTACCACTTGTTTGAGTTAATCTTAAGCCAGGACGACTTTGAATTAGACTACCATCCTTTATGGGATGAAGGATTCAGATATCCACCCATCACCATCTACAATTATTAAGAATTTGTAATATATCAAAATATCTAGAAGTTTCTTCTTGAAATTTTCCATGGTGTATATGCCTTTGTATGTGAAATATGTAATATATCTACATGACTGAACCAGGTGACTGATCACTAATGATCTAGAATGCTCATATTAGTGAGCACAGTATTAGTGAGCGGATTGATCACACACGATAATCCGCCCACTGTCACGGTAACTATAAATACCGCTGAAGGTGCACTTTTTTTTTTCCCACAGTTGAAAGTAAATTAAATAATTATAGACACAAAAAACAACAAAAATGGTTGCCACTATTACTAGTAAAGACGAATTTGATACTACCTTAAAACATGACGGATTAGTCGTGGTTGATTTCTTCGCTACCTGGTGTGGTCCTTGTAAGGTTATCGCCCCAGTTTTAGATAAATTTTCTAAAGAATATACTTCTGCTAAATTCATTAAAGTTGATGTTGATGAATTTGGTCAAATTGCCCAAGAATATGAAATATCTTCTATGCCAACTGTCCTTTTCATAAAAGGTGGTAAAGTTGTTACTAAAGTTATTGGTGCTAACCCTGCCGCATTAAAGCAAGCCTTAGCTGCTAATGCTTAAGGTTAAGCCTACTTTTTATGGTTTACGCTGGAATAGTCTATGAGATGTTTTTCTAGTTTAACTATGTAGTATAATAGATGATTTTGTTAGTTTTGTAATATGATGTAGTACTTTCTCTTATAAGGATATAGAGGTAGTTTTGACCGGTCGTTAGGGGGTCGTGGCCTCGGTCTTTTCAGCCGTTACCAATATGCTATCCGGATGTTGGTGGACATGACGTAATCCAGAGTGATCTATTGTTTGTAGTTGATGCATGTAAAGATGCTAACATTAACCAATTCTAATATACATTAAGATAAATAAACATAATCTATTACCTGTAGTGTTCCTTCATTTGTAGTCGTTAACCTTCGTTCATAAATTTTTGTATTATATCATGCTGGAAATTTGACTCAAATTCATTATTAAAATAGTGAATCAAAATTTCATATATCGAGATAAACTGTCTCAAGTTTTGAACCATGGAGATTCTTTGGCTTCTTAAGTTGTCAACTATACTGGGGATAATATTGTTATGAGGTTGAATGTTTAATTCAATCAATTTAATTATGGTATCAACAGTGATGAATGTCCCAGTTCTTCCACAACCAGCTGAACAGTGGATTAAGGTGCTATACCCTTTCAAATTCATTTGATCGATCAAATGATTTTTCAAATGGATTACAAAAATTAAATCTGCAATATTGTGACAAATATCATTATCCATCCAGTCCAATAATTGGATTTGTAATACAGATCTTTTGCTACTATTATTATCAACATTTAACCGTCTTACTACCATATTCTTACCCAACTTTTCTACCGACTCTACCTCGATGGTGATCTCATTATCATTGGATTTGTAAGTTCCTGGCTTCCAATAAGGATCACACTTCACCATTCCATTTTCCCATTCGTTAGTCAAGGAGATGATAACCTTAGTATTGTTGTTCAAAATACATTTATAGAAATCTCCAATTGTATGTTGTAGAGGTCCCTGTGAGGCAATATACTTGAAGAAATCAGAATGTAATGGAATATGGAATTTCTGGATATCAATAGAATCAATGTATGAGGCGTTGATGTAATCACATCTACTGAAAGAATGACCTTCATCACAATCAAAATCAACAAGTTTGACTCTAGAATGCTCATACAAGAAGATATCCTTATACCTGTTTTTATAACCCTTTTCAATCCCAGAACTAATCAAGTTCAGATTATTCTTGATGTTCAAAGCCTGATTTAATCGATCTTTTTCTGATTTTTCTAGCTTGTTGAACCTTTCAATCAAGTATGGTTCCAGCAACTCGTTCCCAGGTAACCAATTTGGCAAGTTTCTCAATTCATCCCCAGAATATTTAGTTAGCAAATCAATACCTAATGATTTATTGTTATCCACCATTTCTTCATTATGTCTAATTTTAAAACTTGGGGTGGGAGCCACGCTTGGTAATTTGAAGTTGGATAATATTGGCGTACTCGATTCTAAAGGATTTGGTGAAGTCAGTCTCGCCTTTATAGCTTCTCCTACGGGGTGAGAAGACCCGCCTAATCTATTAGGGGCTGCTCCCATATCAGAGTGACTGACACCTTGCACAACAATATCTTTACATAAATGCAAATCCCTGTTCATTAATTCATTGATATCAAAATGTTGTGAATTACCTGTCTCAAATGTTATACCATTAGGTTCATTAGCCAGCAGTGATGATACCTTACTATAATCGTCTCTCATTATATAAATATCGATTTCTCGAAACCTAGGTTCATCAGTGATTTTCTTTACCATATGGTATATGTTTGAGGAGTTGTTGTAATTGTCATAAAGCAATATACTAGGAAGTCCATATTTTGAACAAGGTACATTATTGAAATGGGAATATGTTTTACTGCGTTTTTTGTTGAGTTCCTCGAAGTTGAAGTAGCTTTTAAATATAATCTTTTCGTAGTTGGGTAATGAGTTTACACATCTGTTGAAAGAAAAAGCTGGTCTCTTGAGTAACGTAGATGGCAAACAAATATTCAAGGCATTGCTTATATGAGATTTTACAAAATCAGCAAAGGGTCTGACATCTATAATGATCAAATTGGGTAAGTTTAACTCTTTGACATTTTGAGCATTAGCGATTAAATCATCAAGCTGGTTGTCATCAAGTACTTTAATTCGATCAGACAACCCGAGAATAGCAGGTAAATGATCAGTATGGGGCTTCTTGAAATCCTTCAAAGTTTTTAAACTAGGACTAGTAATCTGCTTGGTTAGATGGGGATGATGAGTATGCATATTTACAAGACTATTAGATCTGAATTTATTAGGATTAGGAGGAGTCTCATTATGATCAAGACTACTGTTAGAATAATTGGCATCTGGATTAGAAAGCGTACTAGTAGAACCAAATGAAAAGTAAGTATCACCCTCAGACGTCATGCTAGTAGTCATAGGACCTGATGAAGGAGGATTGATGGGGAAACTAGATTCAGCATTTTCATTGATGGATAACTTTGGTAATTTAAGATTCAAATTAAAGGCCGATTTACTAGGGCTATCATCTACTTGGGTACTAGTAGAATTACATGAATCATTGTGTTTGTGTTTAAGAAATGAAGATTCATTAGCAGTGGAATCAGATGAAGTAAGTGAATTTAATGACTCGTTTGCATGTTTGGTGATGCTAGGACTGGAGTTCGTTTTCCCATGCTTTCTAAAAAAAAAATCGTTGGAAGGTGTTTCTGGTTTTTTAACTCCAGGAGTGTAAGGGATATTTATAACATTAGATGCTTGGGCATGACCCAAAGGCATGTCTAGTTGATGAGTAAAATTTTGATGGTGCGATGATCGATGGGTATCACCATGTCTGGGAGTATGGGACGATGGTCCTATCGAGGAAGAATATGAGCCAAGCAGACCAGGCATGATATTGAAGTAGTCATGTTGCTTAGGCTGATGATTAGGTGATGGTTGATTTGAATGGGAGGTAAAATAATGGTTTGGTGAACATAAACTAGGTGATGAAGACATCAATATTCAATAGCTATCTAATGAGCCTTCCAATATGAATTGTCTAGTGAAACTGTAATATAAACACAGAACAATCTTGATGAGCTTGTTAAAAACTGATGGAAAAAACAAACCCGGTTGGTATGGTAGTCAATATCAACGGGTCTAAAAATACCTCTAGGTGTCACTAAAAGAAGAAAAAATTCAAACAATAAGGTGTCCTATTAGTAGATATAATGTTAAATTTTCAAAGACTATGGGGTCTGGTGTCAGTAGCTATGACAACTTAAGACTGAAACGGAAGGGGCCTACAAGCAAAAATCTACCACGAAGCAGTGTCTCACTATTTATATAAAATATCACGCAGCAGCGATACTCGGTGCTACACGGCCACAGATCTGTTTACCGTAGGTGGGACGGGGGGTAATAAAAATAGAACGGAACAGGAAAAAACAGAAAATAAGAAAAAAAAAGAAAAAAAAGAAACGGTAATTATAACTAAGATATTCCAGCAAGTATTTATATAGTAACCATCGGACATTAAAAACCTGACTCTTATGCAAGCGATAGTTATTAGCTACAATACCCATTGTCCTACAATTTGGGGTTAACAAACCACTTTAACAATGATCTTTTAGGCGCATATTTTAGGGGACTTGCGTCAGATACGTGTATTTATGTGATTGTAGAAACACAGCTCTTTTCATGGGACATTACATATAATGATGGTGTCCATATATATAAAAGATAATCTATGGTAAAGGGAAGTTGTGTAAAGTAGTGTAGGGCGGCATTCCATGATTGGCCACGGCATCAGCAGCTGGCTCTAGAAACGCAACTGCCTATTTCAATTCTGGTTGTACATCGCAGCACATAATACATCGCACAAGTTTAAAACCCATTTGTTGTTTCTTTTGCCTATGGTATAGCCTACATTTACCAGTAGAATAGTGCCGTTCTAATGATTTAAGGTCATATACGAGGCCCAAGACCCCTTCTTAAACCATATTTGAATTCAGCCCTTTCTCTTAGCCTGCGACGTGCCACCCCACCGATCCCAACTCTTGAGTCTAGACTCCCGCACACCGGTCGATTGTTTCTGACAATCGAGTTTGACGTAAGATTCTGTAGTTGCTATCAATAGGTACATTAATGGTCGGCTCAAATTGTACTTTACATTGATTATTGCTCTAGTTCGATCCCATCGTCTCATATAACGATGAGTCGATGACTTCATTCATTTTGCCACCTACTAGTTAATTGGAAATGACGATTAATGAATTTCTTTTTTTATTATCAGCATATGCATTTACCCGTTTGAGGTTCTTTTACGCTTCTTGTTGTTCCGGCCATCGGGGCCAAGTTTTATGCGGACCTTAGGCAAGTCACTGCTAGAACCAGACCCTGGCGCGAGTTCCTGCCTAGGACGAGAATGGGTTGGTACGGCGGTAGACGAAGTAATTGATTGACGAGTGGTGATACTATTAGTGGTAACAGAAGTGGAATCTCGCTTCAATGAACCTGTTGCAATTCTCGTTTGTGGTTTGTGTATTTCTGGTAATTTGACCACTTTTTCTTCCACCACCGTTTGTACTTGATCAATATCGATTGGTTCTCGTTTTGCTGAATCGGTATGATTTACATTATTACTGCTATTTTGAAGAGCTGTTTTAGGACCAGTTTCGTGGCTTCTAGATTTTCTTCGTTTGGCTTTCTTGTCATTTACCTCGTCTTTCTCTTCGTCTTCGCTTGATTGATCAAATAAATGACTTTCTTCATTATTAGGTTTATATTTGTCAAGTAACTCTCGATAACTGGATTTATCATTGGCCAAGCCGTTTTTTATTAATTTCTTCATTAGCTCACTTTCTACTTCAATATTCCCTGTACTGGATTGTGGTGATACATTATCAGCTTTTTCCAAAGGTGAAATCGACTTCTCTATGTTATTTCGGTGGACGGTATTTAAGGAACTGCTCAATCCGTTAAAGTAGACTTCATTTACATTAAGATTTTTACTGCACTCCAAGTCTCGTTCTCGTAATGAGTTAATTGAAGCCATTCCTTCTTCATCTTGCTCTATGTCAGGTAATACCTCACCACATTTTAAGGCTGCAGCATCTTGAGACGTATATTCTTGTGAGTGTGCAATTCGGCTGTGATTCAAAAATCCTTGAGCCGATGAAAAATTCGTCCTTTTACAATCAGGACAGGTAAGTTTAACAACAACACCGTCAGTCCGCCTATACAAACACCCAAGGGTTCCTGTTCGTGATTGAATCGAGTACTGGGATGGACGCAATGAGGACGTTGTAGATCTAGTTCTATAGCTATGAGTAACCGCATTTGAACCATATAACCCATCTTTGTCGTCATTTATCTTACCACCTTCATTATAGCTTCCATTATGCAGTTCCGAGCAAGGAGGACTACTGGAATAATTAGCTCCGCCGAAGCTGCTTCGATCTGAATTGACAGATAGCGATCGATTCAATAGATCATAATATTTTAGGGTGAAATCATTCGGTTCATTCTCAAAAGACTTCTTGCCAGGTACCTGTAAGTAGTTCCTTAATGTAATCATCTGTGACTCACATTTACCCATTTCTTCTTCAGTCATTTTCAATTCCTTGTGCTTCAACCGAATTTCAAGATCAATTTGATTGGTGACGATCTCTTTCAATTTTTCCATCGGAACATTTTTGACCTTCTCTATAGCTTGTTCCTTGGAAGCCTGTCCATGACCTTGCTCATAGGTCTCAGTCTTGACCCTTGATTTATCTGGATCGTTTGTGTCCTTATCATCTTGATCATTAATCATTTCGTCATTACATTCTTGTCTATCTTGAGTATTCTTACTGGTAGATCGTCCAGCTTGATCACCATGCCGTATTCTGTCAGGTGTTGTGGACATAGTGAAGTATTCTTTCCACCTTTTAAACACGTCGTACAATATGTTTGACTAATTAGTTTCTTATCAGTATTCCCATTAAACAAACAATATCTTTGCTTAATGTGGAATATCACTCTTATCGAAGAAAATCAAAAACAAAAAAAAGTATAATAGCAAACCTAGAACTCACGAGGTATAGAACACTAAGTTAGCAAAAGTTTTCCATTGATTATTCGAGCCACTTCCTTGAAATTGTGGAACACCGAGTAGCAAAAGAAGAGTGAGTTTTTTACAAACAATGCGATGATGCTATGTACCCTCTCCAACCGGTCGGTTCGCTACTTTCGGCCAGCACTGATGCTTGCCCCTAACCCCGCGACATCACGGAGGCTCATATTGCTGGTCACGTGAGTACCCCGTATCTGCTTTTTTGCAGCCAACTATACTTATCATTATGATTATATTGAGTATTCTCAGTGGCTGGGATCTAACAGACTGTGGTTGATTAGGTTGAATGGATCTTTTCCAGCAAATAGAGCATTGAGCTGCTGGTGTGACATTTTGGCTCTGTCTTCTTTTGTAAGTTCTTGATATTTCAGTATTTGGTAGCTACAATGTTTGGTACGGACCCAAACAGTGACCCTGGTGGGAGAGGGAAATGATTTTTCTAGGTTTTGTTTGCGTTTCCCAGGCACCCTAGTGGCTCGATTATTTGCAGTCTTATTTTCAAGGTTTCTTGGAGGCCCCAGGTCCTTCTCTTTTAAAGAATCATGGATCTTATTGATTTCTTCGTATAGCGAATCCAATGACTCTTTCGAGATTTGTTTCATTCTTTGTTCAAATAGTTGAATGGGGGTTGATTCTCCCCGAGGTTCTTCCTCCGCTTCTGAATTTTTAGACGGTCTAACCCGGCTAGAATCTTCAGTAGCGCTAGAGTCTTCTAATTCACGCTGTGATTTTACCTTTCTATGCCTTTTACCATATTGTTGAGCCTGGGAGAACACGTTCTCTAGCTCTTCTACAGTGAATTCATTTGGCTCGACGATCCGCTTTTCATTGTTAGACACTATTTCAAATCTAACGGTCCTTGAGCCTGCCGGTTGTTTTAGACCCTTACTTGCATTCTTACTAGCATTAGAGGGACTTGAAAGAGTGCTCAGCTTTTTAGTCTTAAAGCCATTTTTTTTCTTCAAATACACCTGACTATTTCCTACAAATCAGTTAGACATTGCGCATTGAAAGCCCAATTAGAGGTAGTATACTTTTAGTTCTGGCGCCAGTAACCATTGCAATGAATTTGCAATAAAAACAAAGGAAAAAGTGCGTAACTTTCTGCCTTTATATAACTGAAGATCACCACACCAGCAAGAACAAAAATAAGACATAATCACAATGTCCAACGATAATATAATATTACCCTCCATAAACTCGTCGTTCAATAAGATGACGATATCAGATACATCTAAAACTGGTTTTGGATACAATCCAGCAGTGGGAGCGGCCTCTAATGAGATTACCCAAGAGACATCCAATATGCTAATCAATAAAAAGACCATAAGTTTAACACCTAATTCCTTGCATTCTAATTACGACAAACCGATAAATAAGAAGGTGTTTGAAATCAATTTGTCATCATTATCTTTCTTGTTCTGTGAGATTGTTAGTTTATGTCATAGAAACTCTAAAGGTATACAAGATCTAGAGAACAGGTTAAATGGACTTGGATATCAAGTTGGACAGAAATTTTTAGAAGTGGTCAAGCTAAGAGAGGGACTCAAGTATAGTAAAAGAGAGATTCGGATAGTGGAGATATTACAGTTTATTCATTCAGCCATGTGGAAATCGATGTTTGGTAAAGTGGCTAATGAATTGGAAAAATCACAAGACGTCAATAACGAATACATGATAATCGATAATGTTCCATTGGTCTCTAAATTCATTAATATTCCAAAGGACTATGGAAATTTGAACTGTTCTGCATTTGTAGCAGGAATAATAGAAGGAGCACTTGATTCTTCTGGGTTTTATGCAAATGTTACGGCCCATTCTATGCCCAAGGATGATTCCCCCTTAAGAACAGTTTTTTTAATCAAATTTGACGAACAGGTAATTCTCAAGGAGGAATTGAGAGTGAACCATTAACTGTAGCTATTATTCCCAATATATATAGTTGATGTCATGATATAGAATGTATTGACTATTACTATAACGTTATCCGGGGGCCGCGCACGACTCGCATAACCTAAAGATTTTTTTCAACTCTTTTGTTCTTTTTTCGACGATTACTTAAACTATTACTGCATAGATCATGGGGATAAAGATCCGTCAAGCGGACGTATATGACCTCCAGGCCATACAAAATGCCAACTTGCATAACTTGCCAGAGAATTATTTGGCCAAATATTATATGTATCATGCATTATCTTGGCCCCAAGCTAGCTTTGTGGCTACTACTTATGATGATATAGAAGAGTTTGATGAAGAAATAGATGGGGTTCAATTACCCATTAAAGATCCAAAGGGAGATACCGCGGGAGAAAAGATTGTGGGATATGTACTAGCCAAAATGGAAGATGATCCTGAAGCTGAAGACAAAACTCCCCATGGACATATAACATCATTATCAGTTATGAGAACTTATAGGAGAATGGGATTGGCAGCTAGATTAATGCGTCAAGCATTATATGCATTATGTGAATCATTCAATGGGAAATATGTGTCTTTACATGTTAGAAAATCCAATAGAGCTGCTTTACATCTATATAGAGATACCTTAAGTTTTGAGGTTACTAGTATTGAAAAATCATATTATCAAGATGGAGAAGATGCATATGCCATGAGAAAAGAATTAAAACTAGAAGAGTTACAACCACATTTGTATAAAGATGATCAACTAGTTGATGATTTCTCTAAGGATTTACTACAAGATTTGTAGTGATTGAATGATTTCATGATTCATTTTATATTCATAGATATGTATATATATCTGGTACATTGTAATATATATGTATATATTTAATAAGAAAAAGGTTATAACAATAAACTCAAACACCCTTGTGGAGTAATAATATACAAATGACCATAACTAAACTAATCGATGGAATGCAATATACAAAGAAAATCAAACTTCAATACCGTTCCTTCATTCTGGAAGCAACAGTTCTCAAATTCCCATATACTTTTCCAGGAGGTGACCCCAAAATTAATGATACCACTGCTTCTCTTGCCATTCTAATATGAGCAAATCCTCCCAATATATGAATTTTGGAATCTGCTAATACAATTCTAGTTCTGGTAGCATTCTCAATAGCAAATTTTGTTTTCCCATCCTTACCAGCAATTCTTCCAATAGCTCTGGATAAATGATCCCCAGTCAAAGTTTTGACATCTTTGACTTCAAAAGTTTCGATATATAAATCATCTAATCTTAATAATGCAATGGCATCATCCACATCAAACCCTAATGTAAATGCCTTAATAAAGTCGGCTCCTTTCTGAAGGGCCCCCTCATCAGTCGTGTTCTTGTTCGTCTTTAATTCTACCGTCTTAGTCCTCAAATTCATCCTTACTTGTAACTTCAAATGATCTACCAAAGGTGGGTATATCTTGGTCCAAGTATGTTTCAATGGAGTCATCCTATGAGGTGGAACCGGTACTTTTCTATTTTCAAGCTTTACTTTCATTCCTGATTTAGCAGCAGCAGGAAACTTAGGTTTTCCACTTTCGTCGAAAACCACTCCGGTGGTTTCTTTCTTTTGGGATTCGTTAGAGTCATTAGATTCTACTGGTACAGAATTCACGTCTATCATTTCGTCATCTTCTGGTTGGTCTGCACCAGAGGCACTGGGAACGTTTGTTGGTTGATTTGACCCAACGTCCTGGCTTTTAATAGCGGTGGGAGCTGACATGATGTTGGATAGTTAATAAATCAATGCTCTCTGTAGACTATTAAAAAAAAAAATCATCTCATCGCTCCGCGAAGAACATCAAATGTTGGTGAGAGTTTTACAGAGCACATACCACCGGGGGAAGAGGTTTCTTAGACAATGGAGTCCTGGAAAGCTAGCATGGTGAGGTAGCATTGGGCCCGTTGATTAGCCCATATTGGTCTGATCGCTAAAACCCACGCTGAATTCTCCGGAATTCAAACGGCAGAATGGGGTATTAAGTTGTAGTAAGAGCGTACCCATTCTAGTCCCCCAGTAGCCTTATCGGTCGTGCCGTGTCCACTTACCACCTCGAAATCTCAAAAGGGTCAGGTAAGCCAATCTTAACATCACCACAATGACGTCGGCCATACCTTATGATCCTAATGATTTTGAGGACAACAATCCATTTTCTGAGCCTGTAGGCGAAATCAATAGCTCCAGTGCACCCACATCCTCTCTTTTGGGCCAGCAAGGACACCAAAATATGGGGTCTAATGAACCCGTAAGTGGCAGTGATGAACAGCTTATGCCCGAACAAACACCTCCAACAACAGCAGATTCAGATCAAAGTACTCAACAGGAAGGAATGTTAACACGAGAGGAACTAGCCCAGGTCCTTCCCGAAAGGTTCTCCCAAAAGTATCTGCTCCTGATCAAACTAGTTAATATTGAAAAGAACAAGCCAGGGAATCCGATTTTAAGATTCAATGCATCCATTCAGAATTTACCCAGGTACCGTCAATCGGGCTATAAGGAGATCCGCCGAACCTATCAGGAGACGGTGAAGTTTAATAAGTATTTGACCGTATCGAATTTAGAATGTTTTGTGCCACAGATTCCTTCAGTCAATACGTCATATCCCACTGGTGGGGAGGATGAATATAAACAACTCATGGTGGTTTGGCAGGAATGGTTTGACAAGATCACCAACAATCCGATTATTATCCGGGATGAAGAGTTTGTATATTTCATTGAGAATGACTTTGGTTATTCTGTAATCAATTCTAATCGGAAATCATCCATTGCTAGTGGATTGGTGAGAAAGACTTTGAAACAGTTAGCGGTTCCATATGATCCATACGAAGAGTTGGCTAGCTTTAGACCAATTATAAAGGAGTCATATTTGATATGTCTGAAGTTGGAAAAGTTATTGGACAAGAACTCCAAGTTGGAAAGACAATTGGCTACTAATATTGGAGAATTATCCCAAAAGTTGGTTAGTTTATCAAAGGCCGAGTACATACATCCAGGAATGAAAAATATGTGGGAAAAGCTCTCTAAAATTAAGTTAATTGAAGCAGATTTAACCTTGATTCAACTGTATAATGATATGGGAACATTGGGAGATGGGATAAGAATATTGATTGAAGATTTTTACCAAATCAAAGAAGCATTAACCAATCGTCATTTAGTTATGAGAGAATTAATACAGGCTCAACAGCAAACTCGTGCCAAACATTTACAAGCCAATAAAGTCAAGAACAGATCAGCATTAGACCCTATTAAAGTTGATGAAGCTATAAGGGCTCTTGAGTATGCTACCAAAGCTGAAGAATCTTTAAACTTACAAGTGAAAAGAATTTCAGGAGAAATGTTAATTGAGAGAAATGAAGTTATCAATAATACTGAAAAGAAATTTCATTCGTTATTGAAGAATATGACTTTGAATAAAGTAGATCATCACCGAAAAGTATTGAAACATCTAGAGCATATTAGATTAGATATCAGAATAGTAGATGAAAAGGGTGGATTATCTCGATTAAACCGTGACAACTTGAGTAACTTAAAGCATAATCTTACTCAATCTCAAGCTGCCAATGGAGATTCATGGACCTCCAGAACCTTTAGATCATTAAACGAAGAAGCCCAAGCTAAACAAAAATCACAAACCGATAAGGATGATGATGATGATAACGCTGAAGAGGAAACTGTTGATGCGAAAAATGCTGCTCATTTGTTAGGTGTGGCTACCTTTTAATAAAAATAATATTCAATTCCATATATAGTAATATTTAATATCTACTACTTAATTAACTAAAAATCTCTTTTCAGCTTCTTTCCAGTTAATAACATTCCAGATAGCTTTGAAATAATCAGCTTTAACATTTTGGTATTGTAAATAGTAAGCATGTTCCCAAGCATCAATGGCAACTAATGGGGCCAATGGACCAACAACGGTATCTTGATTGTAAGTGGTTACAACATCAAGAGCATTGTTTTCCTTGTTTTTAACAATAAAAGCCCAACCGGAACCTTGAATACCAGCCAATTTAGCATTTGTGACAGAAATTAAGTTATCAAGGCTACCATATTGAGCAACAATTTGTTTACCCAAATCGGAATCAGCTGCTGGTGGTTCACCACCACCTAATTTTTCAGGGGTCAAGTTTTTCCAGAATAAGCAGTGATTGGTGTAACCTCCACCATTGAAGTTGATATTCTTTAATAATTCAATGGTTTTCTTCACTTCACCTTTGTCTTTGGCTTCTGCTTGTTGTTCAATGGCTTGGTTGTATCCATTGACATAAGTTTGATGATGTTTGGTATGGTGAATTTCATTAATCTTCCCAGAGATGTGTGGTTCTAAAGCCCCATAGTCCCAGTCCAAGTCTGGTAAGGTAACTTTGGTTCTGGTGGCACCAATTGAGCCACCAATTGATGATTTGGTTGCCTGACGAGCAGTATTTCTAATAGTAGTTGATAACATTATTAAGCAAAAAATCTGGTTTGCTACAAGTCAATGGAATTTTTCGGTTATTTATAATTGTTGCCAGTGCGGACAATTGCTTCCACATAACTGTGCGAAATCTTAGTTGCGGTACCAAAAGCGGTGCGACAGCGGGTGCGACGGGGGCACGCTGGTAGCATAAAGGATTATTAGTGGACAGTTAAGAGGTATTTATTAGGCAACCGTATATAGTTTCTATTAGATACTGAGGACTTGAATGGGAGTGGACTTAAATGAGAGTGAGCTTTAATGAGACCGGATCAATAAAATTGTGTTAGACACCTGTACTCTTCATTAAAAATGTCACTCTAGTTCCTCAAAGCCCGAAGCCTTTCAGCTAATTTATCTTCCTTTTCATCGGTCATATTAGATACTGGTGGGCTATTGATCTCTACCTTTGTCTCATTCAATCCTTGTTTCATCTCAATACCAGCCTCATCAGCTATTTGACTCATTAGATCATCCACTTGGTCTTGTGGGGTAGTCAAAGCATTGACATTATTAGTAGTACTCTCGTAATAATTAGTCAGAGCATCCAAATCTTCAAATTGGTTCTCGAATTTATCCATTACCATTGAAATCTTCTCTAAATTCATCGTTTGTAATGCCTTATCCATTCCTTTTATAACATTGGTCATATTTCCAGTGACGTTTCTCATGGTCACAGCAGTCTGAACTCGGGAAGCAACAGCGTCGATTCTTGACGACAATCGTAACAAATTAACTCTTTCATTAGCTTTACGTATAGCATTCTGGGCATATAATTGGGCAATATCATTATTACCTTGGGACATGGCTTTTTTGACTTTAGCCTTTTCGGATAATTCTTCCTTGGCAGCTTTGGAGGCCTGCTTGTTCAATTGTTTAGCGGTAAATTTGAGCTGAAATAAACTTTGTTCTAAACCTGCCATAATGAGTGATGTAAGTGTCTGGAAACCTGATGTCAAACTAATTAGCCTCTCCTTTTATCTCTTATCGATCGAGCAGAAGACTGAAAAAGAATGAGCGACTGGAACCGGTCGTGCTCGATGCGGATTTATATTATATACTATTTAAATATTCAATCAAGATCTGGTTGTGGAACTTCTTCTTCATGATCTTGATTTGTTTGATTGTTTTGATCCGGGTTGGTATTGCTTGGCCCGTTACCTTCATTATCCCTGGTGTTATTATTAGGAGTAGTAATTACAAACTCTCCTGTACCACCAGTGGCCCCAAATGAATGAGTATGAGTAAACACATTATTTAAACCATCCGACACTCCTTCAGGTAAATATGCTCTCAAGAGATCTCTCACCACATTAGGAGTTTGGGACCGATTTCCTTCATTACCATTTCCTTGGGGTTCGGGACGAGTTCCTGGAATCCCAGTGGTATTGTTGTCGTCACCACCATCATCACGGGCTGTAACTCCAAGATTCACTGGTGGAGTCCTGGCTCTTCTTGCAGCAAGCAAATCATCTAATCCGCCTAGCTCAGGCCTTGGTCCTCTAGTTTCACCCCCGAGTTCAGGTCTAGGAGTTCCCAATCTTGTGCCCACAGCGATCATTGGCGGCCTTGCCCCTGCTGGTCTGTCTCCGTTCTCTTGGGTATCGGAGGTGTTGGTTCCTGCAGCCACTCCCTGTGAAACTTGATAATTGAGCATGCCTGGTCTACTTTGGTTAGTTCTATCAGCCAAAGCTCTGAATGCAGAAGGCTCGCTTGATCCTGGAGGATAAGTGAAACAACTCTTGTCTTCATCTAAAGCTTCTTGTTGTAAAGTTTGGAGTGAATCTTTTATATCTGAAATGGTTTGGGTGATTTCGATTTCCGATTGTCTTTGTTGTTTAGATCTTACCTCTGTCAAATTCACACTTTTCAAAACTTGCTCTATGAATTGTGGCAAGGTAGATCTGATCTTGTTCAACTTATATTCTTCATAATAAGCTTCATCATTGGGGAAATTATAAGGTACAACAACACCAGTACAACACTTAAGAGCCACAGAATAACATTTTAAAGCCAATAAACTATTCCCCATGTAAAGTTGAGCATAAGCAAGTTGAATCCAAGCAGGGACAAAAGCAATATCATATTTAACCGTAAGATTTAAGTCATCAATAGCTTCTGGGAAACAGGTTAACCCAATGAAAGCAATGGCTCTATTTACCAATACTTGTGGTAAATGATTACTGGATTCAATATTACATAGGTTAATTGCTTCAGTATAAACCTTGATTGCTTGAGCATAGGCAGAATCACTCATTAGATTATTCCCTTGTTCTCTTAATTTCTTTACAATATCTTGGGAATTTGATGATGGGGTCGACCTTGAAGCCAAAAGTTCCAAATGATTCTTCAAAGCTAATTCAAACCCATTATATAATTCTTCTACCGGAACATCATCAGTATTTACATTAGAATAATTCTCCAATTCTTTAACAACATAACTAACTCTATGAATTAAGTAGTCTCTATGACTAAATATTTGAGGGTACGAGGTTAAGCATTTCTTCAAATAAGCTGCCACAATAGATGATAGCATAATTATTTTCTCCTTTGGCGTATTACTATTCCATACAAACTTCAAATGATACTCAAAAGTATTTCTGAGGACTGAATAGAAAAGTTTTCCCAACTCTTCTTCTCGGTCAATGACATATTTCAGATCATATCTTCCCTTACTCAAAGCCTTCTCAATCAAAGATGACGTAGATAATTTAGGAGGAATATTATAACTATTAACAGAAGCACCCAATAAAATGTTGCCGAAATTATGGGACAAAGACTTGGAAGGAAACCCCCAGTTATTTCCCAGTTCAACATCATTCTTTACATGATACTTTAATATATCCCCAACCACAAATTCAATAACCGAATCCAAGTGATATATCATATCTTTGGCTTCAATGCTAAGCTTCTGGTGTTCATCCTCTTCAGTCATCGATTCGTCTTCCTGATTTAAAAGTTCTTTCAATCGGGTCTGCTCCTTTAATATGAGCAAATGCTCCCTCATGGCACTCCCAAAGGCATATTTATATGCCTCGGGATTGGTAGAAGGGTCTACAAATTCTGTATTCATTGGTATGATTGCAACAAACTTGAAGCAATTGCGTTCTGCTATACAGCTACCACAATCTCTCACCTCACACGCCACACCGCCGCTCACGATCCGTCAAACAGCTCACGATCGCACCGTGCGCTTCACGCGCTTCGCACGGGCCTGCCCCCAATGTCTACCACCACTTGACATAGATTCATATAGGATCAAACACAATAAGAAACGTGCCAGAATGTTTTCAAAACCCAAAGGTAAGCAACCTGTGGCTCCCACACAGTCATATGTATCTGAGCCCCTTTTGTCTGGTGAAAATTGTACGGATTCCTCAAGAATACGGGCATTCTTACGGTTGTCTAGAATATCTACTGATGATACCATAAAGACCCATTTAAATGAAATTCCCACCAATCAATGTGATGACTACTTTAGAACCAAAATCGTACCGGAGTGGAACGCTAGAGCATCTATAATACAATATTGTAGAGACTATTCTCGTAAGTTGAGAGCAGAAACCGAGGAATCTGGACCTGAATCAGTTGGACAAAAAGAGTTTGATCTTCGATTGGACCCTTATGCCACGAAAGCTTATGAACAATCTAAAGAAGCTAAATTTTCCCAAATTAATACTATTGATAATTGGGTGGAGAATGAGGAAATGATTGAGTCTATAGTTAAGGAGCAAACTCAAAATACATTTAATGATAAATGTTACTATAAGAATTGGTTGCGATATTTTGATCAACTACGAAGAGAGATTTCTTAATAGATTTAATGTTTATCCTTGTATATAACCTATTTTCTTTGGACTTTGTATGTCAAAAATATAATCAACGACCTTCTAATAATTTTAATGTCAATATACCCTTTGTTCTCTTCTTAAGGGTAAATGCAACTCTAATAATACAATTTCAAAATAGATGAAAAGAATTCTAACACATGATGATCTATCAAAAACGAACTGATTTAGTATTTGTGAGCAGCTGCTGCTGCTGCGTATGCAAAGTTTTTAGGTGGCTTTTCATTTACATTCGGATTGGAATTATTGGTACCACCATTAAAACTCTTGGAGTTTCCCCCTGATTTGGGTCTCGTTACCTTCTGAGTGGTCTCCTTTTTTCCCCTCGACTCTTTTGTTTCAGTATTCTTTTTACTTCCATTAGCAGTCGATGTACTAGTTTTATTGATACCAGCCTTGCCAACCATATCTTTAGCAATTAATAAGCAATCAATCCAACCGTAATGGTTACCTAATTTGACTTCATTACCGGATTTATCTACCACCGAAACATTATTATCTATAGGTTTATCTGACTCTTTGATTCTTTTAAGGAAAATTAAGTCACCCCCTTCTCTAATCAATTCTAATATAAGGTATCCATATACTTCTTCACCGTCTTGCTCATCTTGTTCATCACTATCGACGGCAATCGATTCAAATTCGTAATCATACATCAGGTAGTCACCTCCTTGGTTTGCCTTTAAATCAATCAACATTACATTTAAAGATCCATCAATGAAAAATACCCTTGCCATATTAGTTATGATAGTAGCTACTGGTACAGCAGTCGATTGTAATGTAGAATCATATTTAGCAATCAATTTTTCGATCATACTATCGTTCAACTTTTGAGCACTAGGTCTCTTCTTATGGTCTAACTGCAGCTTCAAGATGACATCTAATTTTAAGATCTTTTCATTTGGTAGTAATAATCCAGCGATTTCCTTGAACTTTATTTTATAATCCATGGATTTTGGGGGTGATACCAGTTTTGTGCTTTCCTTGGACTGCCTTGGTGTACTCTTATCTGGACTGCTTGATTTGCCGTTCAGACCCCATCCTGGCAGCTGGGTTGATGAAAAGTTAAAATTAGGTGTTTGGCTCAATTTAGCTTTATAAGGGTGTTGGTCATTCATTGACAAGTTACCAACAGCTGCTGCTGCTGCAGAAGCGTGGTCTGTGTTACTATTCATCGGTGCCAGCTTTTGATAGCCCGTAGTAGCTGGAGCTTGTTGCGAGATATGACCAGCAGACCCACTGCTCTGAATAGGATTCATTTGGTTCCCGTATGGAGCCAAATTTGAAAATGAGTTATTCTGTCTAATATGAGGTATATTGGTAGATTGGTATTGATCTTGTGGTGGACTAGGCTGTTGTGACTGCATATATTTCTGTGTGGGGTCCGTTGGGGCTTGATCCTGTACCATTCCCATGTTATTAGACAGGAGGAAAAAATTCTTATTAGCAGGTGTGGGAGTTGTACGCTGTCTTGAAGGAGCTTGAGGTGAAGAGCCAATACCATTGGTAACAGCTTTAGGAGATGATTGGGGAAAAGATGTTTGTTTTGCCTGGCCCACAACATGGGCAGGATGAGATATTTGAGGTGATTGAGCTCCCTGTGGTTGAATGGCCAATCCCAATTTGGGAGGTGAAGCATTACTTGGATTGGAGAAGGGGATGGCCTGATGAGTTGGACTGACATTTGGAGCCGTGGTGGGAAACTTTTTCAACTTGGTTGCTGGTTGGTAAGATTTTTTGGCACCAACAGTGGGGATTAAGCCAAAATCTGAATTTTGAATTTGGGTGTGCAAATGTTGTTGTGAATTAGATTTATTCATATTTCTATTGGAGCCAGTTTTAAGAGCAGGGGAATAAGGAGAACTATGGAAACCAGTATTGGCATTGGAGGGATCATAAGGTTCAAATCTAGGAACCTTCCTTCCCCAAATGAAATTAGGGTCATTCCATTGAGCATTTTTAAACCAATTGCAACCTTGGATTTGAGCAAGGGTTAAACGATCAGAAGGGTCTAATTTTAAAACCTTATCAATAATTTCCACAACATCGTTTGGAAGTGGGATACTGGGTTTATATGAGTAATCAACATTTATAATCTTTTCGAATGTAAGATATTCCGTTTGACCTTTAAATGGAGGGTTCCCATAAAACAACTGGTAAAGTATACATCCCAATGCCCATATATCGGTTTCGAATCCACATGCATTATCTTTTAATAATTCAGGGGGCACGTATTCAGCTGTCCCCACAAAGGAAGCTTTTCTATCTGAGTTATTACCATTGGAATTGATTGTATTACCGTTCTCTTTACTTATATCATTATAATAGATCTTTTCTTCATTAGGATCATTATTGTTACCTAATAACTTGGCAGTCCCAAAGTCCGTAATTTTAAGATTGAAGTCATAACCAACTAAAATGTTCTCCGGTTTCAAGTCCCTATGGATCACTCCTTTAGAGTGAATAAACCTTACAGAATCGATAATTTGACACATATAAAACCACAGGACATGTTCACTCAAAGAACCAAACTTTCTTATAATTGACAATAATTCTCCATATTCAGCAAAGTCTAATACAAAGAAAAGACTTGACTCATCTTGGAAAGTATAGTATAATTGAACAATACCAGGATGTTGTAACCCCAACCGATGTAAAGTAGTTTTTTCAATATTAACATATTTGATCTTATCCTCTTTGACAATATGCTTCTTAGAAAGTACCTTAATAGCATAGGTCTTTTTATTCTGAAGATCTATTGCCGAATAAACCGTAGAATAAGATCCTTCCCCAATGGTGGCTCCGAACTGATAATCTCTAGCTGATTTCTTTTTGAGAGCCAGAGCATTATTCTGATTTGGAATAGCAGTTATCGATCCGGGGCCCAGCTCTTTCGTACCCGAATTCATTGATTGAACTTGTGGGGGAGCCATAGTCCCTGACATGGTTATAATAATGTATGTAAAGTATAAACCTACCAGATCAATCGACCAACAACTGGGGAGTAAGAAATCCACAAAAGTTCAGACAGTTGAAAAGACCAATCAATGCCAAAAAACAAGGTTCGATACCTAGATCTAACTAGTTATAAGAACCTGGGAAGTACCTGTAAACAAATAAAATAGTTACAGGGGGGATCAAGAATAAACTGGATAACAAGTCAAAAACTGCTGGCAGTGAGGTGTTACTGATTCAAGAAATGCGAAAAGAGAAAAAAATATTTTCTGCCAATGGCCCAAGACGGTGGGGGGCTACCGGCGTGGGATCCCTGTGGCACAGGGCCAAGCACCGCGAGAACCCGCGAGATGGCTCCAGTTCCTACGGGTATAGCCAACACGGGGTGGCCCTACTGCCCCGAAGCGCCAACGCGAACACCAGCACCGCAGGGTCGGGGCTACCAGTAACTGGTGTTACCATTGGCCATCAAACAACCACAGTTCGTGTTGTCTATACTCTCTTAACTGCATTCTGGTCTGATGGGCTGTAAATGTTCTGTGACTGCTTCCCTTCGAGTAAAGCAACAATGGCCTACATTATCACTCTTGTTGGTCTTAATCTTTTAACCTAGTACGAACAATAGATGCGATTTTAGAGACGACAAAACCGGCTATAGTTGAAGGAGCAGCATTGGTGGACCAACTGCTCAGCAGCCCGCGACATCTTACCCACGGTATCACGACATCAGCTGAACCAGAAAAAAATTTGTACTTGATTGATCTTATTCGATTTCACCCATTTATCATAACATCCTAAAACTACGAAATATGATACTGGGATCATGTCGACTATTCAAAGAAGCAGGTAGGTCCTCTCCAAGAATGATTTGGAACAGTCGTTCTGAGACTTTATCTACCATTTCAAAAGAGGTTCGAGCATTAAACATATGGAAGAATACCACCAGAAATTTCACCACAATTTCAACTGAGACCCAAGTCGATAACTCTGAAAGATTAAAGAAACTTTTTGATGATCAAAAGTTCTTTAATCAGTTTAACCAGCAGAATGTTGACAATTTCAAGTTTTTATCTGATACCAATGTAGGTCTATTTAAGAATCTGTATCTTAAAAGTCCTGAAGGACTAGTCCAGTTCTCCAAAGATTCCTTGAATAATGCTAAGAGGCTTGTGGATCAAATGTTAGTAGATGTAAAGGCCGATGAATTTGGAAGGCGAACCTATATTAGAAAACTCGATCAGTTAAGTGATATTCTCTGTAGAGTTATCGATGTAGCTGAATTTATTAGAAACACCCATATGAAACAATCCTGGGTTGATGCTGCTCAAAAAACTCATGAGATTTTATTTGAATACATGAACCAGTTAAACACCAATGTGGAATTATATCAACATTTGGTAGAGGTTTTAAATGACCCTAATACCACGAAAAGTCTTACCGAAGAAGAGATAAAGGTTGGTGAATACTTAAGAGAAGATTTCGAGAAATCCGGAATACATATGGATGCAACCACTCGGAAGAATTTCGTTGAATTAACTCAAGAAATCTCTGTCATAGGAGCAAATTACTCTCAAGGTTTACATTCGTTAGATTCTATGTGGTGTGATGTTGAGAAATCAGAATTTGATAGAATCGAAAATAACGCATTAAAATCACAAGTCTACAAGTATCAGCTGAAAAGCCCTAAAGCTTTAGGTAAAAAAACTAAATCCACTAACACGGTCCTGATTCCTTTGGTAGAATACATTCCCTATACCATATTGACTGAGTGTCCCTCGGAATCTATTAGAAGGAAGGTGTGGATCGCTTATCATAATGCTTCAAAGGAGCAAGTGACTCTTTTGAATTCATTCATCAAATACAGAGCTGTTTTGGCACGGATGTTGGGTTATGAATCGTATGCACACCATCAATTGCAACATAAAATGGCAAAGACTCCTGAAAATGTTAAAGCATTCTTGGAAAAGGTCCAGAGCAACTTATTGGAGAATAAAGATACAGGTCTTGTTAATGAAATCAGAACCTTGTTCAATCTAAAAGTAGATGCTAACGAAAACATGTCTGATGAAGAGATTATTTCTGAAGTAAAGCCTTGGGATAGAGATTATTTATTAAACAAGTTACAACTAGAGCATCAAAAGCATGTACCAGATCTTGATTCAAATGAAATCAAGGGATACTTGTCGATTGGGACTATAATTTCAGGATTAAACAAATTATTCAACAGTATCTATGGAATTGAGCTCATCCCAGCTACTACCGGAGAGGGAGAGACCTGGGATAAATCACAAGTCCGGAAAATCAAAGTATTTGATTTCAAAAATAATAGAGCCTTGGGTTATTTGTATATAGATTTTTGGTCACCCAAAGTGCACCCATCTCACTTCACTATAGTATGCTCCAGAAAGTTGAACAATGACATTAACATTGAATCTAGAGAGGAAATGGAAAATCTTGTGCATATGGATGAATTTGAAGATCACCAGTTACCAGTTATTTCCATTGTATTCAATTTCAATAAACCAGCATCCATATTTGCTCCATTCGCTGACTCTAATGAGCCAACTTTGCTCGGATTGGAACAGGTTGAAACTATATTCCATGAAATGGGGCATGCAATGCATTCAATGATTGGTAAAACTAATCTACAAAATTTATCAGGAACACGAGCAGTGACTGATTTTGTTGAATTGCCTTCTGTCTTGATGGAATCATTTGCTAAAGATGCTCGAGTATTATGCAAAATCGCCACTCATTACAAGACAGGAGAGCCATTATCCGAAGACTTACTTGACACTCATCAAAAGCAGCGGTTTTTATTGTATGAAACAGAAATATTCATGCAATCCAAAATGGCATTATTAGATCAAGTCTTACATAGTCCGGAAACAGTTGATAAAATCATAGCTAACTTCGAAAATTTTGATACTACTCCTATTTATCATAATCTAGAATCGACCTTGAAAATTTTTTCTGATAAATGGTCGACTTGGCATGGTAAGTTTTTGCATTTGTTTTCTTATGGATCAGTTTACTATTCATATTTATTAGATAGAGCAATTGCTGATAAGGTGTATAAAGAATTATTTTTAAAGGATCCATGGAACCCGCAGGCTGGTGAAAAGTACAAAAACAGTGTTTTAAAATGGGGTGGTACTAGAGATCCATGGATTTGCCTAGCTGATGCCTTAGATAATGATCAACTTAGAAAAGGTGATTCCACGGCCATGGAGATTATCGGTTCAGACTTTAAGTGAGGTGTATTCTTGTATATATACTATGGAAGACCGTAGTGTGATCCACCAGTTTTTCTGTGCGGTCTTCGTTTCAAATAAATGGTTGCAAAAAAATTTTGAATTGCCGCAAAATCGCGTAGGAATCTCTACAATTATGTTTGTCGTATAAATTTAAATGCCATTATGCAAAAGTGGATTCAGAGGAATAACTGCCTCCATCCCATTCAAGGTATTACAAGAATCAATCGTAGTCTAGCAGATATTATCAAGCTCTTTGGGGCTCCCATATTATTGTGCGAACCTATCGGACTTGCCTTGCCAGATATTTTGATAGATGGTGTATCAATCATTTTCTACAGTACAATTCGACAAAGTTAAACCCCTCTATTCTTCCTGACTCACTTTCTCCGTTAGAAGGGGCCCGGCATAAATATCATTAAGAATTTGAGAAATCTATCGTTCTGAGATCTATCTTCTTGTACTTTTAAGGGAAATAATATCCCCTTGAGGATTTCGAGAATATGTGGTACCTTTCTGACATATTTTCATTTCAAGTCATCCTCCTCCAATCGCTATCACTCAAGCGATTTCTAATACCTATCTTCTCTTATTTTTATTTTCTTCTTCCCTTTATATTGCTGTCCTTTGCTATTTGCTATCCATTTTTGGTTCAATTACTCGCTTTTCTGCCAATCTAGCCTCATTTTGCAATCTATTAGTCTCTTCTTCCCTATCCTTCCAGCCCCTCCTTCCTTCAAGTGCTTGAGTTCTTCAAATATCTTCTCCTGTACATCTAATGTCTTGTTTGCTCTGATTCTCTGATCCTCCGACTCCTATTCTTCCCTTCCTCTTGTAGCTATAGAAACCTGGCCATTTCAATCCAAAACTCGCTAAATATGCTCTGTGATAACCTTAATAGTGTTGCAAGCAAATAAAGGGCAGACTAATAATAACAGATTATGAATAGAAACATTCAATTGTTTTTGGGGACTTGAGGAGTGCAAATTACTGCTTTATGTTTGTCTTCTTCACCTTCAAGCATCAACTTTTGCAATTCTTACTTGCTTTTCTATTCTTCAACTCCATTGTATTATGGCCAACTTGGCCCGGTTTTGGCATCTAGGTTCCTCCCATACCTCTACCATAGCAATTTCTCTTTCTCGTTCATTCGCTACTCTATCCCGTTTGTCCCGTATACTTCTGCTCATCTGCTTCCGATCTTGATCCACCTCCTTCGGCTCTTGTTTCAACATTTGAATGAAAAGCCTACCTTCTTTCTGGTATCTTTTGCTCAAATAATCACTAGTGTCGTTTCGCCTTAGACCAAATTATGTGGTACAGAAGCTTTTAAAGTACATGGATCCACCTTATTCGCAACCAGCTTCATTGTAATAAACACGACCCATCTGCGAGCTGTTGCATCAGGAAAGAAAAGAAAAATTCAGTTCAGTTCACAAGCAGCAAGAATATCAGAACAAAGAAATTGACGTAGACCTTGAGAAGATTACATAAGGATTAATACAACAAGGTCAGCCATACTAATTATGTTTTGTAATCGAATCTCCAGAAGTTCTGCGTATGCTGTTCGCCCCCTTACTGTGGCACGGCCCTTGCGACTGGTGCTGGTTACTCGCAGCTTGATATTTAATGAAGCAAGGAAAGTTGGATTTGCTGGGCTAGCTACCAGACAATTAATCAGGTGTATCCATAGCAATAATATAAAGCTAAAGGAATCGCCAGGCAATGATGATCGAAAAAAGCTGGTCAACTCGTTTACTAGAGAAAAGTTCAAACTAACAAAGAGCAAATTATTAGCACAAGCCTCCGGGCCCTTATCAAGGTTACTAATTCATATAAAATGGCCCTTGAAGCGAAATAATAAACCATTTTCCATTGATGATATCTCTGCCATGTTCTCATGGTTGGTTATGGGGAACGTATTATGGATCTTACTAGGGACCACCACTTTTGGTTTGGTTCTTCTTTATTCCCTACACACTTTTGATAGGGTCACCAATAAGGTGTTTGCATCTCTTAGGATCAATAGAACCTCCAACACCGAAAATGATGAAGCCGGGAGACCTGGATCCAGTGGTATTTCTGGTGGTAGTGATAATGGTAATGGTGGAAATCGTGAAACCCGTGATGACAGTATTGTTGGTTATATAACTAGCTCGATTTTAGCTCACGGTTTAGGGATTAATATTGAATTCCAAAAGAAATCTGTATTACCAGAGTTTGATGATGGAAAGCTCATTTTCAAGAATTTAAGAATTGTTTCTAGTAACAATGATGATGGCAATAATCTGATATCATTCAATTGCACTGTGAAATCGTTAAGTGTCTCATTATCATTTGGCAAATGGTCTGACGGAAATGGGTTAGTCAATGATTTGGAAATTTCTGGGTTACAAGGTAAGGTTTACAAGTCTACTCAGGTGAATAACCTGATGACTGCTGAAGCATCACCAATGGTATTTAGAAGATATCATGACTCCATTCACTTCCAATATGACATGAGTGATCAAGCTGATGTTGTTCCAGAGCCTAAGATCACCACTAGAGTTGATCCTAGTTACGAAATTAATCTGGTTAAGATTCATGATTCTGATTTCGAAGTTTTTGAGTCGAATATGAATAAACCAATGAAGATTTCTATTTTCAATTGTGAACTTCCTAAAATTACAGGAAAAACTTTATTGATAGATTTCTTCAATGCCAATAATGTTACTGGCTGTATTAATGATTCCATGTTTACTATTCATAAACGGCAAGACTATTCTTCTCCCAATGATAACACTATACGATTCAAATTAGATGGAATAGATATGGGAATGTTATCCAGGCTGAATCCAAGACTGAAATTCAACTGGATATTAAATGGAAAGGCTGAAATAATTGCGGATATCAGATTTCCTCACTCCGATTTGGAACAAGATTCGGTGTTTAAATTCGAATACAAGAAGATTTCTCAAATGATTGGAGAAACTCTTAGTGATATTGGTAAGATTACCAATTCTGATAATGATTATTATGACGATACGAATAACAGAGATGAAACAAAATTAATAAAAGGTGCCTTACAAGCTATATACCAAACTTTCAATATGAATGAAGCTGGTAATGATACTCATGTTGAAGCGGTTGATTCTCCCAATGAATACGTGATGATAAATGCCACCATTAAATTTCATAATTTAAAAGCCACCCTTCCGAAAGAGTTACCAATGGCTACTTCTAGTAATGTTCCCTTTTTGACTTTGCATGATTTAAGATCCCTTATAGCATTTATTAATAAACTCGAAACTGACGACAAACCTCCAATTATTGTTAGGTCTATGGTGATTGAGAAATTATCGGACTTGTACAATCTTGAACACCTAACCCAGACTAAAGTGTTTGACGTCATAGTTAGTGATGTGTATGAAGAGCTTCTAAAGATGGTTAAGTTGGATGAAAAGCGAATTATCGATCAAAAATCATCTTTATGGTCTCATTCACTCGCTAGTCAATTATTGCTACTTAGTTTGGGGGTGATTGCTTAGGGGTCTCTGCGTTTATATTTATTCATTTTAATTCCTTGTATATACTTTTAACCCATAAATAGTTGATAATACAAAAGAGATTTCGTTAGTCATTAGTAAAGGATTGGTTTATGTGCTATCTTTATCCTTCTTGGAATCTTTCCGTTTGACGGGAATACTAAACTTAGCTTTAGAACTTAAAAGTTCTTGAGCCAAGTCATTGTCCTGTACAGCTTTAGCACCTATTCCAAGTAATAGTCCTTGTTTCCGCTTATCTACATTATTTTTAGGTGGTTTATTGACAGACCCTGTTTTCTTTTGATTCCATCCCATTCCCTTAAGGAGAGCAGCTCCAAACTCTTCAACTGGAACATCTTTATATGAGTCCATGTTAGCTTCTTCAGGCTCACTATAGCCCTCATTACTGGTGATATTAATCACCCTTCCTGCATCATTGTCCTTGTAATCAGAGTCTGTCTTGGTCTCATCAAGTTGTACAGAGGAGGTCCTCATACCCATTCTAGGAGACGGCTTTTTGACGAGGGACTTATTTAAAGCACTTGGTCGTATTACCATGTCCTCTGCTTTCTCCTCCTTAAGTTCATTTGTTCCAGAGAATGAATCAATATTGGTAATCTTATCTTCATCATTGTCAGAATCAGACTGGTTCAAGAGACTTGGCTTCTTCTCTTTCTGATGTCTGTCGTTTTTATTTCCGCCGAGCAGGAATGATACACCAGGCTTGCTACCATTACCACCTTGTCTTTGGTTATCTTTCTTGAGAGTCTTACCTTTTAGACTAAACAGAAACCCTGACATGGTTCACCAAGGAGATGAGATACTGATGAGATGCTGCAGCTTAAAAGGTCTCTGGCGATGCGCGTCTCAAGATTTTATTCTGGTTTAGCAAAACAGTCCTTCTAGGTTGGATGCTTTTATGGTCTGGTGATGCAGAAAAACACTCTAGACCGGCTACTAAAGTCCACGGAAGTGGTAGGCTCAGAGCTGCGTCTTGAAGAAGCCAATTCTCTGCAGTCGCCGCCTCAAAATGAATCAGAAAACCTGCTAGACAACTATGATGAATCCATCACAGATATAGATCTTGACCAATCCCAAGATAAATGTTCAGCTATTGATATCGAAGCTTCTGCTAATGATATATTCCCCAGTATCCTTAATAATAATGCTCCTGAATCTTCTGATACCGGGTCTAAGAAGGTTGCTTCCAACATACTGAGCCTATTAAATGGGAATCGTAAGTTTACAAAACCAGACGCTATGGCAGATAAAGAATTGCTAAACTCAAACAGGAAATGTGGTGAAGATGATCCCCCTTATCAAAATACCCTACATATTATAGAGAAGGAAAACCGAATTGATGAACTTGAAAAGAAAGTGTACAAGTCAGATAATAAATCAGTAAACTTAAAAGACTTTTTATCTTGGAGTAGACCCAAACAGACACCCGAGACAATAGTATTGACTTCTGAGGGAGATTTTGAAGATTTGGATGATGTTTCTGAACCCTCGACTGACCTGGGTTTTAGTACAAGAGCCATAGAATCCAAGGTGTATCAAAATCAAAAGAAAGTCTCTGCTAAAGATTTATTGAATAGACCAAAGAATACCACCTTGAAACAAGAGTATATAATAACCTTGAAGGTGGATAAAGAAGCCTTGAGATTCTATAAAAGGTTTGAAAACCCTCTTAAGACGAGAGGTAATTCCCAGTATATTAGATCAAAACTGTTCCCTGTTTCCCTTAAGATTAGCGGTGATCGTCTTCAGCCATTTCAAACAGAATTGGAGAAGATTAACCCTACTAAGAAAGTAAGAAATGCCAATTCGATATTTTCTTCCATGATGCGTAATAGTGCTGCTGGATCAGTCAAATTGACACCGTTACAGAAATTAAAGGAACTCCAACCTCCCGTTTTGAAGAAGCATGACTTTCACATTTTTGAAGAGTACCCATTCCATCATGAGATTGAAAGTCTTCAGCGTTTGAAAAAAAGGTCAAACCGTTCTGTGTCTATTGATGACCAATTTAATTTCCAATATGATGTCATTCCCAGTAAGTTCCAGTTTACTCAAGCTGTTGAAACACTAAATCGAGGTGAAGCGATTGATAAATTTAAATCAATTTGTCCTCCTGAATGTGCATTATTTACCCATTTGTATGAGAAACTATTTAAAGTTCATGAGCCGAGCCTGGTGCTATGGCCCCAACTTTTCGAACCACTCAAAACAGAATCGTTACTTATACTGCCTGAAAACCAGATAAAACTCAAAAATTGGTTATTGAATTCATTTTCCAAGTTAAAATCAGAATCATTTAAGGGCCCTAGGAAACCGAAAAAACGTGCAAAAATGAAAAAGGATGATAGACTACATGATTTCATCGTTGATGACTACTATTTTGAAGTTGAAAGTAATGCCGATGAAGATATATTTTTACCCGTCTTGATTGTCGAAGGAGAAACAGGAAGTGGAAAGACAGCCTCGATTTACACAGCCATGAGAGAACTTGGTGGTTATGTTTATGAAATCAATAGTAGTCAAACTCGATCACGAAGAGATCTTCTGAGCACTTTGAAAGAACTTTGTACTACCCATTTGATTCATAAAAAAGATGAGGACGGTGACTTTCAAAAAGGTATAATCCTCTTAGAAGATTGTGATATTCTTTTTGAACAAGATCGGACATTCTGGACAGTAGTGCTTGAAATCTTGGAAATCACTAGGCGTCCAATAGCCTTGACATGTACTGATCTGTCGGTTGTCCCTACTGTCATACGTGAGTCAGCAGTTGATAATGATGGTGTGTTTGATCTTAACAATAATAGACCGAAGAATATTCAGCAGTACAAAGATTATATTTGGGGTTGTTGTTATACTCAAGGGTATAATCTTACTAATTCGGCTCTTGATACCCTAATGCAAGAGGATAAAACCAATAATATTATATCCAATAAGTTTGACATCAGAAGACTTCTCCTTCTGTGTCAAATGCTTTGTCAGTCTTATAGAACATCCAACTTCACAGAAACTGCTATTGAGCTTACAATTATCGACACAAATCCAACTATACAAAAACCAGCTTCTGAAAAGACTCTACATGATATGGTCGAATGCATAGATTTACTCTCAATATCAGATACTTTAGAGACAAATATCCCATCACAAATAAATCATGCCGAAGTCAAAAATGAGTTCATTGATCTTTACTACATTGATGAAACCACTAAACTTAGACAGTCGATGTTACCTCACGAGCTGAAAATAACAGATTACATGAATCATTTAGCTTTTCAAAGCTATCCTGAGACTCCTATCGATCCTAGCTGTCCCAAATTGCTGCATAATCAAATCCGGACGTGTATTAATGATTTTGTGGGGTCAAGATCAAAACCGATTCCTGCCTTACTTCAGGGCCTTCAATTTCAAAGGGAAGGGCCCAGAATGACTCGATCTGTAATAGAAAATGACAAGTATGAATTTTGGAATCCTGAACCCACAGGACTTCTTGATAATTCCATATTGAATTATGCATCCCCAACCCCATTCATACTTGACATTAGTCCATATGTTAGAAATTGGTGTGGGTTTCAATTAGCATTAGATCGGTATGATAAAGATATTTCCCTGAGGGCTAAAGCGTTTATACAATGGAGAGAGTTTCAAAATAAATCGAACATGATATTGAAAACAATTTCCAAGGTAAGAAATTGGAGCCAATAAAGAAACTATTCATTAAAATCGTACATGTCTATAAATGATAGTAGGATACTAGCATTAATAAAAAGAATTAAATAAGTTTAGTCTTTGATTTAACTCTACCACCACCGAAACCTCTAAGAGCTTTATGTTTGAAATCTATTGCTTGTAGCTTTCTCCATGCTTCTTCTATGTGGTAAGGAAGAATAGGTTTAGTTAAGTCATTGGGTCTATCAAATAAGTATTTTCTTTTCCTAGTTGATTCATTGGTCTCAGTGTTGTTCTTTGTCAGTTTTTGAAAAATCTTTTCTTCTAAATTCTTAACCTCCATGGCTTCTTCAGTCAATGAACAAACCATTTCAAAAGTAAGAAACCCTAGAATATCGATAACATCATCATTGGGTCTTGAATCACAAATTTGGCCAATTTGTGCCCATTCTCTGAATCTCTTGGCTTTTCTAAACGTAAACGATGCTTGACGACATTCAGACCAGTGAACGTATTCCTCTTTGGTCATATTCTTGGTTCTATCATCAGCCATTTTCAACCGTTTTAATGAGGCAAGAGTAGCAGCTTTTTCGTCATCGTCTACTTGTTCTGCTTCTTCTGCTGTTTCAAGGTGTTGTTCAGAAAACATGAATTGTAATTCCCAAGGAAGCCTTATTTTCAGCTTTCGATATTTTGACATCATCTTTGATGAGTCACTGGCTTGAGTAGCTGCACCACCACCACCATTAGCAGCTTCATTCTCGATTAATGATTCGGTCCCACCAGATTCTTGATCTTTGGCATTTTTCCGGACATCTTTCCAGGAAAGGTAAGTTCTTAACCGATTAACTTTAGCTTTATCATGTCTTATCAAGAAGATCACATCCTCAGGAGCAATGGATTTAGTTCCTCTCATAGCAGCTGTTTTTGTGGATTCCAATAGTATTTCAATTACCTGTGCTCTTACAATATCTTCTATTAACGAGGTGGTTTCAATGGGTTGATCATTAGATTCTCCCAGTACAAACATCATTTGCTGGATCTCCACCCGGTACTTGTACTTGTTCTCGGACGACATGCTAGAAGGTCTTATCTAAAATCCCAGTTATAGGGTTTAGGTATAGGGTATAGGTTATAAGTTAGTTACAGGAACGGAAACAGTCTCAGTCTCACCGTGAAGTTGTAGAGGTCCGGGTAAGACGCGACCCATCTACTATAAAGATGAGCAGGCAGGTAGAAAATTTTTTTTCACATTAGTACATCTTTTTAGTGCTAATTGGTATGTTTTATATCTACGTAATAAAAAGAATATATGATTATCATGATGACTAGAGTGCATTTGGCTCGAGACTTTTGTCGATGTGGAAGAAACCAAGCTACCTATCACCATCTTTCGGCTGATTATGATTGTATATTCTGGATGAAATTATTGCCATGATAAACTCTTACTAACAAATTTAGAGTATTTATTTACAATGTCGTATGCATATTGTGGTGCTTCTGTGGTGCTGTCTTGGTACCAGCGCCGTTGCAGTACTGTAGTTGTGCTGTAGCTGGGCTGTGTGTCGTAGTACTGTAGAAATGTCGTTACAGTGCTAGTTCGGTAGCTCTCTGGTAATGCCTAGTATTCTTATATTCTTGTACTGTCGTAACTATAAACCTTTTTGTCTAAGAGATTTCTATGGTCGATCAAGGTGTTTACACTGCTATTATTAAAATCAATAGAATCACTAATGCCACCACCAAGATGGCAATGCACCAATCACTACCTCTTTCTCTATTCTTTTCAATAAACCATCCGATTCGTTTGAGCCCTCTTTGGACTCTATTATCAATTCTTTCTAAATCCTGGTCTAATTCATCCAACATGGTTCCTTGATCCTCGAGTTCTCCTCCCATAAGAGTAGCTTGTTGATTTAAATTTCTCATGGTCTCATGAATAGAATCTAATTGAAGATCTTGATCTCTGATCATTTCCTGTTGTTGATATTGTTCAAATTCATTATTGATTCGATTTTGGTCTGTAAATGGATTGGTGGTTCCTGATGAGGCATCATCTTGTGATATCCTATTAGACATTGAGGTTACTTCTCGTTGCCGTCTTGGATCCCGTAATTTTTCATTCCATATACTATTCAATGACTTCTTTTTACTTTCTAGGTTTTTTAATACATTATGACGTTCTTCGATATCTTTTGCTGTCAATTCAAATTGGTCAGGATTGGTCTCTGACACCGTTAATGCTTCATTTAAATCACCAATAGTCTCTTCTAATTCTTGATACCCATTGGTAAAGTCGAGTTTTAAATCTTCAGTAATCAAATCCCCCTTGCCAATTATCGATTCCAACACCCCTATCTGATTCCAGGCATCATCTTCCACTTCATTAAATGGATCCATGCTCAAGTCTTTACTGGAGAAGGGCTGTTTTTGATGGTTGTAGATAAAAAATGCGACTGCCAGAAACATAATCGTCTTGAATACATTTGAGCCCGTAGAATGAATCCAGTAAAAACCGAACCTGGGGTTGATGGCAAGGACAATAGACCTGCAAACCCCGTTGTCCATACGGAGCCTAACACCAAAGATTCTCAGGACCCTTTGAAATCAGGTTCATCTACTCCTAATCCATTAAAAAAGCAAAAAGTATCAGAAGAACCAGAGATACCTACAGACACCAATGAACCTATCCATGAAGTAGTAGGAGGCTCATCACTTAGACAATATTTAAATAAGCATTTGACTGGTCATATCCTAGAAGGATTGCGTCTCATAGGAAATGAAAAGCCTGAAAACCCATTACAAGCCTTGGGGGAGTTTTTAATAGAGAGATCTAAAAAGGTAGAGTAACTGTAATATACAAACATCCGAAGAATGACCAATGGAACATGTGGTAGAATTGTGGACAATATGTTATGGTAATGTACGGGGTAGTACTAAGGCCCTTAGAAAGCTTGCAACATCAGCAAAGTCACAGAGAAGATGGTGACACTTAGTAGTCTGTTGTCTAACTAAATTGTATCAAAGAGACACCAATTGACACAAGGGCCCTAATATAAAACCCCTAACTCTGGTTCTAGTTTTATTCCTCTCTCCATCCCTAGCTCTAGTTCTAGCTCTTACATTGTCCAACACTGTCCTTGTGGAGCTTTCAAACAGCCCTTATACTCCCATAGTGCTCTCACACTGCTTTCGATATTTTCGCTACATCTCACCACGCGAACCATTAAGTTGTTTTGACTCCATTCTTTATTATGGTAAACGACGATCTAAGACCCTACTACAACCCGGATACCTTTGATGCCGGGTACCTGGTGATCTATAAGCCAGGTGTGGGGCTAGTGAATCCCAAAACTGGGCATTCTTTGACCAGTTCTATTCATCCAATTGTCAATAATACCCGAACAGGACAGTATAATCCAGGGGCTAATATTGGTTTAAGAGGCATGTCTAGTATGAATAGAGACCTTAATAACTTTGAAAAAGATTATTTCAATGATTTGGAGTTCCTGGAATACTTTGATTTTAATAATTTATCGGAATTATTTAAAAACTTATTTTGGAATTTCTTCAAGAACTATTGCAAAGTGCTTTTATTTCAACCATTAGAAATCACCCGATTAGTACTACAAGTAGGATATTTTGACTTCTCGAAGCCTAAGAAGGCTGAAACTTCCACCAAATCAAAGGTTCCCAGGTTGTTGAATGAATCTGGAGAATTATCTGGGGCACAATTGTCTGATTCTGATTCTGATGAAGAGATTAATTATTTCAGATCTAATCCTGATATTTCTTCAACTGGGTCAGTTTCTCCTCAAAAGTTATCAACTTCTGAATTCGGGTCTCCCAGGAAAGTCACCAGCCACGGGCCCAGGTCTAGGTCTAGATCTCAATCTCGATCTCATAGATCCAAAAGATTATTAAAGAAGCAACATAAGATCCAGCCAATATCCAAACATACAGTTGATATCGTTAGTGCTATTGCCGCTAAGGATGGTCCCAATGCTCTATTTAGAGGATTAAATGCTCAGTTTATTCATCAAACATTGTCCCACACTATTGAAGCTTGGATCACTGGGTTTTTATCCCCATTTTTAGGAATCCCAGATCCATTCTTCTTGGATTTAACTAGACTGACTGAACCTTTAAGGTCATTATGTTTGTCTGTTCTGGCATGCGTGTTGACTGGAGTAATATTGATGCCCTTGGATTTAATCAAAATTAGATTAATGATTACTCAATTTAATAAGCCTTACAATGATGAAGATGAACCTGAGTTAGATTCTAGTACACTGTCTTTGAAAGATTCAACGCCAACCCAAAGCACTAGATCTATCAGGGAATCTTTTCGAAATTATCCCCTTCAATTAATAATTAAGCCTCCAATTACTATTTCCTTTTTGACTGTTCTCCATCAATTTTCAACTAGTATATTCCGTAAATCAGCTCCATATTTGTTATTCATCAGATACAACATTGATTCATATCTGGCTCCAAAACTATATACTATCTCCAATTTAATTTTGTCTATCATGGAATTTTTCATTAAATTACCGGTGGAAAACTTATTACGAAAGGAACAAGTAAGGTTCTTATTAACGCCAAAACCTCATCTAGAAGACCCAAAACGGGTTGTGACCATCGATAACCCGGAACATGATTTGATCGTTGATTTCAATGATGGATGGAAGGATAATCATCCTTCTTCAAATCGCCTTCGTACCTTATGGTATAAAGTAGTTCACCTTGGACTATTTAATGGGTGGAGAGTTGGAGTTTTAAACATTATAGGATTTTGGGGTTACAAGATTGTTAAGAGCAGTGGATCAATCCAAGAAGAGAAATTATAAGTATAAGTATCTCTGTGCTTATATCTTTTGTCTATTGTAAATATCATTGTATATAATTCAAAGTATGAGATTAATGTAAATTTTGCAGTTAAAAACAAAAATTGAAATTGCGAATAATACCATTTTTATATATAGACAGGACATTAAAACATGGTCTTACCTCCACAGCCTCCTACTATCAACAGGGTTATTGTGGCTACGATTGCTACTCTTCTAGGAGGATATGTAGTTTACGATGCTGGGAAAGATTTTGAGTTTGTAAAGTTTGAACCACATACACCAGAAGAAATTGAAAGACGAAAGAAAGAAAAGATAGGATTGAGTATGAAACAATTGGAGACCTCAACTTTAGATTATACACCCGAGGCCAAAGAGAGGTTCCAGAAGATGTTAGATGAACAGAAGCAGAAGGACGATAAAGATGAGTGAAACAGAAACTCCACCGGGGTCCAGTGACAGGTAAATGTATATAGAGAGTACAGTGTTACTAGTAATAGCATAAAACACATGAGCACTATTCAGTAGAATTCGGAAATACAACACCCTAGTGTAAGGAAAGCAAACCACAAGCTTATACTACAAGATCTCTTCGGAGCATTAGAGCAACAGAGCATCAGACCATCTGTCTTCATTACAAATATCCAAGATATATATTCCACTATTATTATGTACAAGTAATTCACATCTTATATGTGCCTATCTAATTTATTCAATCTATTAGCAGTCAGAGCATTATTTCTAGTTCTCTGTCCACGTACGGGTAATCCAGCAGCATGTCTCATACCTTCATAAGATCCAATAGATCTCTTCAACTTGATATTATCATTAATCTTTTGTTTCAAATGCCCCTCTATAGTCAAATCAGATAATTCTTTATTGATGGCCAATACTTGTGGTTCCGTTAATTGGTTCATTCTCATTTGTGGATAAACTCCTACTTTGGCACAAATTCTTTCGGCAGTTTCTGGTCCTACTCCAAAGAGGTTTTTGGCTAACCCTATCTAGAAACACAGTTGTTAGTAACTTAAAAACGCAATAAAAATTACCCGGGACAGCAGGCGATGCTTGCGTCTATCTGGTTTAAATATTTATACATACTCTAACTAAAGCATTGTGTTTGATGGACTTACCAAAGATATGTACACCCATTATGACCTATAGAGAATTTTTTTCAAATGTGAAAACTCGAAAAAAAAAAAAAAATTGAGAATGGTGATAAAATATTAGTTTACAGTAATGTACAGAATAAATAAAATATATAGAAAGGAGTCACGTACTACAGTTAGTAACCCCTTAGTGACAGGTATTTTCAACATCTAACCTCACAATTAATAAAGATCTTAAAAGACCTATCATGGTTATAAAACTTGCTAGCCCCACAGGGACCACTGCAAATACCACGATATTATAGAAATCAAAAAATCTTGCTCTTCTCTTACCCTTCAAGTCAAGATTCAGAGTAACAAAGTTCTGGACGATATATACAAAAGTCAAACAGCAACTTATTAAGATCCAAATATGTAGTACATATCTATAACCATCAGCAGTTAAGGTACTTAGTAAATACTGTTCAATGGTTATCATTATTGTAGACATGGATAACATTCTTAGGATGGCAGCTGAAGTATGATAAGTAACAATCCATCGGATCATTAATCCATCAAGAACTGAATATGATAAATAACCAGCAACAATACACCAAACCCCTGTCAAAAAATGTTCTGGTAATTTTGCACTAGTAATGGAAGGAGAATTAATAATATCAGCATCATAAAACACTTGTTTCCAAGATTGAAATAATCCTAATATACATGGAATTAATGATACATCTCTACAAAATGCAAGAGCAAAATGTTGTCTAGCATTTAAGAACTTTAATCCAATATTCTTTAATGACTTATTGGTTCTATTATTTCCTGAAATGGTGGGTCCAAGACCATTATTGGTATTATTAGCTCCATTTGAATTATTCGATGATTCAGTACTTGAACCAGCAATTACTGAACTTTGTCTGGAGATATTTGTAGAATTACTGATGGATGCTATTATGGGATCAGTCGTGCTTTGGCCCGCTATTATGGAATGATTATGATTAAAACGACCAACATTAATGTTACTACTTGTATTAGCACTCGAATGTTGTTCGTACATCAATTGGGATGCTTCATAAGAAGGAACATCCTCGGTGGGATCGAAATCAGGTGGTAATGGAGTAGCTCTTCCACCAGAATCATAAACAATATTTTCATTAAACATAATAGCAGGAGTTGAACCAGAAATAGAACCGGTAGCAGATCCAATAGCAGACCCCCCGGTGGAACCACCCGGACCCCCACGATGATGACTTCTAGAATGTCGAGGACTATAATCCTCTTCTATTTGATGGGATTCAAGTCTATGACTTAGTCTGCGCCGAATGGAATCAAATATCACCATCAGCAGCTATAGAGACCTATAATGTCACGTCCCACAAGTGATATATCTACTTTGATCAATTTGACTTCACGGTGTGGTAAAAATTTTCTCAGTTAAGCGAAAGATAGAAAAATGAGGTGAATGGGGCGACGGTGATATCTATCACCTTGAACATATACAGGTGAAACATATCGTGAGATCTATTACAAAAGTATATCCATGATATTGTATTACAACATTATGACATTTATTAGGTATATTTAAAGATAATGATTAGGAAAAACTCCTATTCGGATAAGTCCTATACACATATAACGACAAGAAATCAATTACTCGACTTACATAGCTTCTAATTGTTGACTGATTTCTTGTAATTCAGCCTTAGAAGCACTGTATTGTTCAGTTAATTCTTCATATTTCTTTTCCATTTCTTCCTTCTCAGATTCTAAAGAAGCAACTTTTCTTTCTAATTGTTCAGCTTTTATATCAGTTTCTCTTAATTTCTCAGTAGTTATCTTCAAATTTTTATCAGCTTCTTCCAATTCTTCTTCTAATTGTTGATTCTTTTTGGTATAATTATCATTAGAAGATTTTAAGTTAGTTGATTCATCAGCAGTTTGTTTAGCTTCATCTAATTCAGTTTCTAATTTATCAACTTGTTCTTCCAATACTTGATTCTTTCTAGTTAATGCTTGAATTTGATGATCTTTTTCTAAACTTTCTTGTTCTAATTCTTTAACTTTATCGCCCAAATCATCAGATTTTTCTTGCCATTTTTCGGCATCTAACTTTAAATTGTTGATTTTCTAAACTTTGTTAGTATTGATTCAAGTAGAATCATTTACCGATCAATACCCCAACTGGATCCATTGGCTTTGAGGTCGCATGAAACAACAGCACAACAGCACAGCAGCCTCCAGACCATGGCGATTGCCACTGCAATGAACAGCAGCTGTCACCATGGCTGTCGCCACAGCCAGTCACACTCATGGCCCCTTGGTCACGTATACCCCACCCGTTCACCATTCACTACGGGCGCCACCGCTGCATCAATTGGTATTACAGAATATAATCGCCATCAGTATACATACCTCCTTTAACTTATCCATTGTCAATTGCAAGTGTTGTCTTAATCAATCGATCTAAAAATCTGGTAAAAAGACAGATATATATTACGAAAATTAACCGCAGTTGGTTGTGTTTACAAATAAATTCACCAATTGACGAAAGTGGATGGGGAGCGTGGGCCAACCAGGAAAATCTAGTTGTCAGTGCGAGCGTGAGTTGGCAGGAAGTGGGACGTGTGGTTATCAGATCAACGGCACTGGTTGTGAGCGCAGGAGAACGTGCAAAAATGGATTTGGGAATCGCAGCCAGCCATTTTTACAATGGGGAGGGACAGTGAATTCTAATCTTAAAGCTGGTAGTGTTAGTTGAATCCAGTAACCTTAATTAGACGAGGAAAATGAGTATTGAGGTGTAGAAAGCTTCTTGATATCATTTAAAACGTAATTTTTCTTTTCTGTTTTTCTCCTTTTTTGCTTTTCTAATTCTTTTTATTACCAAAGCTGCTAATAATTCTGACCATTTCTATTCTGTTTGTAGATCATTCAGAATGCTGGTTTTAAACTCATCCCTGAGTTCTTTTGAAACAGCAGCATTAAACCTTTCATATTCATCCCAAAACTCATTGGCCCGTCTGAGAAGCAATGAGTTTCTATTACCTCCTCAGAGTCCAAATTCAAGAGGTTCTCGAAGTACTAGAGGATCTAAGGGATCTCACTTGAAAGATAAAGGAGGTCTTCCGAGGCAGGTGTTCACCCATAAAAGAGTTACATCCAATCCATTTGATGTCATATATAATACTAATCCCTCCAGTAACCGAGATTCCGGTTCTTCAAAAGATAATCAACCTGAAACTCCTTCACCCAAAGACTATTATGCTCCCAAACGTCATAACTTGTATACTCCTAAGAATGGGTATACCCCTGAACAAATAATTTCTCCTACTCATGGTCATCGAAGGATTATATCTGATGTTCCCCCTGTAATAACCCTAATAGACCAAGGTGGTCTACAACGATCAAGTTCGGTTATTTCAAAAGAGGCTTCCCTAAAAGCTAGACATAGTATTACCCGACGGAACAGGATGATTAATAAACGGTCCTTGGAAGTCAATTCTCCTACCGCTGATAGTTATTCCGCTTATGAACCAGAATACAAAGATGCCCCTCATGCTTCGGGAAATAGTTCGAATATCAAACAAAAGATCAAATTTCTTTTCCCTGTTAAGCGTAAAACTTCATTGAAACAAAAGTCCGCTTATAGATTATTAAGGGAGTATAGAAATAAGAGACCAAATTTTCAGTCCAAGCAAGAGCTAGAACAATTTCTTATTAGCTGTAATGCTGATAAAATTATGAAGGAGTTGTTACCAAAGAGAATGAAAGTATTCGACTATTCACCCTTGAAATTATTATCAAGAAAACCTTTGGTAAACCAAAAATCAAGATACTTCCATATAAATGAAAATAACCAGTTCCATATGGTTTCTCCTAATATTCAAAAAGGTAGGTTTTCTACTGCTTCTTACAGACCATCTGTTGCAAAGCCCGATACTCACCCTGTTTGGAATCCTGAATTAGATCGTGAATTTAATGTAGTTGATGCTATCTACTCCAGGTATAGAGATGGTGTCCTTAATAATAATTACCAAATACCCCCCAAATTTACAGATCTTTTCCCCAATGAAGTGGATAATAACCTAATAACCAGAAAGGAAGTTGATAACATGAACAAAACTTTATTATTTGAAATCTTAATAAGGAGAACATTGGCAGCAAAAATTGAATATAGATTGAAGCAAAACCCTGTTTACCATAAACGCTATAAAAAGAGAGGTCCTGGATCTCGGTCAACAACTTCTAGAACTGACGCTGCTTCTTCACCATCAAGATCAGAATCTAGTGGAAGTTCGAATAATGACGATAATAATCATGAAAATATTAGACACAGTCATATACCACAGTTGGTTCATACCGATTCGGAAGTATCTCAAGATGCTGATTCAATTAATACAGATGATTTAATGCAACAGAATGCCTTATTCTCTGAGTTGTTACCATCTCCTCAAATCAGTTATAAATCTCAAATGTTTGGAAGTGGCTTATTAGGTTCTGATAAGTTCATTAATCAATCTGAGAATAGTAATACCACCAATGACGATGATAACAACTCTAGGTTGTATAAAAGTGAAAATAAACTGAGACGGACTGCTTCGACCACTGATTTATTAAACCTAGTTAAACATGTCACACCTCCAATGCCTACTCCTATTGAACAAAAATTTTCAAATACTTCTCCAGCTTTCCCTGGTATGCAAGTTCAAAGGGAATCTGATTGGAATTTAGAAAATGACATTAATCAACCAAGTACCCTTCAAAGAAATAGTTCAGTTAAGAGCTTTTATGGTGTAGACTCCGATTTAAGTGCATTGCAACAGGAACTAGGGTTACCACAATTGGATTACAATATGAAGCCAATGAACAGATCAGTAGATACATTCTCTTCGTCTGAAGAATCTGGAATGTTGGAAAGGACTCCTCCAATAGAATTGAGTAGAAACAATTCCCTCAAATCATTAGGACGCAATAATACTGTTTCCAGATCTAACAGTCTTAATAACATGCAGTCGTTCCAAAACAAACCAAAGAGAAAATCAACAAACAGTGAAGCTACTAATGATCCAAGGACCAAGAGAGATAGTAATATCACCAGCACTTCAGAGTCATCAAATGAGTTTGATAGGAACAATAAGAGAAGATCACAATCCACCACAAATACATCCATCTTTCAAGATTTAGATGATTTATCTGATCAATTGTCATCTTACATGAATGATCCAAACGCAATTACTGAGCCAACCCAGAGATTTGTTCATAAAAATGTATTAAGTGCTGATGATCCACTTCTTACTATGAATCAACAAAGCCCAATCAATTTGTCTAACCAAAGTGTTCTAGAAACAATCAAATTATCTAATACATCTTCAGATAATATCAAAATTTCGACTGACACTTTTAAGAACCCAAAGCATAAAATAGTTGGTAACGAACCTAGTGTAGATATAAAATCAATGAAAGGGTCTATCTCAGTCGTTGGTTCTGATACTTCAACTAATTATTCCCAGACTTATCCACATAACTTTAATCAAAACTTTAAACTTGCTTCAATCAGAGAGCCTGCTACTAACGTTTTAAGAAGGGAAGACAGTTTATCAACTGGGACTTTTACTACATATGATACACATCAAGACGAAGGTAGAGTCTCTCCTACCAGGAGACTTCCTTATAGATAGTCATTACATAACTAGCAACTCATCATGTATAAATCAATACACACAAGGCTAGCTAAAGATTCTTGTCTAAAGACAACATCAACATTTGTGTTAACTCATGTAATTTATACAATACTTTACATTTTAATATACATGCATTTAGCTTCTCGAAAATCCTTGACACAAAGGAATTATATAGCTCTTTGTTTTCCTTGCAATCTCATTATCGGAAGCTGAAGATGATCCCGGATCCAAAATATTCAATAAAGGCAAGGGGATTCTTTCTTCTTTAACACTTTCTAGAATCATGAAAAATTCGTTGATAGAAATGAGGTTGGTCTCATGTAAAGACACCAACTTATTAAACCAAGGTCTATCTTTCTGATATGAGCTTCGATCAGGATTAGAAGCCCCTTGAGAAGCTTGCAATGGAGTTGATCGTGTAGGCTGTTGTTGAGCAGGTGTCCCTTGTGGGGTTTGATGCTCATCTATAGTAGGTATAGTAACAGTAGCTAGTTCATTTTCGAATGTAGCCTGAGAATTATCGATAGGGATCTCTCTTCTTCTAAGTTCAGGGTCCACATGCAAGTCCGAACTAGAGGGTGCCAGTGGTGCTCTATCATTTGGTTCGAGGGGTTTATGAGCTTTCGAAGTTGCGGAAGTTGGGTGATGCAAACCATTGGCATTTGAACCATCATTAGGTATAATCCCAGCTGTATGAGCATCAATATTGGAAAGAGTGTTGTTGGTACTGATACCATTCGAACCATTTGGGAGATTGGGGGTATAATGAAAACCATAAGGAGGTAGATTATGGTTAGGAGGACTGATATTATTATTCGGAGTGCTCATGCTGATATCACCGTCATTAGTATGATTTGGAGAAGAGTCACCATCCTTTTTAATTCGTTGAACATTTAAAGGTTTTTCATATTCTTGATTAAACCCTTTATAGCTAAATTTGGGGATCTGATCATAAACACTCTCTAATTCATGGGCAAATTTGGGGTCTAATCGAATCAACATAGGTAATATTTCATTATGGTAATCTGACATGTACAGAAAATTGCTCGATAAGAAAAAATCATTGGCAATTAAATTACCCTTGTGGAATTTGTTTAAAGAAGGCAATGACAAATTATTAGCGTAAATAATAGATTTGATAAAGTTTTCGTCCGTAACAATATCACCACTAGCGTTGACAATAATCTGGAAACACCCCAAATTAGGGTTCCACCGGAATGAATAACTATGTGTACTAGGTATACTATTACTATGTAGCATCAATGTATACCATAACTTATATCTACTGTGAATCACATGATAAATATGTTGTAGGCATGAATATTTTGTGTATGTCGAATACACCGTCTGAGGGTTAGCTAATCTTAACTGATTACATATATAAGCCCAAGCTTTCTTTGTAAGTGTTGGTGAAGCCTCTCTAGGATAACTATGAACAACATCAGAAAGTAATTTCACTAAAAAGGTGTCCATTTTAAGTGTCCATCTCTTATATTTCGAGTCTTTAGACTTTAAATCATACGGTGAAAGACTCACGGTTTTACTTTTAGTCGGAACCTTCATTGCTATCAGCTATTATATTTAAATAAGCTGTCAGAAGCAACAAGGTAAAATCAAGAACTAACAGAAAAAGTTCTACTTTAAACTTACAACTTAGCTACAAGTGGTTCTAATGGAAAAAAATTAGTAGCAGCTTTATTTCAGTTCTGGTGGTGAATACTAAAACTATAGGGGATGCAAATACCTCTGCCAGCTTTGATAAACTTAAAGTATAGGATGATTACCTGGTAAATTCACTAGTTGAAGCTTGTTTATCAACTACTATGCCTTTGGGTTTGCTAATCTAAGGTGTAAAATTCTCGAATTTCAGACGGCTCAACCTGCAATCGAACTTCCGCAGAGAGGAGAAATAGAAGCTGTGAGAATTTTTTTGCAGCTATTTATGGGTTGCAATATCGCTGTAAATATATTAAGATACGTTTATGTATTATCTGTACATCACCTACTATCCATTAAGCCTGTTCAATCCGAACCTACCACTACCGATCCTTTTTCCCGGTTTGTTATCTATATTATCAATGTTAGCAAAGTAGTCTTTCTTCTCTGATTGGTTGGAGCCATAGCTCAACAACCTATCAGACCTCAACTGTGAAGCATTATCAACTGGTTTAGTGTTCAAGTTCCTATGATAATTAGTATCGTCATTTTGGTAAAGTGAAGAAGTTGCTGATTCCCTTAATTTACGAGTTAAGTAGTTTCCTTCGTGAGATTCCTGAATTCGATTATACTTATCAAGCATTTCATAAACACGTTTTCTTTTGACTGATAATTGTTGACTAACCGAAGTGCTTGCAGGTGTTTGGGTGGGGCCCGGAGTAGATACAGGTGTTACAGATGGCCCTCCACCAGCTCCAGCAAAAGCAGAGTTCACATTATTGACGCCTGACACGGATGATAACCGATTATGTAAAATTGTGTAAGTTGAGGACTGTGGTAATATCATCAATAACCCATACAAGGTTTTATACAAGTAAGGGTTTTTTTCTGGTTCCAATAACTGCAATCTTAACTTGAGGAAAATTGGTGATTCCAATAGCTGAACCAAAATATCTAACTGAGTCAAGAGCTGGAATGTAACTTCCAGCTCTGATAAACTCTTGATTATGAGGAAGGCTAAATCATAGTTCGCTGTCAACAAACAAAGTGACAAGGCACTGGCAGAATTATGAGACCAACTCTGAAACAACGTCGAAAACAACAACCAGTCTTCGATTTTGTAGACATCCAAGTTTTTTAATTTTTTCCGAAACGTGGTCAACTCGGGTGTGGTTAATAAAATATTGTTTAGAGTAACAATAATCATATTCAAAAACTCGAGGTTTACATTCTCTAGTGAGCTTAAAACCTCAGATATGGTTTTGAATATCTTCTCTGACTCTAGGGTTACACACAACTTCCTAATAATGAACTCAACTTTACTTCTAGTCAAAGCCGAAGACAGTCCATAATTTTTGGGGTTTGGATTGGGACTATCAAGATTGATATCTTGAACTTCTCGTTCAAAAAATATAATCAACTTGACCATGAAATCTTTAAAGAAATCCTGGTTAGTTTCTGAAATCTTTGACAATAATTGTAGTACTTTCAGAATCACTTCGTTACTCGAGTCTGTGGCAGACTGTAACAATGCTGTCAAATCGAATGTATTCCCTTCTCCCTCTAGATCAACAAATGACTTTGGTTCCCTTGAATACAAGAAAATCAACCAGTCTAACAGGGTGATTCTTGCAAGTTCATTATAACTAGTTAAACATTCTCTCATAATCGTATGCAAAGTTTTTGTGAGCTGAAACTCTATAAACTCTTCATATACTTCTTTATTTAAGCCCAAGACCACATTTTCCTCAATATGAATATCAAGGTCCTCAGAGGGGTCTAGTTCATGCTTATTATCTTCTGGATATTTTCTATTGCCGTCCTTGTCCTCCTTGGTCTCGTCATTTAAATCATCCTTATCTTTGACATCTTTATCATTCTCCTTTTCTCTTTCTTTATCCTTTTCTTTTTTTCTTGCTGCATTTTCTTTCTCCTCCAGAGACTGTGAAGCGGCAACATCGCTCAATTTGATAAAGAACGATTGTAACGCTAGGTTAAACTTGAGGAATTGATTTCGAAGTTCAAAATCTTTATTATTATCAGTTGAGGCAATATTTTGCATAGTTATCGTGACACAGTCGGGAAAATAATTAGAAAAACTGATGGGCGTAATTTGGATTAGTTCTTGCAACCATCTGAGAACGATAAATTGAACTTCTAAAGAGATTTCATGTGTATCTGTTGATAAATAATCCTGTTTATCAGTTTTCAAGAATGATAACAATATATCGATGATTCTTTGATAATCAATAAATATATTTTGTCCTTCTAGGAACTCTTCTTCAAGTTCGTCTTCAAGACCTTCACCGGTGTGAGCAGATTTTTCAAAATTATCATTGCTGGGGTCAGATTCCTGACCATCTCTGATATCATCCTTAGACTCCTCCAGTTGGATAGAATCCTCTTCGTTCTCTTCTTTATCCTTTAGTTTAATATCTTTAATGTCTTCCGAAAGGTCTTCTTCCAGTTGATCTCGGTTAGATTTCTGTTGTTTTTCAACTTCTTCCCTTTTCAGTTGCAATAACTGATTTCTTTTCTCTTTAATTAGCTGTTTCTCTTTCACCTCATATTTGACTTTGTGAATTGATTTTACTTCCTTAAGAAACACGTTTAGAATATTTTGAGTCTCAATTCGAACATCTGAAGGAGCATTATTTCTCAAAAACTTCATTAAGGGTTCTAAGAAATTAGGCAAGAAGGTAATAAGCTCCAAAGAAGGTATATCATCAAATAGTTCTAACCAGCTGATCAAAAACTTTTTAGCAAATGGATCAGTGGTATACATTCTTTCTAGTAAAGAAGGAATAAATTTTGGTAATGAGAATGCCTTTTGAGTATCTTGAATTTGATTGACCTGGACCGCCACACCGGATTCATCAACTATATGGGATCTGATATCATTTTTCCCGTCAGGCCCATTCTTAAGGTCACTTTGCTGTTGTAAAATTGATACATAATTTGTGGCTTTAGCACTCACAATATCCTTGATTAATCTATCCAAGATATCAGCAGCATTTTTCACTGAAGATTCCGAATCAGTTACCAAAATACATAACACATCGAATATCTCGTTAAAGTAAAGCAATATTTCACCTCTAGCGATTTTGGCGATATTATATAACGATTCACAAGCATAATATCTAACTCTAGCATCTGTATCTCTAAAGGTAGCAAAGATGGGTTTGATAATTTCATCCAAAAAATAAGCAATTGCAAATGATCCAAGAGCTACCGAAACACTCCCTAAAGCAGTTATAGCACCCATTCGAGCAGAATTGGTACTGCCATTTGTTAAATCACCGAGTTTTTTGACAATATTATAAATGGTTTGACTGTCATTACGGGTCAATGCTGACTTTGTCAAACTTTCTATTTGAAAAGCCGTTGCTTTTCGTTTCTCATATATATGATTGGAAAGATCCTTGATTATAGAGGGATCTAACACCGGATTCTGTGACATCTTACCCTTCTTTCGATGTGTTTATTGTGGTTCTTATCCGTCAATTTTTCAAAACTCGTCTGATCGCGATCGTGGTTTTATAGTTAAGCACGTTACCCACTACTTCTAGATACTACGGTATTTATAATATAATGTTAATATTAGACATCTACCTACAAATACATACCGTTACATAACACCTAAAGGTTACCAACTAACCACTTTTAGTCGAATTGAAATAACAAAAAAGTAAAAAAAAAAAATGAAACAATGTTTATACTCTTTCTATGACCCCACAAACATAAAACGTTCAAATAAAAATAAAATAAAACAAGGAATAAATATGACGAAATGACTTTAAAAAATTCAAAAACTATTGAGAGCCTTTATGTCTTTTATGGACAGGCCCTGAATTCAAGTTTTCATTAGATCCATTATCGGACGAACTGGAACTAGGCTGGCTATGAGGGGATGGAGGTCTAAATGAAGAACCAGCAGAATAATCAGGGATATTGCCTAGATGGGTATCGAGTAATTCTCTCGAGTCGTCTCTCATATCATCATCTGGACGTGCCTTATTATCAGTTGGTAAAAGTTTATCGAGAATATTCAAATCCTCAACACCATTTCTGAAATCGCCGATGGAAGGAAGTTGCACATTAAACTTGATGAATAAATCACCTCTATTATAACCACTAGGGTCTAATAAAGCAGGAGAATCCCCTGTTTGATAGAAAACTCCATTAGCTGAATGAGGGTTGATAGGCATACCTGAGCCTTTGACAACTTTTGGGGTCCCAGGATTAATGGTACCCACAACCTCACCTGATTGAATTGATTGGTGTTTATTATCATTCAACGAATTATCCCCATGAACATTGATGAATACTCTCATATCATTTCCTTTCTTTAAAAAATCCTTGACAATGATCGAGCCCCCAAGGAGAGCTGTCTTTAAATCAATATCATATTCCATATATAAATCATTGAATTTTCTGATCAAATATGGATGTCTTTCTTGTTTAAGTTTGATAATTACATCACCTGGAATAATATTTCTTCCTTCATCAGCAGCACTTTTAACGACAATTTGATCTCCTTCTTTAGCCCCTGGTAAGACCGATAATACAATGATTTTATTTTCCACCAAGTATCCGTCATCACACTGTTTGCAAACAGAAGAAAATAAATTACCAGTACCAGAACAATCATGACACAGTCCAACCTCTTGAAACTTTGTAAATTGGTTGGATAAGGTAGTAACTACTCTTCCACTACCTTGACAAGTTCTACACAGAGCCTTGTCAAACCCTCCATCTCCATTACAAACATTACACTTGGTCTTTCTAGGTAATTGTAATTTAAGAGTCTTTCCTAGACATAAATCCTCCAAGGTTAATTTACAAGTATGGTAAATATCATGACCCTTAAACATTTTAGAATTGGTTGATGACAGCTTTGAAGATCCTCCTGCAGGTCTAACAGTCTTTTTCATGCCCTGACCAGAGGATACATTACTGGAGTTACCACCAGTCCCACTACCACGAGAGCCCCCAAATCCCATATTGAAATGCATGTTCATGTTCCCCATATCCATATTATTATCAAAGGGAGATCCAAATGGACTCCTACCGCCAAAAGGATTACCAGCACCAAAGAAATTACTAGCTTCAAAGGAACCACCACCCATTGATTGAGACATTGGATCATCACCAAACGCGTTATTAAAATCACTAAACACTTGGGAAAATACATCGGTGGCACTTCTAAACTTAAAGTTATTACCACCGGCACCAGGTCTAGTGGCGGATTTTTGTGATGGTGGTTGAACCCCTCCATCTAAACCTGATTCACCATATTTATCATATACTCTTCTAGTTTTACTATCTTTTAACACTTCATAAGCTTGAGTAACCTGCTTGAATTTTTCAGTCAATTGAGGATCATGATTGGTCTTATCCGGATGGCATCTTAATGCAATCTTTTTATAAGATTTGGAGATTTCATCTCCAGTAGCTGCTGGTGATATGGCAAGAATATCATATAATCGAGTCTCCAACACCATATTCTTGCCGTATAAAACACAGAATGGCTTCAGTTAATTGGACTATTGGTGATATCAAATATTTAGTATAATTAGCACAACCATAAACTAAGGTTATCAAAAATTAATGTGTATTTCCCAGCAACTGTTATACCTTATATAGTCATTTGGTCTAAGGTGCCTTATATGTTAGTTATAGCAGCAGCAGCGGGCGCGCTTCCTGCAGATGCCAAATTCGATAGGGTTCCATTTTGTTCGGGAGCGGTCGCGATGGTTTGGCGCACACCAGTTTTTTTGCAGCAATGTGGTAGCTGGTGGTATATTGTATATGTATATAATCTCTATAATCTCTACCTGATACAAACGAATGCCTTGGCCATCCCCGATCAGGCCTTATCAGGAGCGTAATCTCTCTCAAGCCTCTAATCTCTTTCAAGACCGGTGTGGAGTTTATGCTCTCTAATAAATACAGTGGATAAAAGCCCCAAACATGCCATCACAAAAGCAAAGTAAAAAGTTCCTCTGGCCCCGTTTTCATAACAACCGATAAGAGTATCCTTGACTGCTTCAGGAGCGGTCTTGACATATTCGGAACTTTTGAGGGCTTCCTCAATGATACGTTGAACTTGTTTGGGATCTTTTATAACTTGAGGAACTCTAATTTCCATAGATTTCCGTAAGATATCTTGGAAAATAGCAGATGCAATTGAAACCCCGGTGGTTGATCCAACTGATCTAAAAGTATATTGAATTGATGTGGTCCCAGCTTGGAATTTAACCGGAGCTGCTGCAATTAATGCCAATAAAGTTATGGTTAATATCACAGCATAACCAAACCCTGGAAGTCCCATTACAACCATTTGAAATACAATAGAACTATCTCTTGTTAATAATAAGAAACTAAAAATCCCCATCACATATAAAGTAGAACAAGTGACAATAAAGTTATAGTATTTTCCCGTTCTCCTCATATAAAATCCAGCAGTCAATGACCCAGTGGCTACTCCTAAAAAATTGGAAATTATTCTTAATCCTACTTTACTTGAAGGCAATTGAAGCACAGTACTTAAATAAAGAGGGTAAAAGAATAAATAACTAAAGGTAGCCATCGATCCAAACCCATTAACTAATGAAGATGCTAAGATTGTTCTTTCTGACATTAATTGAATTGGTAATATAGGCTCTGGTGACACTTTGAATTCCACATAAATAAATGTCCCCAATAATACACATGCTAATACCACCAATCCAAAAAACGTTGGAGATGTGTAAGTAAAATATTGGTTTCCTAACGAGGCAGCCAATAATATGACTATCAAAGTCAGCACCAAAAAGAATGATCCCAAGAAATCAATCCGTTTTAATTTTTCCTTAATATGTCCTGAAGATCCTAAACCTATTGACCCTTCTGGTAATTCAAAGTTTTTATAAAGAGCAAATCCAATAACCATTGACATGGGAATTTGTAAACTAAATACGTATTGCCAGCCAAGTAAATCATTGACTATTCCCCCTAAAATTCCTCCAGAGGCAGCACCAAGCAGAAATGCTACATTAGCTAATCCTTGGAAAAGACCTCTATCTCTTAAAGGAATAAGATCAGACATAGAAATGGTCCCCACTGTATTCATTCCAGAACCTCCCATCCCAGTTATAAATCTTCCAATCACTACCATGGGGAATGATTGAAATGAACTAATACAGCAACCAATTCCAAACAAGGTTGTACACATCAAAAGAATCGCTTTCCTACCGAAAATGTCAGATAACTTCCCATAAACAGGCTGGAAAGTAGCTGATGACAAAAGATATGCCGTGGCTATCCAACTCATATTTTGAATTTGATTCAAATCCGACGCAATGACTGATAACAATGTCGACACCACTGTTGCATCAGCTGCATTTAAAAATGATCCAACATACATGGCTGTCAATATCGCCACTAACTTAGCCTTTGGTAAAGCATAACCTCCATTATCTTCTTTATAGTCTGGTGTTTGAGGGTTTTCATTGGTAGAATTATAGTTATCACTTCTATTCCCTTCACCGTCATTCTGCAATAATGATTCTTCCTCGGACACTATTTCTCTTACCACAGCTTCTGGTATCCCGGAAGATGTGCTCTGTAACTTTTTGTCCATCCTGATATATAACTAAATCTCCTATATCAAAAAGAAATACTACCCTTATAATCGTAAAAATGATCCTTATCAGATTTTTGTCAGACGTCGCAGGGCGATAACGGGAACCTGATAATCGCACGGCCCGAACGGAATCGGGGAGGTTGGTGTATGTATACATTATCATATCTATAAAAACCCACATTATCTATATATTGCTCATGCCAACCCAAAAAATCATTAGTTAAATACAAACCATTGCAGAATTATTGCAAAATCATTGCAAAAATTCATCCCTGAAATGAGGTTGAAAGTTGATTCTCTTTGGTTTGGCCCTTCTAAGATCAATATTTTTCAATCTAGTCTCCAAAGTTCTAGTTTGTCTCTCTTGTTTAGAAACAGTTCTAGGAGTTAATCCTGGAGCATATCTTCTATCAGCAATTACCATTGACTTCTTCGCATCGCTACTTCTAATAAGAGAAGCAGGTGGGTGAATATATCTAATATTGGTTCTGTCACGGATTTGTAACCCATTAGGGAGTACGGTGCGATTGTTACTGTATTGGTTTCTTCTCAATGTATAACTATTGCTTTTGGTATGAGGAGGATAATGGGGATAATTATTTAAATGGATCAATATATTATCATCTCTATCAGTAAAGGAAACATTCTTCTCAGGACTGGTTTCAAAGTTATAAAACTCAGAAATCATATCTTTTTCCATTTTACTTTCATAAGGGATTCTACAGTGTCCTTTAGATTTCATATGTTGTCTAATACTCTCCAAGTTCTTACCTTGAAATCCACAAGTTAAGCATTCGTTATCAATAGTTATCACTTCATTTATAAACGTTAATAACCCTTCAGTATCTTCCAAATAATCTCTTTCAGGAATGTATAACCCATGTTCATTAAACATATGTTGAATATTTGTTTCAATCTCATAATTATTCTTTCCACAATAGAAACAAAAACTAATAGGCATCACCTCTATAAGTTCATCTTCATCTTCTGTCTCCGATTCAGTACCAAATTCTTCATCTTCAGTAGTTGATCCAAAGTCTTGTTCACTATCTGATCTTTCACTATATCCAATGTCTGATCCGGTCTCAAAATTCGATTCCGATTCATCTGCAACACTTACAGCATCTCCTAATGAAAATTGGGAAAACTCACTAGTAACAGATGAGGCAGGACTAGCATCCCGAGTCACTAAATCATCCATAGCTATATACCCATTTTGATTTTTAGCTCTACCTCTAGTATCAGCTGCAAATTTCTTTTTCTTGTCAGATAATTTGCTGGTCTTTTTTGGTTTGATAACAAAACCAAATTCATCAACTTCTTCTTGACCCTGAGCTATCCTTTGCTGTTGTAAAATCTTATGAGCAAATACATCAGATGAAATAGCAGGTAATTGAGCTACTCTTCTTTTCAAGTTGTAACGGTGCCAATCAGTTTTCATGTGCAGCCTTTGTAAGTCAGCAGTAATGAACCGGATTCCACAGGTGTTACAAGTGAAAGCGGATGTGGCAGGACTAGATCCTTGTGGCATAAAAGTGCCTGTATCTTCTGACATGGTTGCTTGTGTTAAAAAGAGAAAGGAGTTGTTCTTATTAGTCACTCGATGCTGACCCAGTGCGAGCGGCCGGCGGTGGGATTGTCGTGTGTGGCACTGCGTGTGGGAAGCGGTGGTACCAATGTCCGCCCGCCGCCCCAATGGTTGCAATTAATGTTTATTCTATAATACATATGCTATCGTACTTGATCCCTAATGTTCATACATACAAGAAAACTCTGGCCATGATCTCTTGTACAAGTTCATAGCTACCACATCTTGAGCGGTCAATTTGCCGTCAAAGGTAGCTTTGTAGTAACCATGAGTTCCTAAACTTTCTTTAATAAACCCAGTTCTTCCCAGGGTAGTATAAAGTGGTACAGCTTTAAACCAACTAATATCTTCTCTATTAAAGAACATGTATCTAACCGTGACCACTCTTTTATGAATTTTCACGGGATGACCAGTCAAAATGGATCTTTCTGCTACAACTCTAGTGTGGTCACAATTCAAAAAGGTTCCTTGACCAACTAGTTGCAAACTACCATCAGGAAGTTGCTTGAAAAAGATGGTGGGAGCATTATTAAATATAACTGGTGCAATGCAGGTGGCAATTGAAGTATTACCTTTATGGTGGAACCGTTCTAATTTATGAACATTATTTGGATTATTAGAAGCTTGGTTGAATAATGGTTTAATAATTTGTCTTCTAGGTCCATATTGAGCAATTATTGGTTCATTACAAGGAATTGATTCATCAAAATCTTCCCAGTTTTCGAAGGAGAAATTGACCACTGCTAATTTATGTTCATGTTCTAGAAGCCCATATATGATAAATGGTGTTACATTAGGATTTGCTATTTGTAATTGTGATGCAGATGCTTTAAGGAAGATCTTGACTTTGTTCCCGAGATTTATTTGACTATTCTTTATGGATTCTTTATTAATTTTATTTCTAATAGCTTTATAGTTAGAAATTCTTAATAATCTATTCCATTCTTTTGGAGCTTCATCATCATATTCATCACAATCCCATTCACAATTTGCAAGTGATTTGACCCCTCTGTATTTTTTCAAAGCTTCTTTGGCTGATTGTTGGGGATGAAGTTCAATTTCATCAGGGAATTCAAGATCTTCTTTGGCATTGGTTCTAAATTCTTCCAATTGTTTTAATTCCTCTTCTGGTGACAAGTCTACAAACATCTCTTCTTCACCTTCTCCATCTTCTTGCATATCATTGGTGTTCATATCTTCACTAATATCATCATTACCATCATCAACCATTGGAGCATCATCAGCTTCATCCGCTTCGTCTATACTTTCGGCATCGGATACCCCTTCAAGAACTTCATCCAATAACCATTTACTTTGATACTCAGATGTACCTTTGGGTAACTTAAATTTACGAACTGGTTGTGATGACCTATCGTCATTAAAATAATTCTTCCCATCCATACGTATACCCAATTGATCTTCTTCAAAGCCATCCCAATCATCATACTCATCCATTTCAATTTCTTGTGGATTTAATTCTTCTAATGTCTCTTGATAATCATTAGGATAAATGTTATCACCCATTTCCATTTCCATATCATTCTTGTTATTTACTTTAGACCCTTTTTCAATATGATCAATTTGGAAGTCACCTTTCCCTGGTATATGAATTAATTGATTACTATTGAACCCAATTCCCCTGACGGTTCCTTCTACAACCAATAAATCTGCCTCATCTGAATAAACAGCATCAGCAACCATATAACTTCTTGAATCTCTCCAGTTGACAGATTTAGGAAACTTCTGGCACACAGCCCGAACACAATTGGAACATTCAGATTCATTTTCTAATGCAAATAACTTCTCTTCAGTAGGGAAGAAATGAGTGAAATAAGATGTCAAAGATTGTCTGATGTCTACCTGGAGGTTTCTTTTGGAGTAGGCACTTACAAGGTTTGGTAAAACTCCAATCACTGATGCTATACCTTGAGCAATCACTGCTCTTAAGATCTGTTCCCCGTAGTTGGTCTCCACTTCTTCAGTAGCAGAGATCCCAAAGATTATAAAATCAGACACTTTAGCAGCATCTAATATAGCTAACAAATTACTGCTATCAGGGATTATTACCTTCAAATTTGATCTGAATTTAGAAACTTTGATATTTGTCACTGATGGAGTTTCAAAATCATACTCCACTTGATTTGGTTCTTTGACACTGTTTAATAAAGAAGCAGCAATCTCAGTGGAACTCAAATCTTTGGTTAAAGGGATAATAGTGACTACCTTCTCTGCCCCCTGGGACCCTTCAAATACTTTCCTAATCAATTTAGTCTCAAGGATCTTATTCTCCTTTAATTGTTTAGCATGATTCTTTCTCTCTATCTTAGATAATGGTTTATTCAGTTTACTATTTCCATTTGACTTTTCAACTTTCCCCTTAGTGGCAGCCTTCAATTGACCTTTACTGGCATGTCTGGACTTAAATCCTTTGTGGTCTTTCTTGACCGTTGGTCTATGTGAATGTCCTCCTTTAGCCATGGTGTGTTTCCTGGGTTGTAATTTTTTTTTTCATCTCATCGCATATCATGGTGCCATGGGGGGCGGAGAGATGGCCGCGAGAGCTGCTCTTAGGGCGACCAAGTAGGGCCATTCGCGGTAGCATGCGGTAGTAAGGTGTCTGATCTGGCTGCTCATCGCAACTGGTATTATTGTGTCATGTGATGCTCGCTAGGGCTTTACCCTCTGTGACTGCCTGAACCTCTACTATGTCGCGGTAATATGTGCGCCAACGCTGTCCGCACCACTGGTAACTGTTGTGGTTTTGTGTAATTTTCTCCAGTGAGGTTTAACAGAAAAAAGTTTTGAAAAATTACCATAAAACTTTTCACCTTTAATTAATATTATAGTATAGTACAAAAAGTATGTCCAATAACTACGAAGAACAAAATACGTTGAAGGGGTGGATATTGTAAGGAAGACCTATCCTGAAGTATAATAAGAGTATATGGTTGTGGTTAGAATGTAGGCTGTTCCAAGTCCTGTGATATAGAAAGAATAGGTGAATTTATGGAAAAAAGAATCACTAAATGAAGACACTGAAATCGTTAGAAAGTCGAAATGAAGTCTATGGAATGTTTCTGATCCGATGGTGGTGTCATGGGATCGCCTGGCTCCCTCGTGGTATCAGGCTTCCAACCACCTGGTGTCGTATAAGTATCATATTTGTACCCCACCGGTTCCGTGATGTGTCTGATTGATATCCCATTTGTTTTATATTAAACTTCAATAGATGCCTGACACTGGCACTGATCTCCTAGTTCCCACTTTTTTGAATTTTATTCCCTTCCGGATAGCACAATAATCCGAAATCCCCTTCATGTTCTCAATTATTCTCTAATTAAATACTAACAATTATCTAGTGGCTCACGAATCAGTTTGGTTTTCTCACCCAAGAAACTTTGGTAAAGGTTCAAGACAATGTAGAGTTTGTTCATCTCACTCTGGTTTAATTAGAAAATATGGTTTAAACATCTGTCGTCAATGCTTCAGAGAAAAAGCCAACGATATTGGTTTTGCTAAATTCCGTTAAGTTATTTTAAGATTTAATAATTAATTGCATTAAAGAAATTAAAATAACTGTTGAAATTGGCTATTGTGTATAATTAATTTAATGGAAAACATTAATTTGAAGGATATTCCTCGATAAATATAAATTACCGAATATATACTATTATTGTAGATAAGCAGGGTGCTCTTGGGTTTGTTCTTGGGGCTCTTAGTTTCTTACAGTGTAACGTTAAGCTATCTCTGGTAAATTATATCCCTATAGTATTCTTAAATATGGCTCATGACACTTTCTGTTGTAACAAACGACAAAGTCATTGTTAGATCAGTATGTGGTTAGTGACTACTCAGCATTGGCCGCTGGCCCTGTACTGCAGTCAGTTACATACACTTTTGTGTGTTTGCTTCGGTCATAATCTACTTGTATCTACAGCTTAATCTACAAATATACCCCATTAATCGACATTCAATATCCATCGCCTCACTAAAGAGACCCACGGTTATCAAACTTCCTAACGGGGAATCATTCATCTCGGGAATGAATATTAAAAAATATGGCAACGATGTTAACTTGACTATTTCCGTTAACTCGTCGTGGCAAAATATTCCCTTGCTTTTTGACAAGGAAAGGAAAAGAAAAAAAAATCTCTAAAATTGTGGTGATTTTTCTCTTCTTTTATACTGCGATGATTTTGAAAAACAAATTACCCGGACGTTGCTTAGAGAGGTTGTTGTCGATGGACATATTTGGTCTTACCTATGGATTTTATGGTATAGATGAGATGGGGTAGAGTGCTATATATATAAATTATAGTTTTCAGCACTATTTCATCCCTAAAAGTGTGATTAGCTGCATCACCAATTGCTGGTATACTCTTTATATAGAAATCGCCAAAAGTGCGATTTACAGGCACTGATAACTATGGCTAACAGTGCTATAAAGGGAGTGTCCCTTTTGTTTGTAGGGACTATAAGCTGGTATGCTGGAGTCAAATTCTGGCAGCCACTCATTGTGTATGTGAACATTTATACCATCAAGTAACCGGAAAACGAATACTAACCAACCGATAGTGAGCAGCTCAAAAAGGATGGGAATCTACGGGCAGATATCGAAATCCCTGAACACGAAAAGCTGCCAGAAACATGGGAAGACTTGAAATCAGGTATAAGAGCAGTGATCCATCCTGACTTAGAGGCCAAGAGGAACGATAAATTTGAACGTGATTTAACCGAAACTGTTGATCAGGTGAAGGAAGCAAGAGGAGAGAAGTAAAGTCGATGGGATGGTTCATGCCACCCATGGGTATTTACATAATTGTTGGCTTTGATACTTGCGTCACATAGACATGTTTATGTATACTATCATGATATCTCATATATAGTCTTCATATATATATACATATGATTGTGGGTGGTTCTCACCTTCTCATCTCATCAGTCTCTCATCTTCAATCTCATCGAAAAAAATTTCATCACCACAACCAGTACAATCACCACCATGGGAAAGTTAAAAAGAGGAAGAAGAAACCAAAGAGCAAGACACAATCCTATTGGGAAAGGGGATAGGGACCTTAGTAGCAAACAACAATTGGATAAAGATGAGAATACAAAGAATACCAAGATTGTACCATTAATTGAGAAGTTACAGTCTTCGATTCCTAATGATAAAGCCATGGCATTGAGTGCTATTACGGTGCTTGCAGAGGATACTAAGATGAGAAAGATGTTATTAAAGGAGAAATTAGTTCAAGTGGTTATGGAGAAATGCTTAAATGATAATAATGATGAGTTGGTAGTAGAAGCCTTTGGATTATTAAGGAATTTAGGAATTGATGAAGGATATGATATTTTAAAATATTATTGGAGATCCAACATTTGGGTTACAATTGAGTCAGCATTGTCAAAGGTTGAGACTTCATTCAACTATTTACAAGAAAATAAAGACTTGAATTTAAGTAGAAATGCTAATGTGGTGGATCTCAATGCTTCTTCGAGTAATAATAAAAAGAAAGAGGATGAAAAATCCAAACTACAATTATTATATGATTTCACCGAGCATCTTATATCATTGATTGTCATTCTTGGTAATGGGTCTGATGATTTATTTGAAAATGTATTTAACAAGGTTGACCCTGTGTTGACATTTGTAATTCGTTTGATCAATTACAACATATCCCTGCAAAAATTGACTAATAAATTATACAATTGCCTAATGGAGTTTATTTATGAATTTTCAAATGAGTCTGATGAGTTTATAAGGAAGTTGCAGCTGTCAAAATTGTCATTGCCTGCTTTAGAATCATTCAGTGGTTCTTCTTCTCAACAGTCCAATAAATTAGGTAAGACATATGTACAGGGAATCAAGTTCCATGTCAATGAAGTGACCAATAACGATCCTAATAAACAGTCCCTTGCCCTCAATATCTTTACTAACTTGTTCAGCAACATCACAAGTATTGATTTAAAAATATTACAGCAAAACTTGGCTCCAAGCGATAATGCAAATGAACCAATCAAAAATTCTGGCCCCAATATTGCCTATGACCGTAAAGAATCCTGCAGAAATGACTTAACAAACATCGAGATTGTAGTCGACTTAACTACAAGTTTATTTGAATATTTAGCCATAAATGATGATTATCAGCAACCAGTGGTGCTAAATCCCGAGTTGATCGATATAATCTTCAAGACTATCTTGCCTTCTTTGGTTGAATTGATCAATTTTGAGTTGGAGAACAATGGAGCTCTTTTGTTGTTGGATAAATTGATCTTCTGTTTGAATAATTTATCCTGGTTATTTATATCAGTCGATAACATTCCGGTACAATGGTATGAAGCCTCAAGTCATGTATGGGATTTGGTGCTTAGGGCTTCTGGTTCCGATGATGAATTATTACAGGCAAATTGCTTAAATATCTTCTGGGCTATCACGAAGGTTTTGGGACCTGAGGTTAAACCCAAAGTTAATACAGAAATGGTGGGGCAATTGATTAATAGAGCGAATACATTTATGGGGAAATTGGATCAAGGCGATGATGCCCCTATTTCTTTTGAGCAATTAAACTATTACTTGTCAATTATTGGCTTCACTGGGACCTTGGCTATGATCATTGATAATACGGAAATAACCTATAACATTAGTGAATTTCTACTCAAAACCATCGAGGTATTTGTTCAGCCTCAAAACCATCGTAATGATCCTAAATCAATTGAGCTCGTTATTGAATCGATTAACCTACTTTTTGATATATTTGGTGATCAGGATTACAGTTACGATTTTGACATATTTGTCCAGCATAACTATTTACAGAAACTAAGGGAAATGTTATTACCAACCAAAGAGATGTATAAAAAAATAGATAAAAATAGATTTGGAGATTTAAGAATAAGAGGAGAAGAGACTTGGAACAATTTAGAGAGGTTTATAAAATACAAACAAAGTGAACAACAATAGGGTTGCTAATAACTCCGTTCCTAGCTATTCTCCATTCAACGGTTGCTGTATTCTGTGCCCACTCCTTTTGTATATACCGCTTTCAGTTACATAAAAACAAAAATAAAGTAAAAACAGGCGCAAGTCAGGAGCCCTCTTACCATTGTAGAACCCTGCCCGAATAGCTTTAGTTGGGTAATTTCAAGTTGCAACCATATGATTTTATTATTCGGTCTTATTGCAGAATAATGTCCACGAATAATGACCACCGTAATATGAACGTTGTCGGACCGAGCTCGTATGGAGCAGTGGATTTGCAGCAAATCACACTGTTTCACACTGGTTCACGACCTAAACAATAGCTTCAACAATTGGTGACCCAACGAAACGAGTCGAAATTAACGCAGCTCAAGTGCTTCTACTCATATTGTTTATTGGTGACTTCTAAATATAAATATGCAAATAAACAGAACCGAGACTAAACCTTAATTTCAGATGAAAGAGGGTCTCCCAACTAGCAATGAGGTCACTAGAAAATAAATCAGGTCCCATATGGTTGCCCCATGTTTAGTGCATACCTGCATATCCAATGAGGGGCACCAGAGTTTATTTGACAGCGCCGATCACAGGTTAAGCCTAAAAATTCCACCAACGCAGCGGATGACGTAATTATTAAAAATAGAAAAATATGCGTTTGTTGAATTTTGCAATCATTTAACAATAAGCATCATCATGCAAGGAAACATAAGCTGGTGCATTACTTATAGACGGAGTTAAAAGAAAAACTATTTAAGGAAGAGTGGTTTCCCTTCATCATTGAAGTTTTCTATTAATTCTATCACCAATCAATTTACTCAATTATATTATAGTCTTAATTTTAACAATGAAATTCTCAACTGTTTTCGCTACTGCTGCTTCTTTATTATCTGTTGCTAACGCTGCTCCAGCTCCTTCTCAACAATCTCATGATATTCCTTTATATCATGTTGACTTTGTTGCCGAATCTGATGATTCTTCCATCAATGGAAAGGGTATTACTCCAAAGCACGAGGGAGCTGCAATCAATTATGCTTTCTTAAGTGACAGTAATGAATCTTTCCAATACAACAGTAGTTCTAAGATCTTGGTTCAACCTGCTGGGACATACAGTTACCCATTCAGCGTTCAAGGTAACACTGTTTATTTCTCTGTCATTGGTTCTCAAGAAGTTGAATTAAAGGATGGTTACTTAAACTACAACGGAACTGCCGATGGTTTTGCTGCTTGTAAAAACATTAACGACCCATACAAATACTCTGAAAACAGCTACGCTTTATCTAACTTTGTCGGTTCTGAAGTTCCTGACAAATGTATTCCCTTGAAATTAAAAGTTGCTGACAAATATAAAGTGGTTTAAATAGTTTAAACCCTTCTTTCATTGACAGCTTGCATTGGCCCCCAACTAAAGCATAAAACAACGACATAAAAAAAAAAAAAAAATTCTATCATCAAAGGTCATCAGGGGTGCTACACAAAGTTTATATTTGGTTTAGTTTATTCATTGTTTTCTCAATAAAAAATTGTTTTCTTACCATTGCCGTAGATTTTTCAAAACATTTATTCAAGTAGGTCACTCTAAAACTGTTCTATAAAATATATACTCCCATTTTGTTTTAGTCAACTTCAGGTGGTACAGCACCGTCAAAATAGTTATCACTTTTTTCAGATCCACTCGTACTAGAAACGCTTTCAAGGTCAGATTCTGATTCGATATCATTTGGCATGTTACTGGTGTCTTTTTCAGCGACACCTACAACACCCCACTTGATTTTGGTCACTTCCTCCAATCTGGTCAAGATCTCGCACATTGGAGTAAATAGTCCGAATTGTCTAAATTCTCCATCATAAGAATGTAACATTCCTAAAACCCCCAATCCCTTCGATTCAGATACAGTTTTACAATCTTCCAATTTCGATAAGATCCAAGACCCACTATCACCGCCCGCGGCAAAAGCTGTATTATTATCAATGGAATTAATCACAAACTCTGATGAATGAATGGCACCGTCTAACCAGTAAACTAATTTGATTCCATTCAAGTTTCCCTGAGTATACTTGGTTGTTGATCCATATTTGAATACAGGTAAACCGGCATTATTATTCCTGGTGGCTGGTAATTCATCATCCACTTCATTGATATTCAATTCATCATTACTGAATTTAGGAGAACTTCTTTCCAAATCAATAACTTTCCTTACGTACAAATTATCAAACATCAAACCAGGATCGAATTCGTTAAACGCTATGTCGTCACCCAAGAAATTTTGATCGCAAGTTAAATTTTTATTGACCTTGATAATAGCCAAATCTGACAACTTCTTTTCATTGGTCGATGTCACGGGCATTAAGGTTCTTTCACCCCAAATAATTTGACCAAATCTATGAATAGGCAAATTTCTAGTCTCATAATATGTTTGCTTAGTCTTTCCATTGGTAATTTTCACTTTCTTCAATGGGAACATTCTATCAACTTGCTTCAAAACAGATCCATAAGCCACCTTAGCTTCCATCATAGCGGTGTCATTCTCATTACGAGACAATTTTTCATATTGTTGTATCAAGGCTTTTTTGTATAAAGAAATTAACACAGAAGAAGGAGCAGATACATGTGGATACTCTGTTTGATCATCTCCATTGTTGAGACAAACATGACCACAAGAAATGGCAAACTTCGAATTGGAATAACTTTCTAAATGAGGTTGTTTTTGTAAGTCAATCATAGGATAAATATAACCACCCATAGTTCCCGAAGTTCTTGAAGCATTTTCAATAGATATTGACAATGACATTGGTGGTTTACTCACCTCTGATGGAACCCTAAATGGTAACTTAAATTTTTGAACAGGAGGACTAGCCTCATTGTTATTTTTTAAATCATTGAAAGAAGGTGAAGGGTTTCCTTGGGGCTCAGGTGGTATAGATCCTGGAATAGGAATAGATTTAGTCGAGGCTAAGTCGATTTGATTCTTAACAACCACAACATGAATATCATCGTATAAATCATGTAAACTTTGAGTTAATTTAAGGTGATAATCTGTTGGGTTCGGATAACCAAAGTAAAGACACAAAATGTTCATGTCTTTTGCAATACCTCTCACTATAGGAGCAATAAAAGAACCATTTTGTTCCTTAATCTTTATAGCAGTGGAGGCCATTTTATTGATAATATTTACTAAGACTTCTTCATTTGGTAGTCTTTGATTGTCGTTACACCCAATAGCGAAATTTTGAGGTTTCATAATACTTGATGGATTTTGGACTCCAGTTGATTTGGTGTTAGTACTAGATAAAGAATTGGAGAAGTCGTTAAAGTTCCTAACCAATAACAATTTTAGTTTAATATAAACTTCATCTTGTAATAAGTTATCATAAAAATTAAGATAAATCTTCATGATTTTTCTCAAATGGTTATTATTGTAGGTATTAAAATTCCAAGATTCATCATTAGGAAGGCCCGACAACTTTTCCACGAATGCAACAAAATTTTTTAGACAATCAATAGTATTAATAACAGCACTGGTCAAGTTCAGCACTGAATTATTATATTGATTCATGGCAAAAGACATATCATCACTTAGTTGACGAAGTTTCTCGTTGATGGAGGTCCGAGGACTATCTTCAAGTAATTCTTCTTGCGCTTCTAAAATTTGTAATCTTTGACCGTATTCCAAATTCTTATTGTGGTAACCTGGCTTGTGGTTTTGCGATCCACTGGAATAATGTGAAGACTGGTTGGTCGAGGTAGTTTTGTAACTGCTGGAAAAAATAGATTTCTCATGGGTACTAGAATCTTTGGTGAAAATAGAAGGAGTCATCTTCTTAAAGTTCAAGAAAGAAGCACCACTATCAGCAGCTGGAGCTTCTTGGTAAGAAAGGCTCACATCAGCATTTTTGTTCAGAATCGATGGGTTTAAATTTAAAGTTGGGTCATTTTGAATTTTGTTATCGTTAAACATTTTCACTTCATGAATAGAATCTTTAGAACCAGCAGTGCTAATGCTCTGTCTGTTTGGACTACTACCTAGTTGGGAGGTAAAATTAACTCCGGCCGGATCCAGTAAAGACTCCTCAACATCCGAACTTTTTCTGTGACGGCTCAAGAACTTTTTCATCGACATGGTAGCAACAAGGTCTCCAGATAAACAGAAAAAATCTGTATTTGTTGAATAATTGTAGAGATAATCGAATAGATTCGGCTAAATATTTGAGATTCAAAATGCCTTGCGAGAAATGTCGGACAGCAGGGCTGCGACATTTTGACTCCCGGTAGGCCCCAGTTCGAGGGCATTGGGTAGCGGCACTAACGCGTAGCAAGGGTCCTGACTAGGACCATGAGATCGCCTTAAATCCCTCCCCCTTCCGCCGGGGTCCGGTGTAATTGCGCAGAGCAGGACGGGGAAGTGGCCTTAATGCCCCACCTAGAAATTGGATGATTTTACTCCAGGTTTTTTTCTCCCAGCTCACATAAACTTTTACTTAATCAATTGTAACTGTCTTGTGACTCGTTTAAGTCTTCCCCCATTAGTATAACAACACTAGTAACTAATATCCCTGGGTATTACAGCCTGATTCATAAACCCATTGATGCCCACTGAAAAGTGAGCAGGTGACAGAAAAAAATAGAGCCCAAAAACTCACTATCACAAGTAAATAATCCACAATTTTCACTACCGATTTTCCCGGCTGCTTGATAATATAACGATTAAATAATACCAAAAAATACACCTGAAATGCCAGTTTATTCGATCTCTCACGTCGAGAATGTTCGTGTATGTGTGGTAATGGTAGGATTACCGGCCAGAGGTAAATCATTAATAGCCCAAAAGATTGTGAGATATCTTAGTTGGTTATCAATAAAATCCAAATGTTTTAATGTAGGGACATATCGAAGAAAGTTAGCCTCAGGTACTGGTGCTGATGCTGATGCTACATTCTTTTCACCGGATAATCCAGAAGGAATGAAGTATAGACAAGACGCTATTAATTTAGCTATTAAAGATATGATGAATTGGTTTATGGATGAGAATGGAGTGGTGGGGATTTTAGATGCTACTAATTCCACTAAGGATAGAAGGGGTAAGATATTGAAATTGTGTCGAGAAAATTATATTGAACCATTATTTTTAGAAAGTTTTTGTAATGATATTGATTTGATAAGACAAAATATTGTTGATGTTAAGACTACTTCTCCTGATTATTGTGATAAAGATTCTGAATTTGCATTGAATGATTTTTTGAAAAGAATTCAGTTCTATGAAAAAAATTATGAAACAATGGATCAAGCCTCTGATCAAGATTTAAGTTTTATTAAATTAGTCAATGTTAATTCACAAATAATTCTTAATAGAATTGAGAGTTATTTAGAATCTAGAATTGTTTATTATGTGATGAATTTACATATTAAACCCAGAAGTATTTGGTTATCAAGACATGGAGAATCAGGATATAATTTAACTGGACAAATTGGTGGGGATGCTGATTTATCAGAAAGAGGATGGAAATATGCTAAAAAGTTACCCGAACTCGTATTAAAATCTTTAGGTCCAGATTTAGAAAATACCAATTTAACGGTATGGACTTCAACTTTAAAGAGAACTCAACAAACAGCATCTTTTTTACCATATAAGAATAAGTTACAATGGAAAGCCTTGGATGAATTAGATGCTGGAGAATGTGATGGAATGACTTATGAAGAAATTGAACAGAAATTTCCCGAAGATTTCAAAGCTAGAGATGATAACAAATATGAATATCGATATAGAGGTGGTGAATCATATCGAGATATTGTCATTAGGTTAGAACCAATTATTATGGAATTGGAAAGACAAGAAAACATTTTGATCATAACTCATCAAGCAGTATTGAGATGTATTTACGCTTATTTCATGAATGTTCCTCAAGAAGAATCCCCTTGGATGTCTATACCTTTGCATACTTTAATACGATTGGAACCAAGAGCATATTCTACTTTAGTTAGTAGAATGAAAGCCGATATCCCTGCTGTTAGTACTTATAAAGAAAAGGGAACTTCACAGTTAGGCGAACAAATAGGGGGTAATAATTCTAAAAGCAGAGATCTTATTAAGGGATTAGATGGAAAAAAATAATAAAGTTATACATATATATATATATCGATATTTAATTTTATTCAATACAAAATCTTCTATATGACAGATGACGAGATACAATTACAGGGCTCTAAGCTCGACTTAATACATAAAGGTAATCATTAGATTTCTAACCACTATAACTAGCATATTTTTTAGCTTGTTCTTTAACCTTCTTCTCATATGTGAATTTATCTCTTGAAAAAGCTTTCCAAGCAGGTTCTTGAGCAGGAGATTCAGGATTAGGATTATCCAATAATTCTTGAATCCCTAGCAATATTTGTTTTAAAGTTATAGCAGGTCTCCAATCACTTTCTTCATTCAAGATAGATAAACAAATGGTACCACTTGGATACACATTGGGGTGGTAGAATCCTGCTGGTAACTTAACTTTTGGAGGCTTTGAAGGGTATTCATCAGGAAAACTGATGGTTACTGGGTAAGTACCGTCAGCCCAAAGGGTATTTTCTCTCCCAGGGATCCCAGCTTTCCAGCTAGTCAAATCTAATGATCCATCAGGAGATTTTTCAGGTCTAGCAAAAAACCCAAATGGGTGGTCTTTTCTCCAAAGTTTTCTTTCTTCTTGTAACCTTATTTTTGCCAAAGACATTGTTTTTGCTGCGTGGAAGGGTTGTGATGCTTGTATCCCTAAAAGTTTATAGGTACTGATGCGGTACTGATGTGGTACTTAAGTGTACTTAAGAGGTACTTGATGTGGTACTTTACGTTCTTCTCTTTTTTGCGTCTTCAATAGTTTGGTCGGTACACGTCCACTGTTCTGAGACAGATAAGATAGTTAACAGTGCATCAGAACCTTACAGCAAGTGGATAGTATTTATACTGTTTGTGAGCCGGTACCACCCCAGAATTGGGGGTATTGTTCAGAGTGAAGCTGGTATTGATACCCTCCAATTTATCTGATTTTTAAAGGAGTAAAGCTCATACTAGAGACCTTCCAAAGTATACACTCTAGTGTTAGTTTAGCAGGCAAACGCAGTTTCTGCGACATTTGCAGCTTTAGCAGCCATACCAAGCAGGTTAATGCTAGCGTACTTATAGTTCCATAATTCAACTCTATACACTTGCCAAGGGCTCATAGACCAGACAGTACACCTGTCACACCACAGACCATGCCCACACTCTAAAAGACCCTAAAGATGGAAGACTAAAAATAGGGCCAAAGAGGTGCCAGTAGTGTTAGCAGAACAATCAGCAGCATCCTGCGTAAGATTCGCAGCCCCACAGGACAGTGAGAAACGAAGCGAGGTTTAATTTTGCAATATCCAACAAGAACAATGTCGAGTGAACCTAAAGTTGACAATAAGTCCAAGGCTACTGAGAACCAAGAAGAAGAAGACTTGGATGAATTAGATGATTTATTGGATGATTTTGCTGGAGAGGTTTTAAGTAAACCCCCTGGATCTGCTGCACAAGCAACCAGTGGTCAGGGTAGTGTGAAAAATGAAGATCATACTGATAGGCAACAGACACCAGCTGGCCAACAAGGAAGTGAAAACAAAAAGGCAGAACCAATCAATGATGAATTCAGAGATAAGATGGAAGAATTGATCAAGGACTTGAACATTCAGGACCCTGATACTAAGGAACAATTTGAACAATTAGTTAGTACTTTTGAGGAAGAAAATCAAGAAGTCCCTAAAGATCCTAAGAACTTTGATAATATTATGAAGGATACCATGGAAAGATTGAAAAATTCTGGTAAGAATATTGATGAGCAAATCAAAAATGATCAATCTGGTGCCAACCCGGAAGATATGTTATCTCAATTATTAGCAGGATTAGGTGGTAATGGTGGATTACCTGGTGGTGAAGGAGGGGATTTAGACATGTCAAAATTATTGGTGGATATGTTGGAGCAATTATCTTCTAAAGGGGTATTATATGAGCCCATTAAAGACTTGAATACCAAATTCCCCGAATATTTACAAGAGAAAAAGGGTAGTTTATCGGAAGAGGAGTACACAAATTTTTCTAAACAATACGACATAACTAATGATATAGTGGCTTTATTTGAATCTGAAAATTATAATGATGAAGATAAGGCTCAGAGAGAAAAAGTTAACTCCCTTTTGGAATCTTTACAAGAGTTAGGTCAACCTCCTAAAGACTTGGTAGGTGATTCTACTGGTGATTTTCCTTACCCTGGATTCGGTGGTGACAATGGTGGTGGAATGGGATTTTCTGATAAAGATTTACCAAAAGATTTTGAAAAAGAGTTAGATGAAGGTTGCAAACAACAATAGATCTGGTGGTTATTGTTCTATTTATATTTATATTATTATTATTTCTGCTTGTTTTAATGTGTATTTAATCGCTAATATATATCATTATACGCTCAATCCACTCCTACTAGAAAACTCTTTGTAATAATCTAGCATTTGTGGGGTTATACCCTTAGAGACTCCTTTCAACGCATGCTCAAAGTGTCTCTTTTCTACACAATTGGCTTCTCTATTTTCCATAATAGCTGCTAAACCCGACTCTTGACATAATAACGTAACTTCAGCTCCAGAGCATCCACCAGTAGCGGTGGCTAATTCCTCAAAACTGATATCAGGACCTACATTAAACTTTCTGCAACACTTTTTTAAGATATCTAATCTAGCTTCGTAATCGGGCGGGCCCACATATATGTGTCTATCGAGTCTACCGGGTCTTAGCAAAGCAGGATCGATTTCAGTTGGTCTATTGGTGGCCCCTACTATTACAACTCCCTTTAATTCTTCCACTCCATCAATTTCATTCAATAATGACGTTAACACCTGTTGCCCTGCACTGGTATTAGCATCTTCCCTATCGCCTGAAATGGCATCAATTTCATCAAAAAATATAATCGATGGTGATGCAGCTCTAGCTTTTCGGAAGATTTCTCGTATAGCTCTTTCTGATTCCCCAACATATTTGTTAAAGATTTCGGGTCCTTTCACTGCTAGGAAATTCAAGCCTGATTCAGTAGCCAAGGCCTTTGCTGTTAATGTTTTAGAACAACCAGGTGGTCCATAGAGAAGTACTCCCTTAGGTGCCAGTACTCCCAATTTACTGAAGGCATCAGCTGCTTCCAATGGGAGCTGTACCACCTCAGTTAGCTTCCTCTTTAACTCCTGTTGTCCTCCAATATCGGACCAGTAAACCTTGGGCATTTCTAGAAAGATCTCTCTCATAGCAGATGGTCTTATTTCTGGTAATGAGTTAATCATATCGTCTTTTTGTAGTTTTATATCTGATTCAGGAATATTATTCTTTAGACCTCTGTTAATGGCTTTCATAATAGATTCTCTACATAGGGCCACTAGATCAGCACCTACATACCCATGGGTTTTGGACGACACATCTCTTATATCTACTTCTGACAATTCACATTTATTAGCATTCATTCTGATTACCATTTTGTTTAAAATATCAAATCTATCTTCAGCATCAGGAATCCCAATTTCCACCTCTTGGTCAAACCTTCCAGGTCTTCTTAATGCTGCATCAATCGAGTTAGGTCTATTTGTAGCCCCTACCACAACTACTTTTCCTGAATCATTCATACCATCCATCATGGTTAATAAGGTGGCAACCACTCTACTCTCAGTTTCTCCACTATCCTCGGATGTTCTACTGGGAGCCAAAGAATCCACCTCATCCATGAAGATAATAGATGGTTGAAACTTCTTGGCTTCAAGAAAGATTTCTCGAATAGCATTTTCAGTTTCTCCCAAGTACTTGGAAACAATCGATGGTCCGTTAATGGCTAACACATGCGCCTTGATATTCTGTGCCACACATTTCAATATCATGGTTTTCCCAGTCCCAGGGGGTCCATGTAAAAGAATTCCTCTTGGAGGAGAAATTCCAAATTGTGAAAATAACGTAGGATTATGCAAAGGGACATCTATAGTAGATTCAAGTAACGCTATTTGTTTAGATAAACCTCCCACATGACTGAAATTGATTCCCAGTTCATAATTTGGGTACTTAGTGGTATCAATATTAGAGGTTTCTGTGAATTCAATGCCAGTTGTACCTTTAACAAATATGTATGTGGGAGTCACTGTATCAGATTGGACTATACCCAGCAGTTCCAAAGTAAGGTTCTCCATAGATGTTTCTATAGAATTATTACAATTATCAACATCAATAATCCTAATATTTATTTTCTTATCATTAACCTCCAATCCATCAAATTGTAAACCAGGTGCAACAAGACCAACATCACCAAGTAACTTTTCGATCTTCTTTTTAAACCCATCCAATTCTTCTCCACCATGTCCGACAACATTTACCTTTAATATCCCAGCGTATGGTGGCTGCTTTAAATACTTCAGGATTTGAATTCTATCCCCCAAAAGGAGCCCTGATAAATGTCTTACATTATCAGACATGCCAATGAGATTAGTTTCCAGAATGTCATTATCACAATGAACTGTGCCAATGAACCCTGGATCTGCTGAATCAGTTTTACTTATATAGACCAAGTCAGAACTTTTATACCCTAATGCTTCAAAGGTGTCAGGGTGCAAATACACTTTGGTAGTAGTTTTAGCACTAATGCTATTAGCTGGCCGGACAATGTAAGATTTTGGAAGCTTCAATTTTTTTGGTTGTTGCTGGTCTCCAGATGCAGCTGCCTTCCCTTGAGCAGGGGATTCTGCCTTTCTGCTCCTCGATGAGGCACTCTTGGAACTCATATCTGCTGCTAGAACTAAGTGTAAAGAATTATTGCAAAAATATCGCGAGGCCATCTCATCTCTGCGACTGCTGCTAACATTTAGTTTGCAACTGTCAGTTATCTTTTTACCTAACACCTTCTATGATTAGACTACCACCATCGAGGTATTTGGCCACTAAACGGTCTCTGTACCTCGTATGGGCATTAATAACTCCACCCAGACCCCTACGAATATGTTTCCATAGATCATACTCAAGTAAAATTGGCTTTGACACCACCTTCGACATAGACCTCGATGATTCCTTCAATCTGTCCAGAGACTTGTATGATGACAATCAGCATGTTCATATAGAACCGGTTAAGACTAAACCATCTTTCTATGATAAATCCGTATTAAATGAAGGCATTGAAAGAAACGTACATAGAAAGGGACCTCAAAAGATCCAACAAATCCTAGAAGGAGATTATAAAGAGTTTGAACAGATATTGGCTGGAAGAACCAAAAGATTACAACAAGTCATTGGACAAGAATTTACTCTACTGGCAAAAGAAGCTATAGTTGTGCTATGTGGGTTATCTTATTCGTTAACAAGTTTAAATTTCAAGAAATCAGATCTGGAACAGGTGGTCTATGAGTCAGGTAAGTTACGTGAAATTGGTAAGAATACCTTCAATTTTACCAGACAAACTCTATTAATCTTTGGAGACTTGCAGCACTTATCAGCACCATGGCAAGAATTGGCAAAAGCGATAAAAGCAGTGAATGATGATGGTTATATTATTCCACAGTATATGAAGGCCAATTTGATTTATAACCTAATTATCCCATTTAGAGGGGGAACCAAAGGATATGAATATTTAGTTGATCCTCAGGCCTTAGAAGAAGGGGATTCTAGTAAATTGACAACAAGACAGCATAAAATAAAGGATGCAACTTCCATTGGTAGCTTTTATACTTTGATAGGGTTACTTGTAGTAAAATATGGGAGAGAACGAATCATCGAGAATTTTCTAGTGCCTCAAGTATTTAATGGGAAATCTGGTATTATAGAGATCATTACTAGTCGTATTGGAGATGGCTAAAGTCAATGTACCCCTATAGGGATGGATATATTATAGATAATCGTGTATATAATGGTAAATGCAATGATGTTATGACATTATAAATAAAGAGACCCGCAGAACACAATGTCTCTTTTGATTCTTTCTTGGGCTTCAGACATCTTGGAATGTAACACAGAATCACCAATGATTAAGGCAGCATTCTTAACTTCTCTACAGATTTCATCTAATCGGGTGATAACTCTTACTATAGTTCCTTCGGCTTCAACACTCATATCCATGATTTCATTAAAAGATAATCCTCTAGCCCATTCATAAACCACATTCATTAAAGCAAACCGTTTTCTGGTAGTAAATTCTTCTTCTTCCGATGTCAATAAAACTTTATGTTCAATATAAACCTTAGTTATCTGGTCAACAATTTCTAAGATTTTGTGTCTTCCTTTATCCAACCTTGGAGTTATTGGTAAGTCTTCCTCGTCATTGGTCCTACCTTCATAAACAAAGCAGGATAAGAGTGCCACAATCTCTTCCGGTTCAAAATCTCCTAAGAAATTATCTAATACTAACTCGGTTATGATTAACTCCCATCCAGAATTGATTTCACAAGCAACCCGTCCTTTTAATAAGACATTACTCTTATCGTCAATGAAGTTGAGACTATGAAGGACATCAAGACGTTGCTCATAATCAGGCAATAATTCTAGGTTCTCATCAGAAAGTAATCTTTGAAGAGATTCAATTTCTTTCTCGATAGAGTACTTTTTGTGGAATTGGATGAAGTGGGTCTCAAAATTTGAACATAACAATGATTTCTTTTCACAAATACTTTCCAATAATTTGCTTTGGTTCTCTAATAATTCGTGGAATGATAATTGTGTGGCTTGGGTTAATAGAGCTTGGTCCCATTTATGTTGGAATTTCAACACAAGGGAAATTTGTTCAGACGCTTCCTGTAATGCTTCAAAATCATTTTGAAGGATATCCCTAATTCTTGCTTTCAAGGTGTATCTACTCAAGAAACAAACTTGCTGATAGGGTACTGAATCAACCTTTAAATCACCATTGAATTGAATCTTGGGGAAAAATTTAGTCAAATATTTCTTATAGGGAATATACGGAAGTTTATGCTTTTTGGAAGATTCATAGTATTCCGAGCCGTGATCAAAAGTTAACACCAAAAGCGAATTTGTAGCAGCATCTGAACGAATGATAAAACCAGTTCTTATAAGGAACTCCGGATCTCTATAACATACAAGTCTTCCGGTCTTTAGATAAGTCATACGTAACATGGCCAGCTTTTGAATCTCCTCAACTAAATTCCCGTAATTTGTTTCGTAATCGACTATATGATCGTATAACAAACGCATCTCATCCAACTTACATTCAGAACAGTCATCAATCGTACAATGATTCAAATCTTCTGTTAAAGCTTCAACCTTTCGTTGATGTTCAGGAAGTAACGTTTGAGTTGTGTTTTCACTGAAAGAATGCTTAATCATTTCCTCAACTCTTAAAGCTTCGATTCTTAAAAGATTCAAGATCATATTATAGGTTAATCTGAATTGTGAGATCAATTTGGTGGGGGTTCCTAATGTAACCTCCTTAAAATCTCCAAGTGATAATGGTTCATTGTATGACATGACAATTACGGTACCAGTAGGATCTAAACCTCTTCTACCAGCTCTACCTGACATTTGAGTGAATTCACCTGGTAATAAGTTTCTAAATCCTTTACCATCATGTTTTCGGAGTTGATTGAACACCACAGTTCTTGTAGGGAGATTAAGACCCATGGCAAAAGTTTCAGTAGCGAAAAGAACCTTAACTAAGGTTTTGGAAAATAAAATTTCAATGCATTCTTTGACAATCGGTAATAAACCACCATGGTGTACGGCTATTCCTCTGCTCAACATTTCTCTGATTTTTAAGATCTGGGGCAATTCCCGATCTTCCTTCTTTAAACGAGCTACCGCTCTGTCGATAAACATATGAATTTCTGATTTTTCTTTAGCTGTACAAAAATCAATACTTCCTAAAGTATCAGCATATTCTTCACATTTCTTTTTGGAGAATACAAAAATCACCGCTGGTAATAAATTATGATTCTTTAAGTAATGAACTAAAGTAACCCAAGAGTTCTTATTAGGACCATCTCTAGCTAAGCCTACCCCTTTCAGGAAATTTCCCCTTCCACCTCTGGAGGAAGACCCCCGATTACCACCCCTAGCAGTACCACCTCTTCCACCTCTAGACCCGGCTCCCATAGTGACATTTGGGGGTGTCTTTTTATTAGAACCTTCTAATGCTTCTCTGTGTTTTTTAAACTCAATTTCCAGGAACTTTCTATGAGAATCAATCACTTTAAATAAGTCATTTTTAGCCCAAATAGAAATTTCCAAAGGTACAGGCCGTTTGGCAGTGGAGATAACAAATATATCCTTTTGTTTAGTTCTTCCAACCCAGTTGGCAAATTCGAAAGTATTAGGGACCGTAGCTGATAATAAAATATATTTGACATGGTCTGGTAACATAATAATAACTTCTTCCCATACAACCCCTCTATCGATATCATTAACATAATGCACTTCATCAAAAATTACAAATTCAACATCTCTGATAAGATCAGCACCTCTATATAACATAGATCTTAAAATCTCTGTTGTCATAATAAGGCAATTAGCTTCAGGATTTATCTGAACATCCCCTGTGATCAACCCAACATCTATATCTTTAAAGGTTTCTTTGAAATCTCTAAATTTTTGATTTGATAAAGCTTTAATAGGAGAGGTATAGATGGCTTTTGTCATATTTCTATTTGCCATAGCAATGGCATATTCAGCCACTACTGTTTTACCAGCTGAAGTATGAGCAGCTACAAATACTGAATCCCCTTGTTCTAAATGATACACTGCTTCCTGTTGGAAAGTATCTAATTCAAAGGGCCATTTTCTTGCCATATTGGGAACAATCTCCTCAAAATCTTCAATCTTATGATTAAGATCAACCACGTGAGCCCAATCTTTTTTCATTTCCTTTTCTTTGATCATTTCATTACGAATAGCAGAGAAATCTAATGATACAAGCCCATCAATTTCAGAAGTATCTAATGGAACATTAGATTTTGCGGACTCTTCCTCTTCTTTTGAAACATTTATAGGACCAGATTCCTTTTCACCCTCGTCTTCTGTTGCCTGCTCTTGTTGGTTATCAAATTGATCGAGTGATACCACCTCGGAATCGTGATTCTCCTCTACATTCAAGTTCAACCCTCTAGCAAAACCTTGAGGAATATCAAATAATCCATTACTATCCTTATGTAAGAAAGCAGCTTCATCCTTGGACTGAGTAAGCCTATTATTTCCCACAAGACCACCAGGCTGAAATGGCAAATAGCTAGTCTTTCCCTTGACAGAATCTGATTTCGAGGTGAATTCTCTAGTGATTGATAAGGAGTTACTAGAAGAAGCATTATCAATATCACTGACCCTGACATCTTCTTTATACCCATCAATATTCCCACTGATTCCTGACCGTTTAAACCGAAATCCTGTCCGACCTATGACATTTGGAGTATTGAAAAGACCGTTGTAGAATCGATCCATGCCACCTGACTGGTCATTGTGGAAAAGATCCAACAAATCCCAGGTCAATTCATTGTTGGGTAGCAACAACTCCTTTTCATACCAGGATTTATCATCATTTGAAGGAGCCATGGGCTCAGGATCGATAGACATGTGTGGATCCATCATGACTGTAATGGGGTGTGTAAAGATGCTTGAGGTCTGCGCGGACATGGACTGCCAGAGGTAGTAAGCAGCCCCGCAATATAAGCAACAGCAGCCGTAGCAGCAGTAGGTACAGCAGAGTCAAATCGAATCTTTGTATACTATATATAAACTTTAGTTATAAACCATAAATGAATGAATAAATATATATCTATAACATTAAAGTTTAGGTCTGGAAGAATCTATTCCTCCTGCAGTAGCATCAGTATTGATTTCAAGCTTACCATTTTCATCTTCACCTTTAATATCTTTACCGAAAAATACAACTGTAACAGTAAGATCATCTCTGTAACGCCTTGAAACAGGACTTGGAATTGAAATTAACATTGAAGTTTGATCTCTTGAACCACCATTTGATAAAGCATTTCTAATCAAATGAGTAGATACATTCTTATCATCTAACAAATAGTTACTACCGGATCTAGTTTTTCTAAATGGTTTCTTTGAAGTTTTATCGTTTGTAATATCATGAACTTCTGGGAGTTTATTTTCTTTGGACCCAAAATAACTCCAGAATGATTGTTGAGGTTTTACCATTTTTTCTTTTTCCATCCATTTAACTACTAATCCAATGATTTCTTCATTAGATAACATTTCATATAATCCATCTGAAGCCATGACTAAAAAATCATTTTGTTCAGGATTAATTTTAGTAGTAGTAACTACTGGTTCTGCTGTAACATATGGGGGAGATTTAAGATTATTTGGTAATGACTTACCAAAGAATTGTTTATAAATTCTTTGTTGAATACTAGCAGGTAATTTATATCTACAATCACCAAAAGCTCTAGTTGGTTCTAAAGTACCCAATATTCTACCATTTTTAATGACATTCGATTCATTAGCATGTTCACTAATGACTCTAGCTACTTCAGTAGGATTAGAACCAGTTTGATCAATACTTAATTGTCTAACGGTCCAACGATTATTTCTAAAAGAACCTAATATAGCTCTTGAATCACCAGTTACTGCCACTTTAAGCATTTGAGAATTGGTATCATAAAATGATAATAATGCACAAGATCCTGATAATGCTGGCATTAATAATTCAGCAGCTTTAGCTTTATTATTATCATTTAATAATTTTTCCATATTTTTATTAACGATTTCATGATCTAATTTTAAAAATCCATTTTTAATAGCTTGATCAATAGTAGCTCCATTAGGAACATATCTAAGATTATCTTCATTGGCAGGTTTGAAAATGGTACCAAATTCTGATACCACATGACTAATCAATTGATCTCTTAATTTACTACTAGTGGTCCAACCTCCATGACCATCAAATACTCCAAAAAACATCCAATCAGTCGATGTTTTAACATTATTATCTTGTAAAATAGGTACTTGAACAATTTCTTCAGATCTATCATCTTCAATAGGAGAATTCGAGGCCAATTGACATACATCATATCTGGTAACACCCTTACCACGATTAACAAAATAACTTTCTTCAAATTGTCTTAATTTGTGACTAACTTGTTCTTCATTTAATACAAATATCCCTTCTTTATGCAGTTGATGTCCGAGACTATAATTTTGACTTATGGATGAATTGGAAGTGGAAAAATATTTCTGATCTTCTGTACTTGAAGGAGATCCACTTGAACTACTTCCATTTGTTGGTCCAGCACCGGCAGAAGTTGCTGGAGACGAGGCAGCTTTAGGAAATAATTTAGGATTAAAAGGACCACCAGAAGCTGGAGGAACAGTATCTGAATTATAATAATTGCTTTGATTAAAGGCAATAAATGATCCAACTATTATAAACCCCGAAATGAATGCAGCATTTTTACGTTTTATATGTTTATGAGATGGTTTTGTTTTGGTAGCAGCTGACAGGGAGCACGATCCATTAGATAAACTTTGAGGGGAAGATTTAATGAGTTTACTAGGGCTATTAGATATCATTCGTCTCCCATGATTTATGGACCGATTGGCCACATAAAGTAGCCTTGGCTTGACGGAGAGAACGTAGACCATGATATGGATCCTGGAAACCAATAAGCAATTGTGAGACTATAACCCCTTGGTTGTGCGCGGATAAAACTTTAAAAGGAGCTGATACGAGCGTGGGCAGACGAGCGTGGGCAGATGAGAGGTGGGACGGCGGGCTGGTACGAGACGGTGCCGCTGTGGGGCGAGTACCGCGGGGCCCCTGGCAGTAGAGAGGTGGAGGATGTTACCACCGTGAGGTTCCAGCTACAACTACACTACAATCTATAAGTCTACTGCAACTAATATATATTCTACTAGCTAAGATGATCCCTCGCATCAAGTCCTGATAGCTAAACATCTCCCAATCTATAATACAAGTAAATATAAAGAAAAATGATTAACCTAGAGCACATTGATACGGAAATAATCTATCCATAACCATATAAATTCAAGTCAAATCATCATAAAGAAGCAGAATCATAAGTTATCAATTAGTATTACAGAACATTACCACGCTTAAGCAGCAATAGTAACTTCAACATCGACACCAGGTTCGATGGTGATTTGAGTGATTCTTTTAACAATAGAAGCAGGAGCTTGTAAGTCAATAACACGTTTGTGGATTCTCATTTCAAAAGTATCCCAGGTTTTAGAACCTTCACCATTTGGAGATTTTCTGGTGGTGATTTTTAAAACTTTGGTTGGGATTCTAACTGGACCTTTTTTAACAATTTGGGATTGGTCAGCATTTCTGATGATGTTGGCAGAAACTTTTTCCAATTGTTTAACCTTGGTGGAGGTTAAGGTGATTCTGATTTTGTGAATTTCTTGTTCTTGTTCTTGAACTTTTTCTTTGTTGATAGGAGCTGACATTGTGGTGTTACTTGTATGATATTAAAAGAAGTGAAAAAAAAATTCGCTGAAATTTTTCAAACTAAAGAGAAGAAGGCGTGGGGCGACCGAGAATGGTTGTGCGCATAGAACCCTAAGCCGTCACGGGACGGAGCCCGAGAATGGTGTAACAGGCAATGTGGTAGTAAATTGAAAGGACATGGCGAATAGACAGGGGATCTATTAAAGGAGGAGCATAGACGTTATGGGATGTACGTAATAGTGTATGTAATATCGTATGTATATCGTATGTAATATCGTATATCTGGTCACATGACCGCGGTCGTGCATCGTCCTATTAGGTGTTAGTATTATCAGTACCATATACTAAATGTGATAGTCAGTTCGAATTCATTTGGTTTCTCCATGGTGTTTTTGGATTGTCGGAGAGATTCCCAATTCATCAGTTCATCATCCATCACAGTAACAAAAATAACGTACCTTTTCAGTTTCCATCGAATGGAAAATTGTGAAGATTTATTGGCTGCAACTCGCACCAATTGGTAGCAGCTGGCAGCAGCTATATACAAGAGGCCTGGGCACAAGAGGCCGTGGGCACAAGAGGCCTGGGCACAAGGGGCCGATGCCACAAGGGGCCAGTGCCACAAGGGGCCGGTGCCTCTGCTTATTCAGCAAGCTCCTTCTCTACACCTTTCATGCATTTCCACAACACCTGTAGCTCCTTCTCATTAGCATATCCACTGGTAGCCCATCTAATCTTCCCTTCCGAATCAATCAAGTATATATATCCCGAACAGCTATTGTCACACAACAATTGCTGCTTTATATCAAATGGAATCAAACGGTCGGAAAGAATAAAATACTTATCTCTTCGTTGTGGTGGTAAGCTATTCCTAATGGTCCTACTGACAAGCTTAACCATATTTCTCTTAAGAAATCCCAAGGGAATGTTCAAATCTATGATCTGACTCCGAGGATATTTCTGCATAAACTTGGAGTAGTCCTTATTAAGGTAGTCCATGTCATCTGCCTTGAAATACGTTTCACTACATCTTTCTCCTGACACAGCAGAAAAGATCCGAACAAGACTTACTTTACCCTTAAACATCTTGTGGATTTCAGTCTCGGTGCCATCAATGGACGTTGCTATAAAGTTAGGGAAATAAAGGGCCTTATCGCCTTTGAAGTACGACCCCGAGGGGGTGAAGATTTTCCCATTTGTGTTGGTGAATGATTTGGATTCATAGAATGGAGAATGCTTGATATCATGGTCCAACTGTCTCTGTCTCATTTCTTTAGCATCTTCTCCAAACAACTGGTTCCCCATCGACCAGTTCATGCTGTTCTGAGGATTTAATAGTATCGGAGCCGGCAATCCAAATGGCTTGGTGATTGGTTGTGGTTTCGTCAATGGTGGCTTGCTTGATTCCGATAATGTCTTGAGGATCCTTGGGGTCTTTGACGAGTTGGAAATGGACCTGGCAAGTACCTTGCTGGTGAGTAGGGTTTTGGATACACTCATATTAACATTCCAGGCTATGGATTTTTGTGCTGATGTTACCAGTAGATGAGATGTATAAATTATTCACCAAACACAATTAGTTGAAAATCGGTAGATAAAATCACCAACCAGCGCACGACCTTCTGCGAACATTTAAAAAATGACATTGTTCAACTGGATGGTAACATAATAATTTATAGTGGTATTGATACCTTAGATGGATCCATAAACTTCAGAATATGTCCATACAATTGCGAGACGGTTTGGCCAATCGGCCCCTAGATCATGTGCTAGAAGATTTGTTAGTAAGGTTTTTAGTTAATGCTCCAAATGAAGATTTATCCTCAATTGAACGGGTGTTATTTCAAGTGGAAGAAGCCCAATGGTTTTATACCGACTTTATTCGACCTCAATATCCTGGATTACCTGATTTTAAGATGAAGGGGTTTTCGGCAAAGATTTTGGAAAAGTGTCCATTGATCTGGAAATGGGGGAATGCTTCTGAAGCATTGTCGAAATTTGGTAAATATAAATCTACCATTCCGGTTAGAGGAATTGCTTTATTTAATAGTGATGTATCAAAAGTATTATTGGTGAAAGGATTTGATTCCAGAACTTGGTCTTTCCCCAGAGGTAAGATTTCAAAAGATGAATCTGATTTGGAATGTGCTATAAGAGAAGTTCAAGAAGAAACTTCATTTAATGCTAGAGATTTAATTGATGAGAATAATGTGGTAGATAGAACTATTCAGGGGAAGAATTATAAAATCTATCTTGTCAAAGATGTACCTGAAGATTTTGATTTTAAACCTCAAGCTAGAAATGAAATCTCCAAGATTGAATGGTTTGATTTGAAAGCTTTACAAAAGAAGATAAAGTATAATCCCAATCATTTTTTCATAGTTCCAGCAGTCTTGAAGCCGATTATGAGATGGGTAGCTAAAAATAAGGGTACTCTAAATGAATTAGATTTGATGTTAGAAATGGAGATTAAGTTGAAGAATTTAATGGGTATTGGAAGAACTGATGAATCTAATATTGACATTGTTGATAACCAAGCTATCAATAACATTGCAATTAATCATGATAATGATGCTGGAAGAGAATTATTGGATATATTACAAGGCGTTAAGCCTACGGCTGAGCTTTCTGATGATTTACTGAATGATGAATCAACTAATACTCCTGCAGAAACAATCAATATTCCTCAATCAATGGCTACTCCTTATGAACATTTAATGACAAATAACATTCCTGATAAAGTTCAAAATGAAAATCCTATATTCAATAACTTACCATTCTTCCATGGTAACCAGCATGCTCAGTATATGCAACCAGTTCCTCCCAATTTGAATAATTCTATTAGCACCCCTAATCCTGATTACCTTGAAAAACCCCCAAGTTCTTTAATCAATTCAAAAGAATTATTGTCGATTTTGAGTAACAAATCCTTGAAACCAAAAGATTCACCTGTTGAAGAAACTAAAAGATCAGAGGATTTTGCTAAAAATAAAGCAAAAGCTCAAGAACTTTTAAATCTTTTCAAAAAAGAGAACACTTCTGAACCTCAAACTCCTACCAACAGAGAATCCAGTCCATTTTCTCAACCGAACACCGCTTCAAATGAATTAGAACAGTCGATTCAAAATGAATCCTCGACCAACGATGTTCAACCGGGCAAGGTAACTCTCTTGAAAAAATCCGATAATAGCAAGAATTCAAATGCTCTATTGAGTCTCTTGAAAGGTAGTTCGTCAGAATTAGGATCTCCAAGTGAGGGAAACTCAGAGACACAAGAACCACACGAGAACCACAGATCAACCCATTCTCCTGCTAATGACCTACTTGGGCTTTTAAAGAGGAAACCTCAGTCTCCGGAATCAAGTTCACCAGGTGTGTCAACTGCTAAACCAAGTCAGACTAATGAGGGCCATGAACTCTTGGGAATGTTGAAGCAGAACAACGGGTCTTCAAAGGAACACAATGAAGAACATAAAACTGATGATTCCAAAGCAGGAAATGAACTACTAGGGCTATTAAAGAAACCTAAGAGTACTTCAGAATATAACGATGACCAGTCCAACAAAAAGAATGAAGCAGGTCATGAATCCCCAAAACCAACATCTGCTCAAGGTCTATTGGGATTATTGGGGAAGAAACCAGAAGCCGATACAACGGCTCAAGGTCCACAACAGCCACCCACCGAACTGGCAAGTAAACAAGAAGACTTTGAAGATTTTGAGGATTTTGAAGACTTTGAAGATTTCGAAGATTTCGATGCATTGAACAGTGAAATACAAGCGACCACGCAGGGGTTAGAGGAAAGTCAGCCTGTGGAAAATGTTAATCAGAGACCAACTTATGATGAATATAGAGAGGAAAATATGTATGGGTTCCAAGAACAACCGGGGACTTGGAATGGGCCATCCAAAGGAAACTTCAGATTACTTAGACCAGGTGAATCCTTGGACAATATTTCACAGGATTCTAAACCAGAAACACCTAAGAGCAAAGGTAATGATCTTTTACTGTTGTTGCATCGGGACCAAAACGACGATAGTTCTAAAGTTCAGTCGCCAAACAACTCCTTAGGAGCAATCTACGGAGGACTGACTACTAATAGTGCTATTTCATCTCCTCAGGTTCCACAATCAAGTGGACAAGGAAATGCTTCTGCTAGTCTTTTAGGACTTTTGAATAGAAAACCTTCAGAACCTCAAGCACCAGTACAGTCCCCAAATGTTCCAGCAACTTCCACTCCAGGTTCCGAGTCCAATACACAACCACCCAAATCAGCTGCTAACGATTTACTCAGCTTATTAAAACGGCCAAGCAATAATTCTTAAGCATTTGCATAAAGTTTATAATTCATGAATATATATACAGAAGCATTTATACTCGTTTATACCATATTTAACTGTCGATGTCAAAAATATTCATCAATGTTTATATTTTTCCTCTTTGGTTTTGATCTTGCTTTCACAATCGATTTCTTCTTAGCTGTCTTTACCGAACTAAATATAGTTTCAACTGTTGGAGATTCGGTTTCTGGAATGTCTACCATAGGTTTGACGTCTAAATTTGTATCTATTAACAAGCAGCATTCTGTTGAAGAAAATCGATTTCTGGAGTTTAGTCGGGTCTTCAGAACGTAATCTAGCATATAATAATTAGAATCAAATCCATAGGGTTGATCAATAAACATCATATCAAACAATACATTGTCCTCATCAGCTGTACTAGAGGCATTAGGCAACCCGGATGATAATTCTTTTTTCAAGTAATGATATTGGAGGGCCAAAGGAAACTTCATCAATAACTTGGAGTGCTCCCAGTCATGATTATAATGAACCCAATTTGTACCGTTAATCTGGTAACCCAATCTATTCGTAGCACTATGACCCAATTTGTGATGGAACTCAAGGGGGAATGTATCATCACATATTATTACTGATAACGAAGATTGGGGAACAGTGGATACTTGAAACAATTTTTTAATAGAATCTTTGGATAACTTGTCACAATTACTTAATCTGATGACCCTTAAGCCCGGAAGTCTTTCACTCTTGATGGCCGTAACTAGGTAAGAAAGGATCACGTCGTCGATATTATTATTGTTAGAGAGATCTAAACCAGCTAGATTCTTCAACTTAAATAATAATAAAAAGTCTTCTCTGTTGAGCAAATCGGGGGTCCTAGAGAAGTCTAAAAATAAATGATGTTTTAGCTTAAGGCTATTCATATGAAAAGTAAAGTCCTCAATATTCACATTAGAAAAGATATTTTCAATTCTGTGACTTTTAACATTCGGGATCAAGCATGCATTCAAATAATCCTGTCGTATGGTCACCAAAGGATCATTAACCTTTATGGACGGGGCATGGCACCGAAATTCCTGTAGACCCAACATGGTGGTAGCAAAGGTTATAAAGACACTCAAGCTATCATTATGAGACACCAAGATGTGATTCCAGATCATTTTAATACACGGCCAAGACAAAGACTCCAAGATCAGACTGTTCAAGTCATTACAATTATAAGCAACCAACCGGGAACATAATAGCTTCAAAGACGGCATACGACCTGCCTTACCTGTTGGCTTCTTGGGTCCATCATTATACAATGGATTAACTTCATGCCACGGATAATACACGGTAGATGAAGAATCGATAAAAGATGCATCACTATGTGCCCCAAGAGTTCGGAAATTTTCTGGACCCAACAGCCTACCAGAATTTTCAGACAGCAGCAATTGTCGATTCAGTTTATGTTTCCGCTGGTTCTGGAAGAATAGCCTCCGCCCGTGTCTAGCTTTCCGTCTGAATTTGTTGTATTTAGCCATGAAATCATTACTGGGTTGGCCCCAAATGGCTGCATCACCACCGCGAACAAAAGTGGTTTTGAGGGCCTTTGAAGCTCATCTCTTCACTTACACACCAGCACAAAAACCACTTTTAATACCCACCCATTCACAACAACCATGAAGTTAGACACCTCACGTATGCGTTATCTTACGGCGGATGACTTTCGGGTGCTCCAAGCCGTGGAACTTGGTTCTAGAAACCACGAACTTGTGCCTTCCCAGATGATTCATTCCATCGGAGGATTGAAAAATGCTGCTGCTACTCGGAGATCCATTGGGGATTTGGCCAAGTTAAAATTGGTAGCCCGGTTAAGAAATGTTAACTACGATGGGTTTAGAATCACCTACACCGGGTATGATTATTTGGCGTTGAAAGCTATGTTGAATAGAGAAACCATCTATTCGTTAGGATCTACGATTGGAGTTGGTAAAGAGTCTGATATTTACTCTGTCAGTGACACCAAAGGAGTTCAAAGGGTGTTGAAGATCCATAGATTGGGAAGAACATCTTTTAGGACCGTTAAGAACAATAGGGATTACTTGAGAAAGAGACAAACCTCTAGTTGGATGTACTTATCGAGATTAGCTGCTAACAAAGAGTATGAGTTTATGAAAGTGTTATATGAGAATGGATTTGTGGTTCCTGAGCCATTTGATTGTTCCAGACACTGTGTGTTGATGGAATGGATCGATGGGCTTACCATGAAGAATCTCAGGAAACATCCTGATTATAAGAAATTGTATTCAAATTTGATGAATTTCATTGTAAAACTTGCCAATCACGGATTAATACATTGTGATTTTAATGAGTTTAATATCATCATTAGAAACGAACAGGATGCTAAAAACCGAGAGTTTGACTTTGTAGTGATTGATTTTCCTCAGTGTGTATCCACTCAACATCCTGATGCTGAAGCTTATTTTAAGAGAGATGTGGATGGAATAAGAGCCTTTTTTGAGAAGAAATTTAAATATACTCCAGTAGATGATGATATAATGCTTGATACCGATGGGTATGGAGATGGATATAAATACGCCTACCCCAAGTTCAAAAGAGATGTCAAACGGGAAAAGGATTTGGATATTGAAGTGCAAGCTTCGGGGTATACTAAGAAGGATAAGAAGAAAGAAAACAGAGATCTTGAAGCTGCTGTGCAAAGTATGAGAGAACAACAAGAAGATCAAGAGGAAGTAGAAGATCAAGAAGAATATTCCAGCGATGGCGATGAGTATGAATATGATAGTGAAGAATCTGACTATGACTATGACGAAGAAGAATCAGAAGAAGATAAAGAAGCCCTTGAGGAACAGACCAAAGAAGAGAACGAAAAGATCATAGAAGCATTAACTAAGGGAACCCAGAATTTAAAGATGGATAAGTTGGGTAATTATATTCTTGATGAGGACCAGTAGATAGATATATGTATATATTATTTCAAAAAAATTTTATATAAACAAAGAATTATTTATTTCCTTTTTTTAATACAATTTTAAGCAATGACAAACCCATTCAATCATACTTAACGAGTAGACATACCTTTGGTGACAGCTCTCTTTAAAGATAATTCAGCTTTTCTGTAGTCATCAGCAGAAGAATCTTCAACTTCTAAGGCAGCTAAAGCTTCAGATAAAGCAGTTTCAATCTTATCTTTAGCAGATTTCTTCAATTTAGCAGATAAGACTGGGTCAGTAACAGTAGATTCAACAGAGGCAACGTAAGCTTCTAATTTTTGTTTTTGTTCATGTCTCTTGGCGAAGGCATCATCAGAAGATTTGAATTTTTCGGCATCATCAATCATTTTTTCAATTTCTTCAGAAGATAATCTACCAATGGAGTTAGAGATGGTAATGTTGGCGGATCTACCGGTGGATTTTTCAACAGCGGTAACCTTTAAGATACCATTAGCATCAACTTCAAAGATAGCTTCTAAGACTGGTTCACCAGCTTGCATTGGAGGAATGTTTTTCAAATCGAATTCACCTAATAAAGTGTTTTCGGTACAGTTAACTCTTTCCCCTTGGTAAACTGGGAATTGAACGGTAGTTTGATGATCGGCAACAGTGGTGAAAGTTCTTCTTTTGATAGTTGGAACAGTGGTGTTTCTTTGAACAACTGGAGCAAAGACATTACCTTGCATAGCAACCCCTAAAGATAATGGGATAACATCTAACAATAATAAATCTTTGGTTTCTTCAGAAGTAGATTGACCAGTTAAGATAGCACCTTGAACAGCAGCACCGTAAGCAACAGCTTCATCAGGGTTAATAGATTTTTCTAATTGTTTACCATCGAAGAAGTCAGATAATAATTTTTGAACTTTTGGAATTCTGGTAGAACCACCGACTAAAACAACTTCATCAACAGCAGTTTTGTTGACTTGAGCATCTTTTAAGACTTGTTCAACTGGTTCTAAAGTAGATTTGAACAAAGCAGAGTTAATATCTTCAAATCTAGCTCTGGTAATGTTAGAAGAGAAATCTTGACCATCAAATAAAGAATCAACTTCAACGGTAGTTTGAGTAACAGAAGATAAAGTTCTCTTGGCTCTTTCACAAGCAGTTCTTAATCTTCTTAAAGCTCTAGAATCATTAGAGATATCTAAACCAGTTTTCTTTTGGAATTCTTTTTTGAAATGTTCTAACAAGTTGGTATCAAAATCTTGACCCCCTAAGTGAGTATCACCAGCGGTAGATTTAACGGTGAAAACACCTCCAGTAATGTTTAATAAAGAAACATCGAAAGTACCACCACCTAAATCGAAAATTAAAACATGTTTTTCTTTGTCGGATTTACCAGCACCTAAACCATAAGCAATGGCAGCAGCAGTTGGTTCGTTGATAATTCTTAAAACGTTTAAACCAGCAATGGCACCAGCATCTTTAGTAGCTTGTCTTTGAGCATCATTGAAATAAGCTGGAACGGTAACAACAGCTTTTTCAACTTTTTTACCAATTTTAGCTTCAGCAATTTCTTTCATTTTAGTTAAAACCATAGAAGAAATTTCTTGAGGAGTGAAAGTTTTCTTTTCACCTAAGTATTGAACTTCAATAATTGGGTTACCATTATCGTTGTTAACTTGGAATGGCCAAGATTTGATATCTTTTTGAACAGATTCATCATCAAAACCTCTACCGATTAAACGTTTAGCATCGAAAACAGTGTTTTTTGGGTTTAAAGCAGCTTGATTTTTAGCAGCATCCCCGATTAATCTTTCTTCATCATTAAAAGCAACAAATGATGGAGTAACTCTGTTACCTTGTTCGTTGGCAATGATTTCTACAGCAGAATCATAAGTAGCAACACAAGAGTAAGTGGTCCCTAAATCAATACCAATAGCACCTTGGAAAACACCGTCAGCCATTTTTCTATCTTTTCTATGTTTTTTTTAAATTTAGTTAAAACTAAAAATGAAAAATTCTCTAGATGAACTGAAAAAAAAAAATTTTTCACACCCCAATGCTCTTCTTACTAAAAAAAAAAAAAAAAAATTTTCCTTCATAAAATTACCCGGACCGTTACTCGCTTGATGGGCTGCAAAAAAAAGTACCCCAAAAAGTACCAATAGCTGCCTCAGATGAAACTCAACTTATTCTCTCTATATATGGCCAAATTGACATTAATCATTGTACAAGCATTCTCTACCTTGTCAACAGAACCAAACAATTTTACCATCTGACGAATTTTCTTGTTGGCCAATAAGGAAGCTTCATTAATAGGTAGTGGGGATATGGTTATCTTACAACCAGTTTGGTTTCTAATTTCGTTAATTCTATCACCATTCTTGCCAATTAAAAAGCCGATTTCTGATTTGGTTAACCGGAGGTGTTTTTCAATGTTGCCACAGGGTTCTATATCAAATTTGCATACGTTTTTGGTCTTAGTTAGATCATCAATGGAGCATAGAATATGCTGTTGTGTAATGGGTTTATGGTCCTGGAGCACTTTCAAGTTATTGGTATTGTATATATTAACCAATTCATCGACTAGAGAGGTCAAGTTTTCCTGATATATAAACACATTAATGAGATATCCCATATACCCAGTGGGGATCAAGGTGATATCACTCTTCTGCAAAACTTTCAATTCACATAACTGGTAATATTTCTGTTTGGAGAGCTCAATGGTAACATAATTCAAGCATTCTAACTGACAAGAGAGAACTATAGAACCAACTTCAATGATTTCCGGTCTTGTACCATTAATAATTACTTTCCAATTGCCAAAGGATCTTTTGTAGCACAAGATTCCAAAATCAATCGCTTCCTTCTTGGTGTTAATAGTGTTGCCTACAGACTTATCATCCAAGATTCTAATGGGTTTAAGCCTGTTGATGGTGGTCATGGCGTTGATTAAAGTGCTGGTAGGGACGATAAAAGTCACCAGGTACACCGATTCTCTTGTTCTATTCAACAAGTATTCATGGGACAAGGAGTCTTCGAGCTCTACGTAGAGTTCATCAAAGGCGTGGAAGGCATTGAATATAAAGCTGTTTTTGCGGTGTAACTCTGTTTTATAGTTGGCTACGGCCTGGTTGTTACCGCTGTCGCTGTTGATTGGCATCAGGGTGGGAATATTTTCGGAGCCCAAAGTCATTTTAGGGGAACAGGAGCAATTCCGTTGGGATTAGGTATCTGTGTACGGCCTTCAAAGTAACAGGAAGATGGGTTTTATAAGTGGTAGATGTGTACTAGTTATGTATCAGTTGCAAATCCTGGTGATTAATTGTTGCAAAAAAACGAGGGTTGGGGCGTGTCGAACACATATGTGCCGTAGTTAGAGTTGCAACAAGAGTTGGAAAGACATTAACCCAGTTGTTAATGGTTGAGGTGTAATTACTTGTTATACAATTTCCTAAGTACTCTATCGATGCTCTGTTCGTTTCCCAAAAAAATCATAAAGAAATTCGTACTGATAAACCGTCTGAATCATCATGAGTCTCTGGTCTCTCATAGAACGAAACACTTCATATATGGGATCTACCGAACTGGATTTATTCTCTAAAAGGTGTGGATGGTGTGTTAAATAGTCTAATGCAATAAAAGTACCCGATCTCCCAACCCCAGCAGAACAATGAACTACTGGAGTGGAAACATTATATTTTGCTTTATAGTGGGCAATATCCACCAGTAGTTGATTCAATGAATCCCCATTTAATGGCGCTTTAGAGTCGGCCCAATTCTTGAAGTGGAAATGCCATACTGTTTTAGGAGGATCATTGTTAGCTTGAAGAGATAATTCTGTCAACACATAGTGGGGGTGCTCCTGTTGCAGCACATAAGACAATGATAAACCATCGAGATCAATATCATCTTTTTTCACCAGTGGAGTCAAGTCGACATGTTTATCAATAGCATCAGGCCAGTACTTAGAACATTTGATCATATGGTTTTCAATTAAAGGAGTTATCATCACCACAATGATGGTATCTTCATGATTTTTACCGGCTTGGTCGTAACACATGGACCAGAAATGATGGACTGTTTGGTCTTTGGGGCCCTGGGTGGCGATGTATCTGACCCCTTCACCCAAGGTGATATGTGAAGCATTTATATAGTCATTTCCTAAGTCTTTAACTGGTAATTTAACACGACTATGGTCCCATGGGATCACATTGGTGTACCTGTTACGAGGAGCGTTTATCTGTTTGGTTCCTTCATTGAGGGAGTATTTGGAGGTAGTTGACTTGCTGGCAGTAGGAGCCACCCGGTCGTATTCTAATTGGTTGACTTTGGCAAAGTTATCTTTGATGGCAGCCCTGTTTAGCTGGGCCCACATTGGTCTTCCCATGGTGATTAGGAGTAGAAATAATTGGTGCGTGGTGACGATGGACGCGGGCGCTGGGGCCCGCAACGCGGTGCTACGGCGATGGTGCTACGGCGATGGTGCTACACAAATCATTCAACTACTTAAAGACCATGCTATCTATATATCTCCCTACACCCTCTCGACCCCTTTCTTCAATCTCTCTTCAATTACATCGTCTCCGTCAGTTAACACCCCAGCTTTTTTCAAAACTTCAGCAGTATTAACCACAATCGAGTCCCAGTCCAAAGGCTCTTCTCCCAAGGCCAGATTGAACTCCACAGTCTTAATCCACTCCTCTGCATCTTCTTTGGTGTAATCCAAATGAGTAGCAATATGGCTGGTGGCTTCCAGCTGGTTCTCCCAGAAGTATTTTATTCCCTTGTTGACAGCAGCTAAGAACTGATCCACTTGAGGTCTATGGGAAGCTAACACTTCACGGTTACAATTGATAACCCAGGAAGGCCAGGGGGTATATATTTCTCCAACTTTTTTGATTTCTTTGCTATCATAATACTTCTTAGAGGTGAAATGTTCCCACATAAACGCATCACTATTACTCAATTCATCGCTGTGGGAGAACTTCAAGTTGACGGAATCTCTTAAGTTTTGGAAATTCGACAACACAGGATAGCTTTTGAAGAAAGGCTCTGGGAATTTCTGTTGTAATCCTAATACAAAACTCATGATATAAGAACCGGATCCGATTCTAGACACCCCAATGGCTTTGGATTTAAGGTCTTCTAACTGAGTTATATCGGTTCTGTCATACCCTGTGCTTACGGCCCAGCAAAGAGGCGACTTAACATAGCTAGCAATTAACTTATAAGTATCATTTCCCTTAGCAATATCACTAATAAATGCTTCAGTCAACCCAATGGCTATATCGACTTCCCCATCATTTAAAAGCTTGATGAGTCTCCCACTACCTTCAATTACGGGAATAAATTGGATATGTAAATCGGTTCCATAGTATCCTTGCTGTTGAGCTAGGAATAATGGGGTGGAGAAATGTTCAGGAATGTATGCTACTCTTAAAGTTACGGACCCCATTTGATGAAATTTGTCAGGTTTGTTGTACAAAATTTTCTGATCGCATTTAGTATGTATTAAATATAATATCCCCCTATATAAAACAATGGACACCAGGATCCAACAAGAAGTGTTGGGTTGGGTTTTACTATAGACGAGCTGGTTAACAACATGAACTAGATTGTTGTTGACCAGCAGGATTAGTTGATAAGTCAATTCTTCCTCCTTCGTTAGAACCAGAAGAAGGAGATTGAGGTTGATTTAAATTAGAATCAGGAATCTTGGACCCAATACCAATGAATACATCATTAACATTATAGGAAGATTTAGCACTAGTTTCAAAGAATAATAATCCTTCTTCTTCGGCCAATTTTTGACCTTCTTCAACCGATACTTTTCTTAACAGATCAGAATTGGTTTCTCCTTCTTCTTCTTCCACCAAATCATATTTATTTCCAACTAATGCAATTGTTATATCTTTGGATGCTTGCTCATGTAATTCTTTAACCCAATGTCTAGCTTTTAAGAATGAAGCTGGTTTAGTAATATCATAAACCACCAAGGCCGCTTGGGCATTTCTATAATACATTGGAGCTAATGATGCAAACCGTTCTTGTCCAGCGGTATCCCATATTTCATATTTGATGGTTTTATCTCCTATGGTACATTTTTGAGTTAAAAATGCTGCACCAATAGTTGGTTCTTTATTCTCTTGAAAATCATTACTGACAAATCTTAACACCAATGACGATTTTCCCACAGCTGCCTCACCTAGTAAAACTAGTTTGACTGCTTTGGCTGGATTAGGGAAACTCATAATGAACCCGGAATTGAACTGGTGTAACAACTGGTGTGATAACTGATGTGATACTTGTAATTATCTGCTCGGGAGCTTGTAGGGCCGTATGAATAGACTTGGTAGTGGCGGATTTCAAAGGCTGGAAAGTTATCTATATGAACACCCGCGTCTATTTATATAAGATTAGATGGTGTATTTGAGATACAGGTCTTTATGAGGACTAATAGATCGATGTGGTATGACTAGTTTATTGCCGTCACTGCCTTGTTAAACGGGATTTGAAAGGGAGCATCATTAAAAAGTGCGGGTGCCGTTGTGGTGCGCACACGACATGTCTAATCGTACCGATAAGATAAAGAAATCAATGCCTATATGGGTTATATATTAGGGAGTTTATTTACAGGGATTGACAGATCCAGAATTCACAATTGTAGATAAATTTCGATAGGAGCTTCTGGTCTGCACTGTAAAGAGTGGATATTCCCAGGGATTTTTCTAGAAACTCAAAGCCCACTTGCTCTACCAACTGTAACAAATCGTCCCTTGATAGTTCAAGACCTTTTGTTATCAGAGGGATCTCCTGATTTTGGTCATTAATCACATGGGAGATATTGAAGTCGGACTCGTAGTGCCACAACAAGGGCCCTAGGTTATACCAGAGCCCCTTTTGTCTAAGGCAGTGGATGATAGTTTTCAAATATTCAATGATATTTGCAGCCGTGTCTAGGAAGAAACAAGTGATGACCACGTTAAATTTATTCTTGTTTAAAGCCCGAAATTCATTACCCGAGGTTTGGTTTGACATCAATTGGTCGGGCCCGTAGAGATCGGTAAAGGACCCGGCAGACATAGACATTAGGTCCATGAACGGGATATTTGGATGGGTATTGATGGCTTCAGTTAATCGATTCAAGCAGTTGGGGACCACTACCGGCCGAAGCTGAGCCTCTCTGGACTCTACATTACTGAGTTTATGTATGAAGGGATGGATTTCAAATGTTTGTTGGCAATAGTTTAGAATAAAGTTGGACATAATTAGCATATGGTAACTAAACTCGTTACCCTGGGCCATGTATCCATTGATCACTAATTCATAAATAATTCTGCCTAGCCCACACCCGGGCACCAACACTTCAATATCCTTACGGGTTTCGATGTCTGGAAATCGTCTATTAAGATTTTCAATAATCCGATCAAAACTGTTGTGTCTTTCGAGGTGTCCATCGTCACTCCACTCTCTCATTAGCTGAAGTAAAATCGACCGGACTTTATCAAAATCCTCCTGACTGGCCTCATACCAACTGTTTGGATCCTGGGGGATTCCAAAGCTTTGGCAGATTGTCATGGCTATCATTTGGGTAAACTGTTTGTTCTTATCAATGCAATTTTTTAGGCTTTCTGTGTGGTGTTGGTACCATGGAAGAAGCAGTTTCTCATCAGCTGTCAAGGAGTTGTATTTTATGTTCCGAGGCTTTATCAATTGGTCATATTCCCACTTGTAGAAGTTATAATAGGCCAGAAATACTGCCGTGAGAGCCTTGTACTCTTCTATATCGTCCATTGGTGATATGGTGGGACAGTCTCCATTATCAAATAAATGCAAAATCTCCAGTTGGTTGTGAAGAGCGCACTGACGTCATGGTGGTGCAGCTGATGGACAGGACCACTGGCGTGGTGGGGCTGGGGCAGGCTGCCTGGAACCAGGGCCGGTGGGGGACCATTAGTACTAGGCAAGGCATTAAATAGATCAATGAATTAAACTAAAAACTACTTATCCGGCACTTCTAACAGTGCTCTACAGTACAGGAAACCCGAAAATAATGTCCAATAGAAATGAAATAAAAGTTGGGCCCGGGTGGGGCCCAGGGTTGGTCCAGGGTTGGTCCAGGGTTGGTCCAAGGTTGGCCCCAAAGACCTAAGTTGCATTATCTTTGTCCAAGAACCCCAGAGCATTCAAGGTAAGAAAGTCTACCTGGTCGTCACCCTCCTCATCAGACTCTAACTGTTCTATGTGAGGGAAATGATATGGTTTTATAAATGTGGTTGAGAATGATTGGATGTTAACTTCCTTGATATCTAAAGAATCATAAAAGACTCTCCTGAGCTCGGGGATATTGATAACAAAATCTTTTCTATCTTCGATAGGAAATAAGTTCTTGGTAGAACTCTCGTACACTATCGTTTTGTATAAGAACTGTAATCTCTTTTGGAAATAATTTAAACACCGAACCAAATAACTTGTCAATGCTTTTAATTCATTTTTAAATGGAGCAAATTCCTTGGACTCAAAATCTATAGAATTAAAAATCTCATTATCATTGATAGACGTGAATACGTCCAACATTAGTGGGGAGTCAAAATCTCGTAGAAAATAAAATTTAACTTGGGGTAATATGGCAAATAGTCCCTTCTTCATTAACTTATAAAATAGGTAAAGGATTTTTTCCAATAGATAGGAATTCTTGTTAACCACCAATAGTCTAGATGGATAAAATCTAACCCATTTACTGGTCATTTTGAATAAGATCTCTTGTTGAACTTGACTGTTGGATAAATTGGAATTAAGCACAGGAATATGATTTTGAATGGTGGTACTAGCAAATTCCAGTAAGGTACCATACTGTTTTCTTAATAAATCTATCAAGGTGTTGGTGGATGATATTTGATTTAAGATTTTCCCAAACTGTTGTAATTTACTTTGGAATTCAAACAAGAAGGTTGGATCATAACCAGGAAAATAAATCGATTTTTCAATATTGTGCATCAATTTCAAATGAACTGGAATCAAAATGGGTGGACTCATACCCCTTTTAATTGAAAGGGCTATATTATACTTCAAAACTGAGAATAATCCATTAGTAAAACATGTGATGGAATTTAAAGTCACTTCAGGATCATAAATTGACATTAAACTTAAAATATAACTGACTGACGAGCATAATTCTGGATCAAAGTTTTTATTAAGATAATTCCTCAACCCTTTAATGACCCTAGCGTAATATTTGATAGATGTCATAATCAAGATATTCTTCACATTAGTGATATTTATAAAGGAATTTGTGTTTGACTCGGTCATATTAAAATTATTAAAAGTATTGGAGATAAGAAAATTGGTGGTCAAGTTTACTAAGCAACTAAACATTAAATCGGAATCATAACTTTTATAAAGAAATGAGTTTAACCATAGGGTGTATAACTCTTTGATCTGTAATAAATTAGCTTTACCGGAACTAATTAAAGGACCCAACTTAATCACAACATCAATTAATAAAGATCTATAATTGACCTCCTTTTTAGGTAATAGATTAAAAGTACAATTTGAGTGAATAGCATTGGGGAGGAACTTTTCAGTTTTAACAGGAGCTGGGGAAGAATAATTGACAAGAAAATCTTGTGGTAAAGGATTAGGCATTGACGGATTAGATAATGCCTGAAGCAACGTTTGTTGATGGACATCATTTGAATTATCATCTTGATAGTCAAACTCATCTAAGTTAACGTATGTTTCCATATTATTATTGACGGTATTATCAAAGTTGGATTTGACATTTGTCTGTATGTTAGCCTGTTGATTATTAGTGATAGAATACACCGGATAGATAATAGACAAGTCAGGAGCCTCCGATAACAAGTTATCAAAATCTTGAGTAATGGAGTTTTGGGAGAAATTAAGAATATTATTTAGGTTCTGACCTGGTTGAAATGAAAGGGGGAATTGGGGCTTTAATCCAATGGTTAAATTGTTTATTTGATCATCCAAGTTAGTGACATTATTAGGTACCATCCCATCCACTCTTGCATTGGTGTTAGCACCACTTGTACCACCACCTTGGCCCAGTTCATCCAGGGGTTTTGGATCTAAGGGTCCATCACCATCACCAATCTCCTCGTGCAGTCCTCCGAGGTCACCATAAGATTCACCAGTACCAGAATACTCAAAAGTAGAAGGTATCGAATTCCTGGTCTCGGACATCGATAGAGATCCAGACCCAGAGCTGGTGTTGGTGACAACACTGGTATGGCGAGGATTGATAAGACTATCATCACTTGAAGCACCCCCCACACTAGGACCTCTACTCACCAGACCTGGAGCATTGCCAGTGCCACCAATGCCGGCATTGGCACTCGTATTGATGGGCCCACTTGATTTACTTCGTCTAATCTCCTCTATCTTCTCGGGAGGATAATCTAAATAGCCACATTTGACTTTATGTTTTATACAATTCATACATTGAGGTAAATCTTCTGAACATTTGACTCTTCTTTTTTTACAGTTGGGACAACCGAATTTACTGTTCTTGTGTCTCCTCCGTTTAGCAACCACCTCTGCAGACATGATGAAGAGACTCTAAGAACAGAAATGATATGGATAACAATAACAAAACTGACTAAACACCAGAAAAGGTTTAGACAAATTTAAATCGAATAAATCCGAACGCTTTCGCGGGAGATCGACAGGACCGCTGGGGCCAGGAGATCGGTCGAAGGGGCACCATGGGGCGAGTGAACAAGGTAGGCCTGGTGACAAGAGCACGGGTCGAGGTGGCGAAAGCGCCCGCCCAAAGAACGAGGGCAACCGGTCGAGGGAAATCGGCCGAGGGCAACCGGCGCTGGCATGGGAGTAAGATGCGGGCGCACCGTGGGGACTGCATGAATGGCGTGGGGGATAAGGGGTGCAAGGGGTGCAAAGGGGCGCCGGCAGTAGCCCAATGTTCTTAAGGTGAGAGGTTATAGGGCATGTCACAGAATCAGCTTGTCCACTTGGTCGACTCAGAGACAACAAAATAATGGAGCAAATGGTCCCTACAAGTTCATATCTATTATTTAGAATTATTTTGTGAGATTGTCTATACGGGGAAGATCTATGTCAATCACCGACTATCATTGCAGTAGAGATTGGTCGTGCGTAGGAATTGACACCACCACACACTGGGCATGGCATGGGAGTTCTGGGCGTGGCAGGGGAGTTCTGGGCGTGGCAGGGGAGTTCTGGGCCCGGCCATGGCGATTGACCTACCGACCCAAATATAATACCATCAGACCGGAAGGAAGACAATTGGAGCGGCCCCTCGGCCCTCGGCGAGAGTCCCAGGGCGCTGCAACCGGAGGCAGATGGTTGCAATGGCTGCAATGGCTGCAAATGCCCATTACTTAAAATATTCATCGTTCATGTCGTCATAGAACTTATCGATCAAGTCAGTTTCATCATCCAATTCATAATTATCAGGGATAGTTTGATTCATTATTTCATTAAATTTGGAAAAGAATTCATTGATGTTGAATTCTGGTAATGCATATTTATCCATATTCCCAAAATTGTAGTCTGGGTTGTTTAAACAATTTTTGACATCTTTATCACCAAAGTCCAACCCTCTACGGTGATCTAGCTCCATGGTGGTTAATGGTCGTAGATTATGCATCAAACGATTAAAGTAATCATTGTTCAATGAGTTCCTCAACCTTTCTCGATCGATGATATTGGAGAACAATTCGTAGTTGAAATATTGTTGCACTTTAGCAAGAGGTGTGGTTTGATACTCATTAGACCCATGTGGGGTGTTAGGGGAGTTCAGGAGTGAAACTGATCGTGAACCCCTCTTTCGTGATTGGCTCCTTGAAAGGGCTGATATGTTCATACCAAAATTTGCTAAATTATAATTGAACACCGGGTCATCAAGGTCCTCATCCAGATCGAAATCTTCACTTTTGGACCGAGAATTTGACTCGATGTATTTCATGAAGTGATCCATAATCACTTGTTGGTGAAATTTATTATAACGAAATAACTCCATCGAGTTCATTTCTGAATAATCAATGTTTTTATCCTCTAAATCAACTTCAGTAGGCTCCCCGTCAAAATAATTAGGAATAAACAGCTGAAAAGTAACTTCACACGGGATGTGGATATAATTATACTGTCTGATATAATTCTGGTTGAATTTGGAAATTTCCACTTCATTAACCTGAGATGCAACCGAAACACTTGATAAAGGGCCATAACTGAGCCGATAACTATCATGTCCACATGTTAGATAATTATACATAACTGATAGAATATTGTACCGTTTAAGGAAAAATGTGGATACTCGGCAACAATAATGATAAACTAATGGGAAGATTGGACTACAACCGGTCCAATCAAACTTTCGAACCTGATAGTGAGGATCATGGAAGAACCGAAGGTTACCTTTAAAATTTGATAGGAATAAAAAATTCACCAACGGAAATAGATTATTCAAGATATCCCCCATGGTATTATACAATTTTAAGATAAGAAAATTCAATGGATTGTCAGTATAATCCATTAATGGAGTAGTTGTTGGTAAATTACTTAGCCAAGTCCTTAGCAACCGATATAGCAAATTATAATCATCATTGGTATTGATATCTGGGACAGTCTCGTATAACGAAATGAGATCATTGGTGAATTTCTTCAAATGGTTAAAACTGAAATGCAAAGAAGGAGTATAATTAGTATCAGTTTTGTTGTTAGATAAATATAACTGTAGACTCATAAGCATATCTCGATATTCATATAATAAATGATAATTATATTTGGGGTAATGAACTGACTTTGAAGCAAAATTTAAAAATGTAAAAATTAGTTTAACTTCTGGAGATAAACTTTCAGGAAAACTTAAAGTGGAATGATAAGCATTTAATAATAAATCTTCAAATATACTAATCAAACCCTTACTGAAAATCAAGGAATTATTCAAGTTTTTGAATTCATAAATACTTACTTCATTCAATAATTCACTAACAAGAATAGATAACTCCACATTAAATTTGTAATTGATATTGGAATTTTTTGAAGATGAAAAAGTAGATAGGATTAATTGCAAGTATTGCAAAGAATAATCATAATAGACCTGTCCATATTTAATTAGTTGTTCCCTAAGAGCCAACTTTTGACTCTTATTGATATTAAACCACTTTATAGCATTAGACCGAATGGTATAAATCGCCAAAGTTAATAAGGTATCGAATATTAAATTTCGTTCAATAAGTTCAGCTCGATTCAAAAATTTTTGAAATAATTTAATTTCAATCAATTCTAATGAACTCATTCGGGATTCCTTTTCACAATAAGATACCTTAATGGTCTTAAAGGTCTTGACGTATCGAACACCATTCGGTAGCCTCTTTTCCATATGCCCTATGCTAATATTTATAATACAACCAATATCGGTAGCAACTAAGTAATTGCCAGGTATAAATACAATCGGAGTCCAGCTAGGTGGATATATAAGTCAAGTTGGTAGTGATAGACTTTAAGATAAGCCAATAAGTAAGGTGACCGGTGACAAGACACACAAACAGCTGATGTAAATTATTGCCTCGACTGGTAGCAAATAATATTTCAGGACTCAGTAATCTCGATGTAAATGGTTGCAACCACCCGGCAATTCAATAGAGCAATTATCTAGCTGCCAATAATCCCGTTGCCTATACTTGTAGTCAAATACTTTGCTCAACTGATAGCAGGTGCTGGTCAGCTTATGCTCGGAAAAAAGTTGCAGCAGTGGTGAAATTTGCACTACAAAATGTTCGTTGTTGAACCGAAATTTTTTCACAATAGCTCAACAATAGCTGCCTTAATATCAGATCTTCATGCCCGTCACAGCTGACAAGAGGTATATTAGAATATTAAATTATACAAGATTATATAGCCATATATTAGAAACCACTCTTTTAACTGGTGTAACTTTGGCTGCCCCACCATGGCTGTCCATTACATTCAGGATCTTATAAACCGCTAAAATTAGGGTTTTAGAGTTATAATTGACAACTATTCCATCGGCACAAGCTTCCTGAGGGGCAGTGATGGGGCAGCTGTTGTTGGGGCCAGGTGATGGTACCGTTCCAGGGTTTGGTGGTACCGGTTACGGGGCCACTATGGGGCATTATGGGCCCAGCAACCGGTGTTAGGATCCTCTCGGTGTTAGGGTGCCTGGAGTTCTGGGAACGGTTGGCCGGCTGAGTCCAGTTGCTGGTGAGCCCAGAGGGCCTGGGATTGAGGCCAGTGGTTCTTAAGCCTGGTCCCACCACAATCCTTATCAGCCCGCAATATATATCCCAAATGGGCCATGTCAATAGCAAACTTTAGTCCCTTTGTGCTGCATCTATTAGGTGCTCGCTTATTAGGAGAAGGACCGCGCAGCTGAACCAAAACCGGGGGCAAAGCGCACTGGAGCCCAACCGGGGGCTTCTATTTTTAGTGGTGAAACGGCACTTTAGTCATTGAAAACTGTGACCGGTTTGGGGAGTTTGGATCTGCCAGTGGCTAATCGAGTCAGATCTAAGGATGGATGCTGCTAGATGTGGCTCTGGTCCTGGTAGCTCTGGTGCTGGTGGCTCTGGCACCGGTTCTGGTACCGGTTCTGTACTACCACAGCGGTGTGTAGCTGAGCTATACTACCTCCTCGTAGATAATGCTGTCATACTACCACTCTATTGTATATTACACTCTATTGTATATTACATTACACACATTAATTTATCAAAACATTAATTATCAAAATACAAGCCATTTGAACGGCTCGTCAAGAACTGAATTTAACACCGTTATTCCTCAAGTGTTGTTTTGTTTTGAACAGATTTACTAATAGTCTTTCTGCTATGATAATAATTCTTACTTCTTAATTTCACCATATGAAGTCTGATAGGATTTAATTCCCAGTTGACCTTCTGGCTATTTAAAAATTTATCCATCATTTTGGAAGGGTTGAAATCAGTTTTGTACAACCCAATATTGTAGTCAAAATCTTGACCATCATCTTCATTACTGTTATTATTAGTACTCTCGAAACATTCCTGGGGGTAGTCATTGAATTCTGGAAATTTGGGAAATTCATCTAATGTTAAACGGAATTCAAAATCAGGACTTACATCAAGAAACTTCTCTTCGATATTTAATTTTTTGGGTATTATTTCCATGATATCAGATTTATTTGGTTCTACTAATTTAACATATTCCTTCTCTAATACTGGACTATTGGATAAATAATGTCCGTATAATAAAGTTCTATGGTTACAGTATGTGACCAACCGTAAAAGATTCTTTGATAATTTATTCAAATAAACAAATTGATCATTATTCAAATTATCTTTTTTCATATCAATTCGATACATCTGATAATCAAAATCAATCACTGGGAATAAAACATTGGTACAATCGATATTTAAAATGGATCTTATCGGTGAAAACATTTGATTCAATAATTTTCCTGTGACAATAAAAAACAAGTAAAATACCCGTTGCAAAACGTTTATTTTAGATCCCATAGAATTGGTGATAGCAGGTAACATTTTGAACCATTTATTAACCAATTCAAAGAACATATTATAAGATACAAACCGTAAATGTTCATCTTCTTTATTATGCTCTGAATTGATTTCTTTAGCCTTAGGATAAAATTTGTAGATTAAAAAGTTCAAAAAATCTTCAAATTCTATACAATCATGTTTGGGCAAAAAGTCTCTAATCAGTTGGGAGTTTTGTAAGGATTGATAAAGACTGGTCGATACAATTAAAAACTTTTTAAACTTCTTGAATTGATCATAAATAATCTCAATAACATCAAATTTGATATCAGGAATCATACAACTATTGACGTGATTATGAAGTAAATCAGTTAAATATTTCACATAGGTGGTCAATTGACTATAATCATTAATTTCATGAATAAACTTATTCAAAAGTGATGCCGTACCTCTATTTAAAGTGGACAATGTATTCACAGACGAGTTTAATAAAAAGTAACTCGAATAAGCTGAAAATAAACTGATTTTGATGGAATATTCCACATGGTATTTATTTAACCCTTCACGAATATCCTTTATCAAATTTCCATAATAGATATAACTTTTGGAAATAAATTTCTGAAGCAAACCTTCATTATAAAACATATCTTCTTCAGTTGGCTCATTATGACTTAAGTAATAGGTATTATGGAAATTTTTCAAATAATCACTGGTCAATAAAATGTTCAAATTACAAATTAGTAACCCCAATGCTTTATCAAGTAAGAAAGAATTATAAACTTTATTTTGAAACCCTTCAGTTAACATCCCTAGCCATATTTTCCGGAAAAATGTCCCGTTCCAAACAGGAGCATAATAATATGCGTGTCTACAGTCATCTAGACCATACTTTTTATAGTCTAGTTTATCAAATTTATGTTCTTTCAACTCGGCATTAGGTAATGGTGTAAATCGTTTGGCCCCTTTTGGTAGTTCATTGATAGTCATAAGGTTTATGTTTTGATTATCAAAGTTTATAAATTGATTAGAACTAAATTTCAAATCCAAATCAAGCAACGGTTCGGTATTACTCATGTCAAAGTGTTGATGACTATTGAAAAGATTATGGTTTGGGTTCGGATGAAAGGAGGGGGTAGATGGGTTAGATCCAGTATTAACCGATAAGTGGAAAGGAGGATGTGGTTGAAGGGGAGCTTGGGGTACTTGAGAATTTGCAGATACTGGAGTGACAGAAGATTGATTTGTAGCAGCAGGGGAATTATCAAATTGATGGGGATGTAGTTGGTTATGACTATATTGATGATATAATTGCTGTAATTGATTAAATTGTTCTTGTTCTTGGGGATCGATTTGATACAATTCATCATATGCCATTTCAATCTTCACAGGATCAGGTTTTTGTTCGTTAAAGGTTTCATTTATAAATACATCTTTTAAATTATCTCTAGCACTTAAATTCCCAGATATTGGATCTATGGAGCTTGATCCAATAGATCGATTATTGGAATTTAACGAGTTGATTGTAGAATTAGAACTGATACTAGAATAGTCCATCTTCCCGTTGTGATTAGATGTCATCATTTGTGGAATCTGAGATAGAGGGCTGTGATTGAAGAAATGGTCACTAAGTTCACTCCCATTTTCAACACGATCGCTAATACCCTTCTTTTCAGCCTCACCAAATTTTGAAAACATTTCCTCTTGTCGTTGCTTCTCCTTCTTCATACGAATACGATTCAATCGATCTTCGGGAAAATCCAAATAACCACACCGGTATTTTTTCTTTATACAATTGTTACATTGTGGGAGCTCTTCACTACACTTTATTCGTTTTGCTTTACAGTTTGGACACCCATCCTTGGAATTCTTGTGGGTCCTCCTACTTTTTCTTTCAGGAATATTACGAATTTCATTCATCATGATAACTTTATCACTTGATTTTATTTATCACTTGACCAATAAATGTGGTCGACCAAGGGTTCTTCAAGCAGCGGAAAGTTACCGTTAAAAATCACTAATCAAGATTCTAATCAAAATAAGCTATGGGTAATAGAAAAAATCTATATTTATATTACAAACTTTGGTTTGTTTCATCAAAGTTCAATTATTTTGATAAATTTTTTATGATAAAAAAAAAATGCTCGAATCATTTCCGGAAATGGAACTAATGAGAAAACCAATGTGACCGGGGGTGGATATATATTCCGGCGAAAATGTAACCCCCGGAAAACTCAAAAGTAACGCCAAGACTAAAGTTTATTTCGACGAGGAGAAGTATCTAGTGCAGGATGCAGAATTCTATTGCATTGTGTTACATATATTTAGTAAAACCAATATATAGGATGTCAAATTCTACTGGTAGCCATGATTAATTTGATAATCTAAGTTAAATGTGGCATTCTGTTTTGAAAGATTATTTAAGTATCTGACGGTCGGCCTCCCGTGGGGACAATTCCATGGCTTATCTAGTGTTGCTAAATGGTTCAAGATTCTCTTCATAATCGATATGGGCAAATGCTGGCCGATCATGATTGATTTTCTACATGCTTTCAGGGCCAATATCCTATTGATTTTTGATAAGATTTGATTGGGTTGATTAATCAATTCGATCAAATCATTTTCATTGAATTGAAAATTCTTATAACTAGGTAAATGAGTTAATTCATTATCACTGTTAATCTTAAATCCATTTTTCTCAATTGATTGTTTGACTTCTGGAGTCTGTAGGTTATTTGATTCGATTAGATTCAAATTCAATTTGATTGGTTTGATTAAGGATTGGTTCTTGACGGTAAATTCATTCTTTAAGGTTTCATAATTGTATTTTTCATCTGATGCATGTTGATCTATTATGAATAAATTATTTTCTAATCGAGTTACTAGGAATCCAAGATTGAATTGACCTATCAATCGCATTTGGCTAAATTCCAATTTGGAAACAGTTATTTCTTTGGTAACTGATTTGTCTTCGTCATCATTTTGTACGACTCTTGGTGGTGGAGATTGTTTGACCCGGTTCATTTGTGGTCTGGACATCAGTAATGTTAGCTTCAAGTTATGGGTTCTCAAGTTATCAAAGCCTCTAAATGACTTTGGCGTTATCTTTGGTTTATGACTTATGGGGTTAGGTAGTCTAGAGCTTGTAGAAGTTGAACGACTTGAACTTCCCAATACTTCAGCAGGTTTGAATGGTCCTGTTGAAATAGCAGGTTCTACCGAAGTTTGAGAGACTTGGGGATTGTCTGATTGTTCCGAATCATTTGACTCCTTCAACCCGGGCCTCTTTTCCGACTCCTCTGTCACTTGTAAACGCTGATGATTATTTTCAACCCCCCAATACAGTACAAGCCTTTCTCGTAACTCATTTAAATCTTGATTGAAATTAATTAAAGTCTTGTTAGGAGTAACATTCACATCAATTTCATCTGTCACTATCATGTTCAATACAAATACAGGATACTGTAAGTTATTGTAGGTATTATATACCTCATTGATAACCTTTGTAATATCTCTATTAATTATTGGTCTTTTATTCAAATACAAGTACTGCTTATCTTTCAAAGATCTTCCTTTACCAATGGATATTGAAGACATATACCCTTCCATTTTAAAGGTATCACTGATCACTAACGAAATTGGATTCAATGAATCAATTGATTTGGTACCATAGATAATGACAAGGTTATTCAACACCGACCCGGATGGATTCGTCACCAAAAGATTCTTTTTCTTCTCGTTAACAATGTTATTTACACTGAACTTAATTTCGGGGTTGATGATAATATAACTATACAAAAATTGTAACATCTTATTGAACTCTCGTCTGATATTTTTGGTAAAGTTCTTGTATCTCACCGGTAAGCTTTTGAAAAGATTTTGAACCACAATCCTCGTACCTTTATCTGTCCTTTTATTAATAACCGACTCATTTTTAATCAATTGACCCAAATGGTTATACTGTAACTCATTAGAATACGGCAACTGGTTCTCGGTACTGGTAACTATCACCAAGTCAGCATTAGCACATATCGAACTCAATGCTTCTCCTCTAAACCCCAACGTCTTAATGGTATCTAAATCTTCAAATTTCGTAAGTTTAGAAGTATAATGCTTCAAGCACAAACTATCAAAATCATCTTGTTTAATTCCGTGTCCATTATCATTGACTTCAATGCTCTCCAACCCGTATTCTCTGAACGTGAGCTCTATAACCCTACTATCGGCATCGATACTGTTCTCCACAAGCTCCTTGACGATAGATAGCAAGTCAATGATCACCTGACCGGAGGTAATTTGGTGGATATCTAAAGCATTGATTTGGTTTAACATGCTTACGATTAGACAATCTAATTGATGGGTTTATATTTGAATTTTTTTTAGCTGTCGGGCTTGCTGTTCAATACCTGAGACCTCTGGGAATGTAATCTTGACCTTTGGGGATCTAATACCCTAAACAAGTTGACCTCTACTGGTACGTCCTACCACTGCTTCCTGGGCTGCTTAGTCCTTTCACGCGTTTCTCCCACCGTGTTTATACCATCACCGCATCTGCTCGCACCATCTCTGCTTATCTGCTCACACCATCGCTGCTTATCTGCTCACATCATCGCTGCTTATCTTATACCGCAACTACACTAACACTTCTATTCATGGAACTCACCGTCACCAACGTGGTCAAAAGCCTCAAGGAGCTCCTAATAGCCTGGTCAAATTCCATCCTATACTACCATGAAATCTACCCCAAATACATCTTTGAACCCCACAATTCATTCGATATTATCATATATAAATCAAGGTCTCCTCGACTAAATCAATACATCCAGGGCTTTATAGATGATTTCCTAGACCTCTTGCTCAATTCCAATAATATAGATGAGATCTCGGTGGTGCTATATAGTAAACAGACCATCTTTTATAAGTATTCTCTCAAGTTCAACGAGTTTATCAAACTATCCGATAAGATTAATCTTGCCGAGGATTTGGGATCACTGATTGAATATTCTAACGAACAGGTCAATTGGCAAGAGATATTTAGGCAATTCAAATCGTTTTTGTTCTACCATACTCAAAACTTGATGAAAATTACCCCTATGGTCGACTTGGAATTCAAGATTCTATTGAATACCAATTTAAATTTAACTACTCATAAGAAATGGGTTTCTACACAAGCACAGGTACTTCCAGACTTTGATAACATTCGGTTGGCAAGACTTAAGCCACTACAGGAAGTCAGTGTGGGGTTTATCAGGTTTAGTTCGTACTATCAGTATGATCATTAATACTAATTAATAATGTTTATTTCTAAGGATTTATATGATAATGCTATATGAGTTGCTGTTGCAGTTAGATTATTTATTTGTCTCTAAATCAAATAGATTTTTCAAATTTTCATACATGAAATAACTTATTGAAACTGCTGGGGCTACTTTAGCTAGATTAGGAAGTAACCCTTTAAATAACCCTGGATATCCTTCATTTTTAATGGTCTTTTGTAATACATCCATAAACCCATCGTACCTATATGGATGGGCATAAGTACCTTGAGTTTGTAATCTAGTTCTTAATAAATTAACCGGATATACCATGGTTGCTCCAAATGATCCTGATAAGGCTCCCAAGGATAACACCATATAATTAGGTAATTTGACATCTTCGGCACTTTTATAATTATATTTCTTCATTTGTCTAGCTACTAACCATTTTTTGATGGTAGTAAAAGTTCCTAAATCTAAGGCTGCATAAGGAAATATTCCTCCTATCCCCACTAATATTCCTCTATAAAAGATTCGAAGTCCCCCCTCCCGATATAATTCTTTAGCAGTATTAATTAACACAGCATTCCCCTTTAATGAAGAATCTAATTTGGAACATTGTAAACGAAATTTCAAGGTATCTATGGGATAAACGGCAAATTGAGCCACTACCCCACCTATCCCCCCAGCTAAATAAGTAGATACTTTAGATAAATCTTTAGTATTTTCAACTCCTTCAATTTTAGCCAAAGATCTTTTTGTAAATTCAAATGATCCAAATTTCATGGCTGATTCAGGAAATATCTTTAAAATATTTAACCCATTACCTACATAAAACCCTCTAAACCCCCCTTGTTTCCAAATGGTTCTAGCTGCTTGAATTATAGGAGATCTTATCGTTTTAGGATGTAGAGCTTTAGCATCTTCAATTATTTGCTTGGCAGTAGATTGGGATATTTGCTTTTCAATAGATCTTTTAGAGTGTAATACCGTAGAAGATAAATCTGTTCTTGCAATTAAAAATACCTTTATTCTATCAAATGGAGCCGTACAAGTACGGGAAACCACCCCAGAGATTCCACCAGCCAAAAAATATCCAAATCCATTCAAAAATTGATTAATTAATGTAACATCCCCATCAGATGAAATATCCAACTCTTCCACTATATATTGAAAAGCAGTTTTTATTCGGGACCCACCCAACCGAGGCATCAACAATAAAAAGTTTCGAAATTCATCATATGTAATATATCCATCATGCTTAGAATCAATTTGATCAAATACGATTTCAATGTTCTTATCAGACGGACTAAGATGTAAATTATCAGTCAAATAATTAACAAAATCCTGTTTATTCAATTTTCCATCATTATCCTGATCTATCTTATTAAACCCTTTCAAGATCTGATCATCTGTGGTGGTTAAATATAATTTAAAGTCTTGAAAATCAATCTTCTTATCTTGATTGGTATCAAAACTGGAGAAAACCTCATTAATTAATGCCTTGTTCTCTTTTATCGGGTGATCCATCATCGTCAAAGCTTTTTGGAAATCACTTAGTGTTATTTCTCCATTATTGGATATGTCAAGGGTATGAAAAAGCTTCTCGTAATCATTAGGTTTACTGTTGACAATGGCCTTGATTATTTCCTGTTGGTTCCTTTCGTCAGCCCCGTCAGCTGCCAGAGTCCCTTCTCTCCCATACTTCGTTTCACGATCCACCAGTGTAGCCATGATTGGTTATTTTATGTGTTCTTCTTCACTCTTCTCGCGTAGATGCCTATACAACAATGCCGTTACCCGCAACTACCACCGATGAAATTATCACAAAAAATGGTTCCAGATCGAATGTGTGCTACAATATGATCCTTATGACTATAATAAGACAGGTCAAATCTAACTCTAAAAAGTATAACTCGGACAAGGTATGGAATTTATGTTAGGCTTATTTTATGCTAATGTCTATTCGCTAATGGTGGCCTTTAGCAGTGCGCATCACGTGACCGCCGCGCTTGGTAGCGTTTTTTTTCTTCTCACTGGCAATTTTTTTCACCACTCGAAAAGCTACAACAATATCCAACAAATCATGTCAGTACAGATCTTGGGGGACCAGGCTACCGAAGAAAGAGCCGAAAATGCTCGGATGTCTTCTTTTGTAGGTGCCATTGCCGTTGGAGATCTTGTCAAGTCCACCTTGGGGCCTAAAGGTATGGATAAATTGTTACAAAGTTCCAGTGATATTAATTCTGCTATCGTCACCAATGATGGGGCCACGATTTTGAAATCGATTCCATTGGATAATCCTGCTGCTAAAGTGTTGGTGAATATCTCCAAAGTACAAGATGATGAAGTTGGAGACGGGACCACGTCTGTGACGGTATTGGGTGCCGAATTACTCAGAGAAGCAGAGATTTTAATTAATAAAAAGATCCATCCCCAAACCATTATTGAAGGATATAGAATCGCCAGTTCTATTGCCATTGATGCCTTAACAAAAGCAGCTGTTGATAATGCACAGGATGAAAAATTGTTCAGAAATGATTTAGTTAATATTGCAAAGACAACGTTATCATCCAAGATCTTATCACAAGATAAAACCCATTTTGCTAACTTGGCAGTGGATGCAGTATTAAGATTAAAGGGGTCAACTAATTTGAATAATATTCAGGTATTAAAAATCCCTGGAGGGAAATTATCTGATTCATTTTTAGATGAAGGATTCATCTTGGAAAAGAAATTTGGAATTAATCAACCTAAAAAGATTGAAGATGTTAATTTATTAATTGCTAATACTTCTATGGATACCGATAAAGTTAAAATCTTTGGAGCTAAATTTAAAGTTGATTCTACTTCAAAACTTGCCGAATTAGAAAAAGCCGAAAAATTGAAAATGAAGAATAAAATTGATAAAATTAAGAAATTTAATATCAATTGTTTTGTTAATAGACAATTAATCTACGATTATCCAGAACAATTATTCACTGATTCTAAAATCAATTCTATTGAACATGCTGATTTTGATGGAGTTGAAAGATTAGCATTGGTTACAGGAGGAGAAGTAGTATCAACATTTGATAATCCAGAACAAGTTAGATTGGGATATTGTAAATCAATTGAAGAAATAATGATTGGAGAATCATCCATGTTGAAATTCTCTGGTTGTAAAGCTAATGAAGCCTGTACTATAGTATTAAGAGGAGCCACCGATCAAGGATTAGATGAAGCAGAAAGATCATTACATGATGCATTATCAGTATTAACTCAAACTACTAAAGAACCTAAGACTTGTTTAGGAGGTGGATGTTCCGAAATGATTATGTCAAAAGCAGTAGATCAAGCTGGTGCTAATGAAACTGGTAAAAAAACTTTAGCCATTGAATCATTTGCTAAAGCTTTAAGACAATTACCAATGATTTTAGCTGATAATGCTGGGTATGATTCTTCTGAATTAGTTACAAAGTTAAGATCTGCCATTTATAATGGAATGACTACTTCAGGATTAGATTTAAATTCAGGAGTAGTGGCTGATATGAGAGATTTAGGGATTGTTGAATCTTATAAATTAAAGAGAGCCGTGGTATCATCAGCTGCTGAAGCTGCCGAAGTATTATTAAGAGTCGATAATATCTTAAAGGCAAAGCCCCGTACTGCTGATAGAAATCATTGAATAGTCTATGTATATAAATACAAATAAATCCACATCGTACCCGGTTACTGCCACCATTTTTGCACCCGCACGCCGCACCTAAGCGAGATTTCGTTCTCCTCCAGCCCGATTCGAGGATCCCATGCCCCCAATAAAACCCTAATTCTTTTTCTTATCAATGCCATTGCCGTAGCTGTAGTCATGTCCCGGTCCACCTGATGTCCTTAAATGACTCTTATAACCCCAATTACCATCTCTATAATGTTCCCCCATCACAACTTTTGTAGGGGCTATGCCCTTATCAATGGCTATAAACTCTGTAGTTTGGGTGGGTTGCTCCAGACCAATTGATTAGGTGACCGGACATTCTCTCCTATTTCCATTCAGTAAGGGGTTGCTACACAAAACCGAACGCAAAAGGTTGCTGATATGTGTCACAATAAGGCACCGTCCTGAAATTTCTTTGTTGATCTCGTGGACGTGACGACAGCGAGGAAATGTGAAATTTCACAATGGCTGCAAATGGGCATATAAAAGGATTGAAATGCCCCGAATGTTTTGGGGACGGTTTTTTATAATCAATTTGTAATAAATTCTTGATATATCAATTGACAATGGTTTTTGGACTCGGTAGTGACGACAGTAGCGAAAGACGTGAAGAAGGAGGATATGGTGAAAGTGAAGAAGGATACGGTGGATCCAGTGGTGGCTATGGTGGATCTGAAGAGAGTGAAGAGGGTGGTTACGGAGGTTCCAGTGGGGGCTTTGGGGGCTCTAGTGAAGGGAGTGAAGAAGGAGGTTATGGTGGTTCCAGTGGTGGATTTGGTGGCTCCAGTGAACAAAGTGAAGAAGGAGGCTACGGTGGTTCTAGTGGTGGATTTGGTGGATCCAGCGAAGAAAGTGAAGGATATGGTGGATCCAGTGGCGGTTCTCGTGGTGGATATGGTGGCTCCGAAGAAAGTGAAGGGGGTTACGGTGGCTCTAGTGGAGGCTATGGTGGCTCCAGTGAAGACAGTGAAGAAAGTGGTTATGGTGGATCCAGTGGAGGCTACGGTAGATCTGAAGAAAGTGAAGAAGGAGGTTACGGTGGTTCTAGTGGTGGATTTGGTGGATCCAGCGAAGAAAGTGAAGGATATGGTGGCTCCAGTGGCGGTTCCAGTGGTGGTTATGGTGGTTCCGAAGAAAGTGAAGAAGGTGGCTACGGGGGATCTGGGAATTCAGAAGAAAGCGGAGAAGGTGGTGGCTTCTTCTAATATACTCTACAATCACCCTATGTACTGTATTGAATACATGATCGATTCCTTTAGGATTTTCTTTTTCACCTCCACCTCAATTGTAGAAACTTATTCTCTCGAATTCCTTTGATCATCCCCTTGACTAAAGCGGGACCAGGTGAGGGGACAGGGTCCATTATTACCTCTTGAACCCCTTAAGGATTAATTTTATTTTTCACAGCCATTGGAGGTGATTTGGGGGGGGGACACGTCTTTTCTGGGGTAATATTTTGCAGCATATTGCAGCCAACAGCATGGTTTAACTGCTTAAGTCAATTATATAAAGGTGTCCTTTTTACTGGTTGGACCCAATTCCTTTATTCTATCATAACCACACCATGCTTTTTTCAATAGGAACATTTGCAAAACCTTCAAGAGACGAAAGAGATGAAATGAACTCGGGCACCAATGTTGGAACTAATACTGATTCCAGCACTGGCTCTGACACTATTCATGATGACAATCATATGGAAGAAGGCGGTAAACACTTTAAGTTCAAGTCCCATTGGGGTCACGGTAAGGGTAATGACATGCAAAGGAAACATCAAGATTCATCGCAAATGGATTCTGGCATGAACAATAACATGAATACTGGAATGAGATTAGATGGTGGTGAGGACCACTATAGGACCACTGGGAGTGGTGGTGGAGGATTAAAAGAGTCAGAATACCATTCAGAGGAACATGACACCGGAAGACCATTTTGAAGGGGTACCGATGTATATGCTTGGAAGGCTATAAGTTTCAATCGATTGTAATTAAATATACGTTTATGTTATTTGTGTATAAATAAATGCTGAAATATACTGGAAAATAAAATCGTCCATTTTATTGCTGTAAAGGAGCATATAAAACTTGGGTAACATATTTTCGTTTATATCTTACCACCGATGCCACCGATAAGGTATTATGTTTTATACTAGTGGTAGCCAAATGATTTAATACAACATGATTTGGAATTGGTAAAGCCCCTGAATTATTGTCTCTATCCATCGAATTAAAATTATTTAATATAACATTCTCTAAATGAGGGGGTAATTGTGGTGGGTGTAACCATGCTTGTTGACCATTTTGGGATTTGGATTGTTTATCAATGGCAATATAATATTGCTCCATAACTTTAGGATCAACAAATATTGGTGGTATGTCAGTTATGAATTGATAATCCTTCTTATCAGGAGCATTTTCTTCATCATGATATCTGGAATATCCATTACCCATATCATCATCATCATTGGTTAAACCCCAAACAGAATCACTTCTGGATCCTTTGGATATAGATGCTTTCCGCAGTGGTGGTTGTGATGGTTGTGATGGTAATTGTTGTTGGTATTCTTTAGAGGTTTGTGATTCATCCTCATCAATTTGACTATCGATTTCAGACCTTTCATCTTCAGATTGTTCTTGTTGCAGATTTAAAAACTCTTGCACATTTTCAGGAGTTACTTCAACATAGTTAACAAAATTCCCCATTTGATCAGTGGCAGTAGGTAAATAATCACTAAATCTTAATTCATTATCAATAACAAACCGAAATCTATGGGTCCCTACTGGTAATCCCAAGGTGATCAAAAAGTTATTGTCAGGTTGTCTAGCTAATCCAATCATTTTCCTCCATCCAGTAAATGAACCAGTGACATAAACTTTTTCACCTCCTTGGGTCCATTTTATTTCAATTGGTACCGTTATATTCAAGTCTGGTTCTTGTGTTGGTGGTGCTGGTGGGGCTTGTGGAGCTTGATGTTCTTGTGGGGCCTGGGCTTGTTGAGGATGTGCTTCAGATGAGTGCTGGGCAGGTGCTTGACTAGGTTGACTCTGGGATTGCAAATTAGTATGGCTATGGTCCACCGCCATCTTATCACTTTCTTCATTCTGTTGAGACCTATTATACGACTCGTTGGCCTGGTCAAGATTCATTTGATCTTCGTCCGTCAATATCAATGTGGATTTTCTCCTTACTGGAGGGACCGATACAGGATTATTCCCATCATTGGCTGGATGTTGATCTCCTGGTCCTTGAGGGGCTTCCTTCGCTTCAGGGTTGCCTTGGCTTACATCACTCAAAGCGTTGGAAACATCCACCATGGAAATGTCCTTTGGTTCACCAGAGGGCGAGGAACCAGACATATTTATAGTCACAGTGATAATTGCCAGGTGTTTTGGGCTGGCCGGCAGTAAGCAATTGGTGGGGATAAACAGGTCACAAACGAGGGTTTTATACACACAGATCACCCGGTAAACTACTTTTAATGTTTCTGGGTGGTATTACTCAGCGATTAAACCTTTTGTGACGAAAACTGTCGTGTTAAACGTGATATTACTTTGGTACCCCTTGTTGACAATCGAGTTTACCGTGAGGAATATCATCAAAAAATTTTGAGGGCGGGTCGGTCCATGCGGGGTGTAAGGGTGTTTGGCCCTTGCCCTGGTCCGAGCGTGCTCGGGCTGGTGGTGGTGGCCCGTAGGGCTGGGCCGGCTTGGCACATACCAAGTGTGACGAAACAACTTGCCATAACTCCTACTTGTCTCTGTAGTTCTGTAATGCAGTGGTCTGGGGGTTCGAGGCCCTCTAAACCGGATTCAGCTCTTTCGCCAGTTTTTGCAGCCATCCATCCTAACAAGCTGCTTAACACCTTTGTAATCTTGCAACCCTGCAGCCCTTGCCGGTTTTGCAGCATTTAACCTGTTGGTCAGTTTTATGTAAATTACCGTTTTAGTCCTATCCAATAGACCCTGTGGATCTGTTATCTAACAGCACTGCAGGTAACCAACCCCCCGTTTATCGGGTTCCTGTTTGTAGATGGCTGCAACAACTTGACAATCTGCAGCCCTTTGATGCGTCCCAATCGGGTATTTTTTTTTTACAGCCATTTGGTAGACCTTATCTGATGTTAGGAAGATAGATGAAATGGGTTCCATATAAGAGGGCAATGTTTGCATCCTTTTTGGCCACCAAGAATTGTGTTGTAGTTATTGAATCATGTCGGAATCAGAGTTTTACCTTAACAACCCAGGGATGATTCCCTTAAATTTTACACTACCAATGGACCCAGACCATCCTTATACCATTACTTTCGGGATGATTGAAGACCAGGTGACCATCATTACTCAGTATGGTGTTTTGCATGGGTGTGCCATCACGGTATCTTTGGCATTCTTTGTGCTTTTGACATTATTCATTAGGAACAAAAGTACTCCTATGTTCATATTGAACCAGCTGATTTTGGTGGTTTCAATGATTAGATCAAGTTTATTTTTAGGGTATCAATTAGGGCCATTGGGGTCGATTACCACTGCTTTCACGGGGATTATTTCCCCGGGTGATATTCATTTATACAAGGTGAGTGTGGCTGCAAATGCCTTTTTAATAGTATTGATATTCTTGATTCAAGTGTCCTTTACTTATCAAATTTTCACTATATTTAAAAGCCCTGAAGTTAGGAAACTTGGGTTTTTATTTTCAGGTATCTCGGGTGCTTTAACGGTGGTAACCTTTGGATTTTACGTCAATAGTGCTGTTTTTAGTACTAAACAGTATCAGAGTTTATTTTACAACTTGAGCCCTGTTATCTATGATAAATGGGTCACGGCTATTCCTCCTATTTTGTTTTGTGCTTCCATCAACTTCATGAGTTTTATTTTGATCTTGAAGTTAATTTTTGCTATAAAGACAAGAAGATATTTGGGGTTAAAACAGTTTCTGAGTTATCATGTATTGTTAATCATGTTCAGTCAAACGTTATCGATTCCTACTCTCTTGACTATTTTCAGTTATAAATACAGTGGACCCAATGATATTTTGGTTCATGTTAGTTTGGTTTTGACATCTGTTTTATTGCCATTCACATCCATCTGGGCTTCGTTGGCCAACAATTCAAGAAATTTAAGTTCCAGTGCTCTTGTATACTTGACCTATTCCAACACCTCAAGGGATTCAGAGAAATCCCATTCTCCTTCAGCCCATTCCGATTCTCCTACTTTAAACAGTGACAATTATTCATTCTTTCCAGAGAAATTATTAAAGTTGAATTCTGCTTCCAGTAATTTTAGTGGCTCTACCCAAAACCACCAAATCAACAGTATATATGGAAGTGGGAATGACTCCCCTATTAAGAATTCCGTCACCTATAACTTAAAGGAAGAACAGATTGATAACCTTTCAAGCAGGTCCATTCCAAATGATATCTTGGAAATCTTGAAATTGGATGATAAGGAGGGCAGTTCAGGACATCATTTGAGAGCGGTTTCTAATGAAACCATAGATAATATCGATTCCAACATTGTTTCGAAAGAGCTTTATAACCAAAAGTATTAGTTTAGTTCTTCGTTTTCTCCTAGGTGTATAGTATAATGTATTTGTGTTTCATGAAGGGTACAGAAGTTGCCAATTCCAAATTTCGCAGCCATTTATAACATGATGATTATGTGAAAGGTCACCCAAAACACCGGTTAATGAGATGAAAGAGAGACAATAGCCTGGTTTTATGTAACTGGGAGCAATAGTAATGTGTGAACGGGTATTTGACAGCTCCAGGCCTATTTCAGCAGTTTCGACAGAGATCGGGCTGGCCTTTTGAGAAGCCATCCCCTTAATTTAGATCTAGAATCGCCCTTGTGGCCTAATTGGTTAAGGTGTTATTTTCCGGAGATAATGATTGCGGGTTCGAGTCCCGCCAGGGGCTTTTCTTCCATTTTGTCTTTTTTTTTTAAACTCTTTTAGTCTTGTGCCGAAGTGCTTAAACCCATCAACACTCTGTTCCAGTAGCAACCATGCTGTCGAAACACACAACATCTAGCCCTTGTGAGCCAACTTGGGCCGATGGCAACCTGGTTGGGAGCAGCACCATTAGGGTTTCACCCTCGCACCGTGACTGCTCGCAATCCGAAGTCCACACGACCGGCAAAATTTGTGTAATCTCATTTTTTTTTCACTGTCAAGTAATAATACAGGCAGAAATTTTTCAAATTTTATTTTAAACTAACAAGCAAAAATGAAGATCAGTCAAGGTATGATATAATTTTATATGCGTATATGAATTGGAATGGAACTATTGTTGACATTTAGATATCCTGTTGTCCACCAGATGCTTCCAAGTTTGTAACTGACCCGTTGAAGTGGCCCCATTGCAGCAAGACAAGACATCAGATATGTCATTGGGAAAGATGTCCAGGGACTTTCCAGGTACTCCAAGGCACTCCAAAGCAACAAAGAATACCATGAATTATCAATACCACCATTTTCAACTCATATAACCGACCACCATTGGCCCAAATAACTTACTAACAAAACTATCTAGACGTTTCATCATCTCGTTCCAAAGCTAGAAGAGCTCACTTCGCCTCCTCTTCAGTCGAAAGAAGAAAATTATTATCAGCCCCATTATCTAAAGAATTAAAACAACAATACAACATCAGATCCTTACCAATCAGAAAAGATGATGATGTATTAGTTGTTAGAGGATCCAAAAAAGGATCTGAAGGTAAAATTTCTTCTGTATACAGATTAAAATTTGCTATCCAAGTTGACAAAGTTCAAAAAGAAAAATCCAGTGGAGCTTCTATCCCAATTAATTTACATCCATCTAATGTAGTTATTACTAAATTACATTTAGATAAAGATAGAAAAGCTTTAATTGAAAGAAAAGGTGGTAAATTAGAATAAATTAGATGTTAGTATCTAAACCATTTGTACATGCTTATATAGGAATGTAAATTAATGCTGTGACATAAGTAGACCGGCTACGCTGGACTGGCTCTGGGGTGTAGAGTTATGGCTGTGAAGCGTCGATGAGTTCGGTGGTAGCAGCAGCCGGGATGGTGGTAGCGGCGGCCGGAATGGCGGTAGTGGATGGTGGTAGCCGTAGCCGGGGTGGCCGCAGGGCCCTCTCACCTCCCTAATGCGCACGCAAGATAAGAATACCCTTACGTATTCCTACTACAACCATGTCAGGAGGTCCTTCAAGTCCAACAACCAGCCCTAAAGCCAGTCCCACAGGTAGTCCCATACTCTCAGACGATGACTGTGAACTCACCAATGGATTCGGTTCCTCAGTAGTCAGACAGCCTTCCACTTCATCAGCTACCAAATCTGGAAGAAGAACCACTAAAAGATGGTCTTTCCACAATAACACCAAGCCAAATCTCGTAGAGAGACCACAAGAAGCATCATTTGAAGGAAAGAGACGATTAAGTGATATCACCGGAGTTGATGGAGTTCACAAGGAAATTGATGCTAATCATATTTCACCAGCTCAATTGTATTCTACTGAATCTGGAAGATTATTTCATGCTGGGAAGATTTGTATAATATTAGCTGGTTTACCAGGAAGAGGGAAAACACATTTATCGGTTTCATTAACGAGATATCTTCGGTGGTTAGGGGTTAAGACCTATTCTTTCCACTTGGGTGATTACAGAAGAAGAAAATTTGATGACTTGGATCAGAAATTATTTATTGAAGATAATGAGTTGAGACTTAAATTAATTAATGAGTGTATTAATGATATGCTTAACTTTTTTGAAAATGACAAAGGTCAAGTAGCTATATATGATGCTGTTAATCCATTTGCTAAAAATCGATTAGAATTGGATGATAAATTGAAACAAATGAAGATTCAAACCTTATTTATTGAAAGTTCAGTAACTGATGATTCTATCATTATGAAGAACATGGAAAGTGCTGCTAAATCATCTCCAGACTATCAGAATTGGGATTATGATAAGGCTTATTATGATTATAGTGAAAGAATTAAAGGGTTGACTCCTTATTATCAACCAATGTCTGAAATTGATGATCAAAATAAATTATCATATATTAAATTTATCAATTTTGGTGAAAGAATTGAATTACATAATTCCAATTATGGGTATTTGATTAATAAGGTTGTGTTTTTCTTGATGAATTCTCGAATTAAATCAGGGTCAGTATTTTTTGCTAGATGTTATAACAATGAAGTTGATTATGGCCATGATCCTCCATTGGATGATCCTGGTACCAAATATGCCAATAATCTTACCAAAACATTAATTGAACATTTGAAAAGTCAAGGCAAAGATTATTTCAATGATGAATCTAATGAAAATGCTGTGGTTATGGATGATAGCTCTGAATCAGGAGAAGGGATTATTCGATCAAATCATTCATCACAATTAAATTTAAAACGGCAAATGTCAGTGGAAGAAAAACATTTACCTGCAGGGGTAGATGGAATCGATGAAAATTCTATGGTTGTATGGACATCAGTTAAAAGAAGAACCATTGAAACCACTAAATTCTTCAAACAACGCAACATTAATGTCAGACATAGGATTCAACTTTCCCAGAAAAATCCGGGAGTCACAGGCCAAATGTCAGAGGATGAAATTAAACAAGAATTCCCCACCGAATATGCTCAATTCTTGAAAGATCCATACCATCATCGGTTTTCAAGAGCTGAACTGTACCATGATTTAGCCATCAAAATCGAACCATTAATCTTGGAAATGGAACGAATGAGTGGTGATATCTTAATCATAGCTGACGAGACAGTTTTAAGAGTGTTCTATGGATATTTGATGGCTTCCAGTTGCTTTGATATTCCCTACTTGCCATTCTCTCAAGATGAGATCATCGAGATAAAGTTTAATGCTTATGCCAATGTAGCTAAGCAGATTCCTATCAAGGATTATAGTAAATAGAATCTCAATTCATTCCTGATTGACACTACGCATATACACTATAACTACATACTTTCTACTAATGCAACCACTGTCCTCTGTGACCTCTGACCTCTGTGACTACGAAGTGCGATGGTTCCCAGGACTCGCAGAAATGTTTAATCATCACCAATAATGACAAACTTGACACCACTGGCCAGGTACACCGCCCCAGATACCGCCCAGCCACTTGATATAACTGTAGGAGACGGCCCCCACACCACCAACGGTCACACCACCCAAATATCAGACGTGGTAATCAAATCTGGAGGCGAAGATAGAGATCAACCCACCAAGGCTAATGATACCCCATTAGGAGACTTAAGAGCCAAACTTACCAGTTTACAGGATAACATAAATGTGTTTTTGACGGACCGAATGCAAAAGGAGAAGGAGAAGGGACAGACAAAGCAGCCCAAACAAGAAAACATTGAAAAAAGGATACTTGATGACGGGGTTGATGAAGAGGACGAAGAGTAGTTTTAACGGTTTATAGCATTGAATATATGGCGTGGCATCTGACCATCACCCATCTTTTATATATCTACTTAAAATACTTCCCAACTACTTTCCCTGGACGATCTTGGTCATGTTATCAACCGTCTTTTCTAAGGTAGTCTCCAAATAATGTTTCTTAGTCTCTAGACTCTTTTTACTATCCATGAATTCAGCTTTGTCCTTGGAAATCTCCTTTAAATAGTCATTGACATTGGTCTGTATAAATGCCTTCCCAGTTCCTTTCCATACTGGTTCGTTATCTTTGGTATTACATACTCCGGTCAAGGCTTTATTAGTTTGATTGATCATATTTACGTTTGTATTAACCCGGTCGAGTTGTAAATTACACATGGATAACTCAGCTCTAGACTTATTCAACTGGTTATCCATTTCCATCAATAACTTCTGTAATGCCTCTCCATTCAACGACATGGTAGCTTTTCCTTTAATATAAAATCACCCAAATCAGTGAGAATTAATCAGAGATTTTTTCTCACGATTTTGCAATTGATTTTTTGCAATTTTTCACCATTTCACCAACCATGTTCAGAGCTGTAGGGGTCAGAACATCCATAAATTCCCGGGTTTTCATCCGGTCTTTTGGGATATTTCAGCCATTAAATGCCACCGAGAGTAAATTGAAAGTGGTACCAGGTTCCTCAGGTCCTTTAGGAGTCGACAATACCATTGAAAATAATATCAAATCCGATACAAATCGATTATCCAAAACCTTGACCAAATTTTGGGAAAAAGTCGATACCCATTATAATGAAAACACTGAAAAATATGAAATCCAATTAGATGGAAAAACTTTGAAAACTCCTTTAGGCTATCCGTTAGCTTTACCAAAGGATAAACAGGTGTACGCCCATTTGGTTGAACACGAATGGAGTCATTTACCCGATTTAAAGATCAAGACTAATGCATTACCATTAACTTCAATCGCTGCTAGGTCTATTGATTTGGAGAGTGTCCATATGCCTGGGAAAGAAGAGCCCGAATTGATTGCTAAAGTTGGAAGATTAGATGATATCAAGTTTAACTTATTAAGATATTTAGATACCGATACTTGTTTGATATTTACTACTTTAGATGAATATGAAGGAAAGTTAAGACAAAGACAAAATGAATTATATTTCCCATTAATTCAAGAACATGAAGAATTCTTCACTAAATGGGGCCAGAATCGGAAGTTATTAGCAACTGAACTGGATAAAATTACGTTAAGATACTTAGATTGTGAAACGGATGGACTTCAAGGAAACCGGCAAAGTATAACCACTCAAAACGTGGTGTTAGACTGGTTGAATCATTTATCTATCTACGATTTGGTAGCATTAGAAAAAGCCATATTAACATCAAAATCGTTTCTCTGTGGGATAACTTTATTAAGATCTAATGTATCTTCAGCTGACAAACAATTTAAATTATTACAAATCAACAAACCGGCCGTCGACCACTTTTATTTCAAATCTTTAGAGGAGATCATTGAGTTAGGAAACTTGGAAACTATCTTTCAAACTAATCAATGGGGAGAAGTTGAAGATACTCATGATGTTGATAAGGTTGACTGGATCAGAAACTTATCCAGTGCTGCGTTGTTGTGTAATTAGTCTTGTAAATACGAACACCAATATATATCTTTTTCTTTTTTGCAGCATATGCCACAGATCACGTGACTTTCTCTAATTCCTACCATCCCCTTCAAATACAGGAATATTTTCTTTAACAAGCTTTTAAAGGTACCATTACCTAGATCTATGTGTGCTCAGTGCCACTTCAAGCTCTAGGAGCCCTCAAAGGCCGTGCTGCTCTCACAGTCACTGTCTTGCTCTCCCCCAGTCCCTCCCACCGTTCCCTGCCACCGCCATTCTCTGGCACCGTCTTCCCTTCGCGCAACTTTTTTTCTTGTTTACCAATCAGTTGCTTAAGGGTCTGCTGAGACAACCCAATTGACAATTAAGGTTATTTAATCATTGACAGTAACTTACTTATTATCTCGCTTGCGCTATCAGCGGCTTAGAAACCATTAAACCTAGCTGCTGAGCACATTAGAACTAGAATAAGGCCCCTAATTAAGCCGGTAATTAGCGATTCCCAATAGTCAAAGTTGGCGTTTTAGTTGATTATTCCATCCTAATTCCATCCTTTTTGGACGCGTTAATCAAGTTACTTTGGCAGGCAGTTGGATTATGATTGGTACCATGGTGTTGCCCAATGAAAATACTACTGACCTGGACAGTGGCCTGGCTCTGAGTCCCACTCGCAAAGTGTCTGACAGGGACCAGGTTGTAGCCACCCTGCGGTCAGAACGTCCACCTGCTTCATCTCCAGAGAACCAAGAGGAGCAGGAAGGTGAAAATAATGGCAGTGAAAGCCTGAATTTTTCCAAAGGGAATGAAGATAAAGAAGACGAACCTATACTGAATGAATACCAGAATAATGTGATAGATAAGAGTGCCGACTCATCCATTCCACTTGACCATCAGGATGAAACGGAGGAGGTAACTGACCAACAAGAAACGAGCCTACAAGAAACCAGTTCTCCTCTAGATGGGTCTACTAAAATCCAAAGGAGAGTGAAAGTGTACTTATTAAAAGATGACAATTGGTTGGACCATGGTACTGGATTTTGCACTGGTGAGATCGAACAGACTAGCCACAAACCTTATTTTTTGGTGAGAAATGAATTGGATACAAATGATATCATTTTGAAGGCATATTTGGAAGGAACCACTCAGTACCAGAGACAACAGGAAACTCTAATTGTATGGACGGATCCTTCTGGTAAGGATATAGCTTTATCGTTCCAAGAGACTGAAGGTTGTGCTGATTTATGTGAATTTATCATTAAAGTTCAACAAACGAATTTAAGCCCCGAGATTTCCTTATACTATGTGGTTTCTAATAATCAAATTTCTGATGAAAACGGTACTATTAATGACATTACCGAATTAATAACTGGTCCCATAACCTATCCTCCTTTACCCTCAATGAGTAATCTTGAAGAAATACTTGAAATCGTTAATCAATGTTCTGCGTCAAATTATTCTAGAAAGTGTATTATCAAATTTATTATTGAAAATGATTATTTAAGGCAGTTGATTAAAGTCTTTGATGAAAGTGAATCTACCTATAATCTAATAAATTTATATTCTTTGAGTGAAATTATCAAAAGTTTAATCTTATACGGTGATGAGACTTTATTAAATGACTTTCTTGCCACAGAAGAACAAATTTTGGGACTAATTGGTATTCTAGAATATGACGCTGAGTTTCCTAATCAAAAGTCATGCTATAGGGATTTCTTGAGTAAAAAGGCTAATTTCAAATACATTGATGGTTTACCTATAGATCCAACACTGTCTACACAAATACTATCACCCAAGAGTCCGTCCAGCGAGACCCTGCTGGATCTAACTCTGTCGAAACTAGATATATTTAGAAAGGATTTTTATTATAACTTTTTGAAAGATGTTATCCTTGCTCGATTCATGGATGATCAAACTTATAATGCCCTTGATTGTTTAATTCACTTCAATCAAGTTAGGATCTTCAAGTTTTTGAAAAATTCTAAAGATAGATTTTTGGAAAAATTATTTGATCTTTATAAACAGGAAGGTAGTGAGTTAGAATCAAAGCGGAATGGTGTGAGATTACTACATCAATATGTTACCTTAACAAAGAATCTCAAGTCAATGCAGCTTACAGAATTTTTTTGGGTATTAATTCGAGCTGGATTATTTGAGATGATGAAGTTTTCTTTAAACGATGATGATTTATCAATTAAAGTCCTTGGAACCGAATTAATTGTCAGTATAATTGAACAGGATGTATCATTAGTCAATCCTGTTAAAGGCTCTATAGATAATTCAGAGCCACCTATGGATTATCATAATCCTGGAAGTGAAAAGAGCGTGAATACCAAAAAAGAGTTTGAATTGAAATTGTCTGATGATATGACGTTAATGACTTTATTGGCTCAATTACTATTAACGGAGGAAAATTTTGGGTTGAAGTCACAAGCATTCGATGCGTTAAAAAGTTTGTTGGATTATAATGTGGGTAATATTGATGATGACAATGGCAGCAGTGAAGGATTTGATGAATTTGGTAATAAAGCAAATGACTTGAATAAAAGATCGATGTTGAACGGCAAGGGTAATCCTAATAATGATATCAGTACAGAAGATTATTTTAAGGCGTTTTACAGTGAAGTGGCACCAATATTATATAAGAATTTGATTGAACTAGCCGACAATGGAGATCATAATGAACCAGAAATAAAGATCAATAACGATGAACTATTATACCAAAAGTTGTGTGAATTAGTTTCCTTCTGTATCAGCTTTCATGACAAATCATTGTACCGACCATTCTTTCTCAACAACAACATCGTTCTAGGAATCAGTAATATCTTGAAGCTTGATTGTAATATGGTTTTAAAATTAAGTGCAGTAAGATGCTTGAGTAGCATTTTGGCCGTTAATGATAAGCTTTTTACCAAGTATATTTTGAATCATCATATAATGGATACATTTTTTGAATTTTTTAAGCTGGTATCACAAGAGAATAATTTAGCAAATTCGACATGTTTGTCATTGCTAGAAGTGTTAAATAATGTTCAAGTTAGAAAGAACAAAGTGACCTTTAGACAATTGATCAATTATATTCATGATAATTATAAAGACTTCTGTCTTAATGATTTGAAATATGTATCTACGGGAAAAGAATTGATCGATTTCAACAGGCAATTAGATGATTTTCAAAGTGTAGCCAAGTCTGTGAATGGAGATATAAAAACAGATGGTGATGTTTATGATGATGAATATGACGATGACGATGATGATGATGTTGTTGACCATAATGGGTATAACAGTAATGGGACCTCTCAAGAGGGTACCAGTAGAAAGAATTTGTTCGAAGCGATTGAAAAAGAAATCAATAAGCAAGAAAAGAGACAACGAGATTCCAATGAAGATGAAGGTGAAGGTGAACCAAAGAAGAAGTCAGATAATAGTCAAATAGAGTAATTCAGATGCAGTTAGGCCAAGCTATAGTGTGGTGAAATTTAATGAGATTAACGAGTATTAATGATTGAACTTGTAATAGATTAATTGCTATCCCTGTAATTTTAATAGTATTTATACAATGTATATTTTGTTGCCTGAGTAGCTTGTACTAGTGGTGCTAGTAGTGGTGCTAGCAACAGCCGTGCAACGCTCGCACCAGCTCTGGTGATGCGGGACTGCCGCCGCTGACCATCGTTTTAGCCGAAGGAATTGTGGAGTTCTCACATTTTCACAAGCAAGTTTCTATCGATTATAAAGGAACTTTGAGAGACTTCAACATAATAATTACCAAGCAAGATGACTATAAATGTCGAATCTATTGTAAATGGGTCATGGAGACGTGATCTTTTTAAGGGGAAAGTAGTATTTGTAACCGGAGGAGCTGGAACCATCTGTAGAGGTCAAGCAGAAGCCATGGTTTTACTTGGAGCCAATGCTGCCATTGTTGGAAGAAACCCTGAAAAAACTGAAAAAGCTAGTAAAGAAATAGCTGAATTAAGGCCAGGGAGTAAAGTAGTATCATGTGGGAACACTGATGTTAGAGATGTTCATTCTATTGTTAAAGCCGTTCAAAAGACTGTTAGTGAATTAGGAAGAATTGATTTTGTAATTGCTGGAGCTGCTGGTAACTTTTTAAGCGATTTTAATCATTTATCATCCAATGCTTTCAAATCAGTGGTATCAATTGATTTATTAGGGAGTTTCAATACTGTTAAAGCTACTTTTGAGGAATTGAAAAAGACTAAAGGAGCTATTTTATTTGTAAGTGCTACATTACATTATTATGGGATTCCATATCAAATACATGTGGGTGCAGCCAAAGCTGGGGTTGATGCATTATCTAATGCATTGGCTGTGGAATTAGGTCCTGTAGGTATTAGATCAAATTGTATTGCTCCAGGAGTTATATCTGGTACCGAAGGATTCGATAGATTAAGAGGAAAAGGTGGTGGAAAAGCTGCCAATATTCCATCTCAAAGATATGGAACTATTGAAGATATTGCTCAATCTACCATTTATCTTTTTTCTCCTGCTTCAGATTATGTCACTGGTACTGTTCAGATTGTCGATGGTGGATTCTGGCACATTGGTGATTTTTCTTCTAAGCATGAATATCCAGTGAATATAATTAGAGATATCACTGCCTCCAACGGGAAGTTATAAACACTCAAATCTTAAACCCTTTCTGATATTGTCTATAGTATTCGTACAATAGTTTAAATAGTTGCAAAAAGCACTTTTTCGCAGCTTAATGTATGTAAAGTGATAGCATGTACAAAGTATACACTGGATACGGTAAGATTGTTTCCCAGCTTGAAAATATGCAACCCCGCTCGACCAACTGCTAGCATATCGAATAATTGATCCATTCACCAGTTATTGTCCTCCTAGGTCCCCTATAAGTCCTCTATTAGTCTGCCATAGATCCTTGCGGACGATTTTGCAGCCTACAATGATCCAATGGCGTGCTTGTACCGCCAAATTCTCGACGCGATCGTTATCATTTTGTTTTCATCACCTACAAGACTTATCCTATAACGACCAACAAATAGGTGACACCAACATGTCTATTGATCCTGAAACCCGTAGAAAACTATTAGTGTTACAGAAGAATGGTGGTAACAAAAAATGTGTAGATTGTGACGCCCCAAATCCTCAGTGGGCCTCCCCTAAATTCGGGATCTTTATCTGTCTTGAATGTGCTGGAATTCATAGAGGGTTAGGAGTTCATATCTCCTTTGTCAGATCAATCACCATGGATCAGTTTAAACCAGAAGAAGTATTAAGAATGGAGAATGGTGGTAACGATAACTTGAAGAGTTATTTTGAAGAAAATGGCGTTGATATGTCGTTACCAGCTAAGGCTAAATATGATAATTATGTGGCCAGTGACTACAAAGAGAAGTTAACTTGCTTAGTTGAAGGGAGAGAATTTGTGCCCAAAGACCATTCCAATGAAACCTTACCATCCACCAACTCTAATGCATCTGTGGAATCCGTTAACGCTGCCACTAGCAAAGGAACTCAAGATCCTATTCAATCTCGTCGTTCAATCCCTGATGATCAAAAGGCTAAAAATGAAGCTTATTTTGCTGAGCTAGGAACTAAAAATGACTCTAGACCTGATCATTTACCCCCATCTCAAGGAGGTAAGTTTGGAGGGTTTGGGAATACTCCAACTCCTTCAAATAATAAAAATAATGGTGGTGGATCATTAGCAGGCTTTACTATGGATAATTTTCAAAGTGATCCTTTCGGTACTCTTTCTAAAGGATGGGGATTATTTTCATCAACGGTTGCCAAGTCAGTTAATGAAGTTAATGAATCTGTCATTAAGCCAGGATTAAATCAAATTCAACAAAGTGATATAAGTAGTGAAACCAAAAGAGCTATGGCCCAATTTGGTCAAAGAATGCAAGAAACTGGTAAATATGGACAAGAAACCTTTCAAAGTTTTACTAAAGAAATTCAAGATAATGGATTTAATAATACTGTTGATGCCAAATTTGGGAAATTTTTTGATGGAATGAATTTAAGTGATCAACAAAAGGAAGAAGTAGAAACTGCGTTTGGGTTTAAAAAACCAGAGGAGAAAACCAATTTATCTAGCGCTAGTGGAGGAGGAAATAACAAGAAAGGAGATGACGATTGGGATGATTTTTAATAGTGATATATAGATGTCTAACTTTCCTTTTAATATACTTTTTTAAGATTATAACAATCTACCTAATAGTATATAAAATTAATACTCTTAAGGAGTATTTCGAACTCTCTATATATAATAACCAAAGGAATGACGAGGAGATTGGAACTCCAAATTGATAAATAATCACAAGTGATCTTATGATCCAAAATTTTAAACAATAAAATTAATAATGATATGGAAGAAGTAAAGATTGGTAATAAAAAAGGGTAAGTATCATATCTTCATTTCAGTTGAATTGGCAGTGAATAGTTGATCAGAATTTTTTAATGATAAATAAAATTCATATTCATCTTTAAACGATTGGTAAGCATGGAAATAAGAATCTTTAATATAAAATACTTTAATCATGGGCCAACTTAACACCCAATCCACCAACCCTACATCTCTGGCAATTGAAGTAATTACAAAATATAAAGCCCCTAAAAAGGCTCCAAATAAAGTACCAACAATTACTTGTTGAACTGTATGATATAATAAATAAACCCTAGAGAAACATACCCCAACTCCTAGTAATATTAGTATACCACAACCAATATATCTTGAATTATTTGATAAATGAGTAATCTTAAAAAGAAGAATACAACTAAAGTATCCAACAAAGAAACCCATATGTTGAGCATGAGCAGATGGCATCCCATAAGATAAAGAACCAGTACCAAATTCTTTATGAAATTCAGGTCTTGGTTCTTTTAAGAATTTTTTAGCAAATTTATTAACAATTTCACTAGCAAGATGTCCAGCAACTACTATTACAGGTTCAATTTCTCTAGTTAACAAAAGCCATGATGCATAAAATACCATAGTATAAATGGGGAATAATGAAAAATGAACACATAATAATCCAATTAAATCTTTAGGATCATAGACCACGTATGTTAAGTCAAATGGTACTGGATTATATTTAATATCACTTGGGAAATAAGTAGGCATCTCTTATTAAATGAATGACTAGCAGCTAACTAAACAGCAAAATGAATGGAATCTAATCCTTACAAACAGAGATACGAGATGAACCCAAAGTGTATTAGAAAGTTGTTTGAAAGTGTTTGAAAACAAGTTTTGAATGAAAAAAATTTTCGAGCTCTTGAAAAGTGCCCGGAAATTTCTATTGGTTTTATATGAATACAATGGTCTGTACCCTTAAGGGTTAAATTATACTGTGAAGGAGATATCGTAATTTTCCTGGGTAAGGGTAACAATAGTGGAAATAAAATATTAAAAAAAAAAAAAAAAAAAAAAAAAAAAAAAAATAAAAAAAAAAAAAAAAAAAAAAAAAAAAAGAATTTCACCAAAAATGATAATGAAATAATCAAAGACTAACACCAAAAGGAGGTAAGTGGCCGAGGTATTTAATCTTGTTAAATGCCAAATTCCAATTGATTAGAGTCACAGCAACCGCCCTTGGCTTACAAGCAGTTCTGGGCAATTTAATTGAGTCTCTGAACCTACTATCACCACCAATGCCAGTGGATTAACCTATACCAGTTGTACAGATATACAATTCCATTTAACCTGTTTGGGTCTGCGCGACGGGGGCCAAATGGGCCTGTACCGTTAGTGAGCGCGCCAGCGAGGGCGGGGCGGCATGGAACTTCAGGCGCGCCTGGGCTGCTTCCTGGGCACCGGTGCTTATTGTGAGCTATTGTTAGCACTATTGTTGGCACCATTGTTCTATCCATTGTTTATGGAAGGGTTTTAACTAGGTTCAGAATTAATATGAACAAGTTTTAAATAAGTTACCTGGTTCATAATCAGGGAGCAATCCTGTCCCCGGGTCCTGGGGTATGTATTTACAGTCTATAGACAATGTAGGTATACAATGTAGGCACCATAACACCATCCACGGGCTGGCGTGGGTTCTGGCACCAGTCAGTACGGCGGCAGCGTGGGGTGGTGTGGTAGTGGTGTGGTCACCGGCAAGCTTTGGTTGGTGGGCGCCGGCGTAAGTGCCGGTATTTACGTTGTTTTACTTCAGAATCATCACCGGCATTTTGAAATCTCATCTCGCAGATGGGACTTGCAACTGCTCGTTTTGGGGCTAAACTCAAAGGTTAATTTCAAAATGGCTAATTACCATTACTACATCGGGGTCCTGGTAAAAAATATTGCTTGTGCACGGTAAGACATGCTTTACAGCACGGTAAATAAGCAACCAAAGGACTTAGAGGCACCAAGAGGACCCGGAGACACCGAGAGGACCTAGAGGTACCCAAACGGGGTTCCAGCCAATTGGCTCTTTGGTTGGAATTGCCAGTTGCGTTGGCGATGGTGGTAACCTTGTAACTTGTATAGTTGTCTCAAGGTCAGCCATGGGTCCTGTGCTCTGACTCCTTCTAACGCGTCGAACAAAGTCGGTGTAGGAATTTTACTTAATGCGGACGAGGGAGACAACCCTTCAAAGGGTTACACATTGTCGTTAACCCAAAGGATATAGGCGACCAAATTAATGATCAGTGCTTTGTTCTAATATATTAGCGAGTTGATAGTGTCAAAGGTATATATATATTATAATTAAATGCCAAGTAAGGTTCTAAATAAAAAGATTATATATAGAGAATAGAACATAGATGAAAACTTTCGTTTTCTGTTAGAGATCATTAGAGACGTGAGAGGTATATAAAAAGGAGTAGGAACACACCTATTACATTTCCTAATTTGGAAATATTTGGGATTATTTTTAGTTTTTTTTTTTTTTTTTGTTGAAGACGAAGCTTAATGTTGTAGATTTCTAGTAGACGGAGATAGATCACGGTACCGATAAAATCATGCAGCCAATAAGCGTTGATATTAGGTCTATTGAATTTGTCTTTTCTGTTGTTCTCTTGCCCATCTAGCAGTATTCCTAGTGGTCTCATTGTAAGAAGCATTACCTCTAGTTCTCTTGATAATGTCAGTTACCCATGGTTGTTCATAAGCTTGTTTAAACCTGTTAATATCATACATTGCAGCAATATCTCCCAATAATCCCACAATAGATGAGGCAATAGATTCCACATTGGACATATCAATATCTGAACTAACATCTTGTAAAAACCCAAAGATTTCACCTATAAGTGGTTCTAAAATTTCTGGTTGATTCAGTAATTCTCCCACTATACCAGAATAACATTCCAAAATTGCTTCTTTAAGACTGAAAATATACTCAATTGTTTCTTCACTATTATCATTTGGAACATACGATGACGCAACTCTACAAATTTGAATCACAGGAGTAATATATTGTTGAAAGTGTGATCCAAGTCTAGTTGCCATATGTCCAAAACATGAAATTATAGCTGGCTTTAATTCTCTTTTAGCATTTTCATTATGTAATGCTGATCCCAAAAGGTTCATGAATCCATCCAAATATGGAACTATAGCTTCACCTAATGAAAATGTCAAATCTGCCACGAGTCCTACGGCTGTAGTACAAGTTGGTGATTCAACATTAGTTAATGCTCTAGTTAAAAATGGAAGAAAACTTTCCATATATTTCAGGAAAGTTTGTCCTGTAGTAGATGCAACAGCAGAAATCGCTATGAAGATATCTTCTTCAATCAATGCATTAGGTTCAATAGTTTCTAATAATTTTAAAAACATTTCCATCAAATTGTCTGCGGCTTGGATGGCAGCATCTCCCAATCTTCTTATAATATTGGTTAATAATGCCAACATACTGATCTGTAAATCTTCCAAATTAACTCTACTTTCAGTGGCCAATGGTTGTTGCTGCTGTCCAACTGTTTGCTCCAATTTGATCAACACTTCTTGGGCAATTTGATGAATCATTGGAATACCATCTTGTCCACTAGTGGATACAAAAGATGATAATGCTTCAAAAGCTGCATCCCTTGCTTGTGTTTCAGTATTTTGATTATTGGCTAATTGCATAAATAAAGGAATGATTGCGGGCATAAATGGTGATAATACAGTAGATTCAGCTTCTGGTCCATTAGTACATAATTGTTCAGCCAAATTCATAAAGGTCCAACAACAACTAGTAGCAACATTAGGATGGTCTTGTAAACCTGATACTAATACTTGAAGAATCCCTGGTAAATATTCATCATTACTAATGACACTTACTGCTAAATCAGCAATTCTACCTAAACACCAAGCTACTGTTTCTCTAACGTGTAATGATTCATCACCCATTAATTGTAAAATAGCAGGTAAAGCAGTAATTATTGAACCTTTTAATTGTTCAATTTCAGGACCATCTAGTATTGATCCAAAAGCCATAACAGCTGCTTCTCTTTGTCTCCAATTTTCAGAACTAATATTTGAACTTACAAATTGCCAAGTAGTTTGAATGATATAATTACCAGTATTTTGAGCAAATAACTGAATACATGCACCAGCTGCCATAGCCACTGACCAATCATCATCTTCAGGATCTTCATTTTGTCTAGTCAATAATGTTAATAAAGTTGGATAGACATCATTTATAGCAAGCAATGCAAAATTATAGCTAACTAAATGAGATGTAGCCTCAGGACCATAACTATTTCTTTCAATTGAATAATCTAATTCTTCTTCACAAACACATGACCAGAATTCCACGGCCATACAAGCAACTCTTTCATCAGGACTTCGCATACCTGAAACAGTTAACCCAAATAAGGCCTTTTCCATATAAACTGCCATGTACCTATAATACAAGGACATGATTTTAGCTAAACAACCAAAAGCAGCTTCTTGTAAATCACTACTATCAGCCTGAGTAGCCTCACAGACTACTTGCATAATATAGTTTCTTTCTCCTTCTTTATCAAAATTAAATTTAATGAATTCCAAGGAATTAACTAAAGCATTCAAAGCAGTTAATCTTACTTCAGTAGATTGTTCCTGACTTTGCGCTCCTTGAACAATGGCAATTAAAATTCCATTAGCTTGGGCAAGAACATTAGGATCATTAGGATTCAATGTTTCACATATATATCCAATGGTTAATAAGGAAGCCTTTTTAACATAAACTTCATTTTCAGGTTTAGTATTCTCAATAATTAAAGGAATTAATTCGGGCCATTGGTTCAATGGTAACTCAATGTCAGCAATTGCAGCTACCAATTGTGCAGCACTTCTAGCAGAACTTTCATCTTTAGATACCAATGCTTTAACCGCAGTTTCTTTAATTTTTACCTTAGCTGATGGTTCTAAATTTAACCACCGTTGATGTAACTTCTGTTTGGTATTAAAATCTTTGGCTGTAAATTCATTCTTAAGTCCAAGACCTGCCAACATCTTAACTTGAGTTTTAGCTTCTTCATTAGCCAAAGCATCCGTCAATAAACTAACATATTCGACAAAATGATTCGTGGATGCTTCTCGTAATTGGTTTTCAGCATCAGCTCTAACAGCCGGATCTGGACTAGAAATAGCATTCTCTAACACCTGTAAAATATCCATGGTGTCGTTCCAGTTATATAGTGGAAATTGATCAGGGCTAAGTCAAAATTGGAAATTGCTGAGTATTTCTATTGTCAGTTAAGTACGTTCAAATCTCAAAAACCAACTTTCCTGTGAACTGCAAACTTTCCCAGTAAACTGAATTTGCAGCGATTATGCCTTTACAAAAGGAAATAGGGGGAATTTAAAGTCGGCGATTTGATTGATTGCCTTCCACTTGGACTGTCTTCCTTGTTCAATTTCACAATAAAAAAAAAAAAGTTGGTGAGAATCAATAAGCGTGTCTGCACCAGCGATCTTAAATTTCGTCTACTACGTCTACGATACATGAAGAGGCATAATTAATAGTACACGTATATTCTATTCCCTTACTTTTTTGAAACAATTGAATGTAAATCATTAAGGGTCTCTTCCTTTCTTATTGAAGTATTATGTAAACTTTCTGCGGTGCCATCGTTCTCCTTCTCGTCATTCTTTATGGTATCGTCAGAAACATCTTCATTAGAAGCTTCTTGTTTTTGTTGATTCTCTAGAGCCAATTTTTTTAATGCTTTTTCTCTAGCTTTCAATTCAGCTGCTCTCTTTTCCAAGAGTTGAGCTCTATTAGCCAATTCTTTTGCACTCGCCAGTTCCATTTCTTCCAACTTTTGTTGTCTTTCTAAAATTCTTTCATGTCTAATTACATAAGGTACTGTTTCACTAATTTGTCTTAATTGATTCCGTTGAGGAGCAATTGATAACCTCTTGAAAGCAGCATTGTTGTTAACTTCCCGGTGTGGTGGTTGATTATTAAATGAAGCACTAGATGGTGATGAACTTACGGTATCATTATCTCTTAATCTTGGAGATGGGGTTTCTCCATCTCCATTATTATCTAATAACATTGATCTAGGTTTGGAGCTCGATGATGTTATGGATTCATTGTCATTATTTCGATGATCTGATTTACCATTGTTAACAATCATGGTAGAAGAAGTTAATTGAGCTAAATTGGACATTGAAGGAACGGCAGAGGTATCTGATTCTTGCTGATCAGTAGTATCATGGAAGTCATTACTACCATCATCTCCATCATTATCAGTACTACTACCCCTTCCAGTAACTTTAGTTAATCTTTCAGTTCTATAACTTTCATATAAGAAATCATGAGTTAAATCTTTCAAATCTTGTAAATGAGAACCCAATAAAACAGATTTTAATATAGCAAAATCACTATATTCGGAATTATTTATATCAAGTAATCCCCAAGGATATTGTCTACCTTTAATGATCTTAGTTTTACCTGATTTAGTATCTTTAACTTCAAATTCATCCTCTGAACCTATTATAGCAAATGGTTGAATTCTAGCCAAATATTTACATTCTTGAATTAAATCATAATCTTCATTTTCATCATATTCATCCAAATAATTATCAAATTGGAATACTGGTACATTAAATTTCTCTAAGTCAATTCTAACCTGTTTTTTAAAAAACTTTAATTCATCTGGAGTAAAAGAATCAGCTTTAGAAATCACAGGGATTATATTAACATATCTGGATAATCTTTTCATACAGCTAATATCCAACTCTTTTAATCCATGCCCACCAGGACTTATAAAATATAACAATACATGAACTTTTGTATCAACAAAACGAGGATTTCTCCGAATTCTAGTTTCTTCTGCTAATACCAAATCAAATTGTTGTTTCAAATAATTTTCAATTTCATTGAAACAAATTTCATTATTTAAATTATCTCCATACCCAGGAGTATCAATAATACTTAATTGTAGTTTAATATTCCCATCATCTACTACTTCTACTTTAGTTTCAGTTAATGCAATACCTGGTTCTTCATTAGCACTGGAAGGATTGAAATCATTTCTAGTCAATATTGAGGTATTTGGTAAAGCAACATTCTTAGATGACGTGAAAGAAATGGTCTCAGTTTCAACCACACTTGCATTAGGATTCTCAAACCGATGGGATAATACTTTCTTATTCAATAAACTATTAACAAACGTGGTTTTCCCAGTTCCCAGTTCTCCTACCACCATGAACGTGAACCTGACTCCCTTTTTGGCATCTTTCCGGTAGTTTATCATTGGCGAATTCGACACCATTGATGGTGATTCATAGCTATACAGATCGTCCATGCCGCGTAAATGTCACCAATTGGATGTGTTATCACGTGGGTTTACCAAGCAAGCAGCAAGAGCAAAAAAAGGTCTGTCGTTATCCAAGTGCCTAGACAAGGTCAATTGTTGAACTAGATTGGAATTTTATCTATAAGTGAAGGAAATAACCCTAGTCAGACCTGTGTTTATTACCGTCTATTGTTGACGTTCTCAGTGTTGAAATTTGTTGAAATTTTGGTGGTGGTCGCGCGGGAGTGTCTCTACCAACGAACCTTGAAGGTGCATATTCGTCTGTAACTTATATATACAGATTGGGACTAATTACGGGGAGAATATAGGTCCATCGTTTTCAGCTGTTGTTTCTTAGAAAAACCTGAAATTAGGCGATTGTGGTCTTGTGCCCAAGGGCTACTACCTGACCCAATTACAGCCTCCGTGAAGCAAAAATGAACCCATGACAGCTTATGGGCTTTTGGACTGCTAGAGCCCTTTTTTGCATTTCCAGCCGGTGTGTGTCTCTCCACATTTCGCAGCCTTATCGGATTATCACTACCACCATCACACCACAACTCTCATCACTACCATTGCTATAATATTGCACCAGTTCTTCAAGCAATTGATAATCCTTATTACCATGTTTAAGACGTTATCCGCCAAGGCAGCCACCCAATTAGACCAAGAATTGATGTCTGTGGGAGCCTTTTCCATCGACCAGTTGATGGAATTAGCAGGTCTTTCGGTAGCCCAAGCAATCTACAATCAGTATCCTCCCACTAGTGATAACGATAAAGTACTCGTGATGGTTGGACCAGGTAACAATGGAGGTGATGGGCTTGTTGCTGCTAGGCACTTGAAGTTATGGAAAGGATATGATCCAGTGATTTATTATCCCAAGAAGACTACCAAGACTCCATTGTATGCTAATTTGGTAACTCAATTACGTCACTTACAAGTGGGAGAAATTGAAGATTTGTCACAGGTTAAAACATTATTAGAAGGTGGTGGAGTTAAATTAATTGTTGACTCACTTTTCGGGTTTTCGTTTAAACCACCAATCCGGCCTCCATTTGATGATTTAATTGGGTTTTTAAGTGCTAATCATAATAAAATGCCTCCAATTATTTCTGTAGATATCCCATCTGGTTGGGATGTTGATGAAGGTCCTGAGAATGATGAAACTAATATTAAACCTACTATGTTGATCAGTTTAACGGCCCCCAAACCATGTGCTAGATTTTTTAACTCTCCGGATATGGTTCACTACTTGGGAGGGAGATTTATTAATAATCAAATTGCTGACAAGTATGGTATCAAAGAATTGATTGATAAATATAAAGGTAATGAAATGGTTATCAAATTATAATATTAATACATGCTAATGCTACAAAGCTTATATACGAAATATACATATTGTTTTAAATTTACACAATTTATCCCTTATGTTTAATAATACAGGTGCCTATAGGAGGCTTTATTGGGAGCAGAACTGACCCTTTTGTTCTTAAGTTCTCTACTTAAGAACTGAGCAATCCGATTTTTTGTTCGTTCTTCTTTCCCTTGATCGACTCTTTGGGTTGGAGGTGATGGTGGTGGGGTTAGTTGTTGTACTGGTTTCTGGGGTGGTATCTGGTGTAAATGTGGTTGCTTTCGTAATGGTTGACTGAATGATCTATAATAGTCAGTCTTCTTAGATGTGTCCTTGGGAGGGGGAGCTTGTGTCACCACACTCTCAGTGCTTGAGGTATATGCAAAGTCTCTTGGAATACTTAAGGTATAAGTACGAGAAGGCTCCGGTGGAGTTGTTGGAGTCACAGGAAAATTTGGTGTTTGAGGAGTAATTGGGGAATAGGAAGTACTGTGGTTTCCAGAATTAGTGAAGGTGCTTGTAGTCTGAACGCTTGGAGTTGTTGGTTTCGAATTGTTAGAATAATAAGTCGGTGATATTGGCTGAGTAACAGATCTATAAGTATTTTGTGGTCTTGGTCCATTGTTATTAACTGGTGGAGCATACCGAGTAAAGCTATAATCATTAGGGGTATCTAAACAGTAGCTGAATGGCCTCTGTCTAACCTTGTTCTTCAAGTCATTCTTAGCATCTTGCAAACTGGATGTAGTCATAAAGGAAGCATGACTAGTATTGGTATTTGCCATGAATGATCGAGGAGCTTCTGATAAGGGTCTTTCATTTGAAACCCCTCTATAGGAATCCAATGACATGCTAACAGGTCTTTGGTCATACATACTGACAGGCCTGGTGAAGGAGTTTCTATGCCTCAACATTCCATTTCTTCTTGAAACCGTCGAGTTATTTGAACCTTCAAATGTCATGCTAGCAGGTCTGCTATTGCTGAAGCTGGCAAGTGGAGTAGGTGAAGGTTTAGGATTATAAGATGGTCTATTGATAACAGCAGAATGTGGGCGAGGTCTATTGTGGTTATATTCTTTTGTAGGTGATTTTAAAGCACTCTCATCAAAATTAACCTTATTTCTGGTCTTGGGGATGTTCAATGGTGGAGTTGCAGGTAAATCTTTATTGGAACCAAAGGAATTGTTACTGGTGTTGTTCTGTTTGAGATTTAATGGAGTCTCTTTTTGTAATGAATTGGAACTATTATTGGATTCATTATTATTGAAGAATGGAGTGTTATCAAGATCAGGCAAGTCTTTATTTCTTCTTATTAAACTTTCATTCAGGGATGTTTTACTATTGTTAAATTTATTCATATCAATCACATCAATTTTAGATCCACCAGAGGATGGTTCACTGAACAAACTATCCTTAACACTGATAATATCATTATCCAACTGATCGTCCTTCCTTTCATTGATATACCGGGCCGTGATATCTGACATGTTTGATTGGGCAGTATAAACACTACCAAGGTCCGACTCTTCGGTGTCACTCTCATAAATCTCCACTAGATCTAGAATAGAGTTGGCCACATGCTCATCAGGGCTTGGGGCCTCTACAACGGGGCCAGGCTGGGAATTATTAGAAAATAGACTGTCAATATCATCATCATCATCATCCACAATATACTTTCTCTCTATACTTCCACTAGTACTACTACCATTACTTCCACAAGAACCCACAAAGCCCTTGGGAGTATCGGTAATTATATGATCGTAATGAACGTTGGATGGTGGAATATCTGTGGGAGAAGCAGGACGGTTAAGTGGCAGCTTAGACTCATTTGGTGCCTGTTTATATTGTAAAGGAGACCCTAAAGGAGAACCCAAAGAAACTTCAGGACGGGGAGCATTTATTTGCAAGTGATTTGAACGGACTCTGGAATTCTCATTAGGTACAGTGTTTACCCCAGTACTTACGGTTTCCACGGTCTCGATTGTTCTTAAAGTATGAGAATCGAATTGTGGAGTATATTCATGATCATTGTAATCATCATCATCTTCCTGAAGAGCAGGCATGGAAAACCGATTATAATTCGAAATTGATCTAGTAGGAATACCAGGTAATTCTTTGGTAGGGGATCCAGAAGTTAATATAGGCATACTAATAACTCTTTTACTTGAAGGTTTATTTTGAACAAATCGTTTAAATTTCCCATTTTTTCGTATCACTGGGAGCCCTGGAATATCATCTAGTTTATAATCTTTACCAGGTTTATAAGACTCGACTGCATGAGATAAATCCAAACCACCCAACTCCAAACTAGCTGGGGCGGGAGTCGGAGCATCAAAAGAAGTCAATCTCTGTTTGTACTTCATGGGAATCACCGTGCACAATGGCTTTGAATTTTGCAGCCGTCAAAATATTTCGCAACTATTTTATTTTATTACTATGGGAACAAGGAGGCAATAAAGGGGTGGATAAATCCAAGATTGAATGATGAAAAATCGGTTAAAAACTAGATAGATCAATAATTATGACCAAATTATATAGGGGCAACACCTTAAAATCCCAAAAAAGTGGATTGCATAATTATTATATAGTACTGGCTATTTCTTTTCCAGTTGCATTGCTGGTTATCAGGAACCAATATGGTAGGTGCGGCGCCCGACATTTCTATTCTCTTAGGCCTTATTGTTACCAGGCAAGACGGCCCTCTATTCCATTGTTGGATTTTTTTTGGATGATTAACTATTACTTTAGTTAAGCAATTACAGAACTAGAACAATAGTAACTATTGTGCAATGATAGTATTATGGTTCCATAGAAGAAGCTGAAATTTTATTTTCCGCATGCTGCAGCAAGGCCCCAGGCAATGCAGCAGGGCCCCAGGCGATAGGACCTATTCTGGATTGTTAATTTATAGGGAGATAGGGTGGTAGCAATACAGAACAGGGTCGTCACTCCTTGTAGATCCTGATCCCTAAGGCCCTTTATGGTTGATTAAGTTGTGATCCCTAAAAAGAAATAATGTCGCGAACCCCTGATGCGGATGTCGGCAGCTGCAAAATTATGAAATTTTCAACCGTCTTTACAACCACAGGGTTTAGACGAAGACAAATTGCCAAATGTTTTAGTGTTTCAGTTGTTATCAAACTAATGGTACTCTATTGTTGCCATTGTGAGGTTCAGAGAAGTTTCAGGTACGTACATGATAATATATTCAATCCAGTTGCTGTTTAGATAGTTAATATTGCCAGTGGGGCCCATATGGTTCTAGCGTAACAATACCCGAAGTTTATCGTATCTTTACGGGATTATCCCTGATCTATAGCCCTTGTACGAGTGTCAGCTAGACACAGAAAATAAGTAATCCTACAGCAAACAACGGAACTAAGCAGAGTTCTTATTTCTTGCGGTTCCTTCCTGCTCCTTTCTGGTTCTCTACTGTGATATGGGTGCTAATGGTGTCGATGATTATTAGTACTTGTATGTTAGTGTGGCAGATCAACTTGCTGGAGCCGTAATGGCATTCTTTGCATGTTCAGATGCTGTCACATGACCTGTGACGGCAGTGTGGTCGTAGTGTGGTCGTAGTTAGTTTGATTATATTTCAAGAGGAACCGAACGGGAATAGTGCTAGCAAAGAGGCTCTAATTATCCCGGTGAACATTTTAGATAACCCAATTCCCACTAGAGTGTACTTTAGATCCATCTACTAGTATAGTTACACTAATGTTGTAATTAACTATTGGAGAGGGATTGGGCTTCCACACGACCCCATCATTTTCCTATTTGGGCAACTTGATTGTCAATTATATTTCCTATTTGGGTTATATTTACAAACATTTTTGCAATCATTCTTTCCTATAAAACCTACGTTTATCTTCAAGTAGTTTGTTTCCACATCATCACCTCATACCCTCCAACTATTACGATCTTTCTTATTATTTATCATGCCTATTCAATTAGAGAAAAAATCCTTGGATCTTGACAAGGAGGTCCACAAATTTTACCTGGTCAAATCTTCAGGGTTTAACAACTCCTTTAAAAAATCCATCTATGTTATGGGAGGATTTTTAATTTCTTTGATTGTATTAATTCAAAACTTATCGTTAATGAATGATCAAACCAATCCACAACTTTCCCTTACTCTTACTCAAGGTAATAATGAATCCATGACTATGTTATCTTATATGAGAGAGAGTTTAAAATTGGCCACATTCTTTGCTCAAGACTTTACCTTTTCTGAATACGCTGATATGGATGCTATAGATAGTTTTGATATTGGTAATAAATACCTGTTTTATTATGATGGATATCACAAATCAAACAATCACAGTGACTATTTTGTTCCTTTCAATGGGTTCGATGTATTTGGATGTATCGTTAAAGACATTGGGGTCCAATTATCTAATGTATCTAAAACTGAAAACCCTGATAAGTTGATGGATTCCTTATTAAGCACTTATTCCTTTACCATAAATAATATCGAAGAGATGTATAATGATTACAAAACTACTGGAGTTATGGCTCGTCATTTTGATGAAAAGAAATTAAAAATGGGTCATAATGCTTATAAAACAGAAGCTTACGGTAAACTCATGAAGAATTATCCATTGGTTTCCCTTGTTTCTTCTGTGGTTTCCTGTATGGCTTTATTATTGTTAACCAATTTGGTTTTTTTCAAAACGGTTGGTCAGAGAACATTATTATCAGTTGCAGTATTACAATTCGGTCAAGTTATGATCCTTTTCTGTAATTATGCTTCTCAATTACATTTCTATAATAGACTAAGCTCAACATTCTCCAAGATGGATATTGCTCATATTCAAGTGGAAAGTGGTTATAGATTATTACAATCATCATTATTGTTCACTATTATAGTTGAAGCAATATTGGTTTACATGTTTTACAATTCCAAAAAATATTAGCATACAAAATTATACGTATATATACTTCTTTAATACCAATCTAATGTCATTTTAAAAAACTTTAATTTTCGTAGACTTTTTTAAATGTTTGGTCGAAATCAGCAATCAAATCATCAATATGTTCAATACCAATAGATAATCTAATCAAATGTTTAGTAACACCAGAAGCAATTTTTTCCTTCTCAGTTAATTGTTGGTGGGTAGTATAATATGGAGCAATAACTAACGATTTGGAATCTCCAACATTAGCTAAATTACTAAAGATTTCTAAGTTATCAACTACTTGAACAGCAGCTTCTTTGAATTCCTCAACTTCTTTATCAAAAGGTTTAACTTCAATGGAAAGACAAGCACCATAAAGACCCTTATTAACAAGATATTTATTAGCTAATTCATGACTTTCATGACTTGGTAATCCCAAATATGATACACTAGAAACATAAGGAGATTCCTCGAAGTATTGGGCTAATTTCAACGCATTAGAACTCTCTCTTTCAACTCTTAAAGATAAGGTTTCTAACCCTTGTAATAATAAGAAAGACCCAAAAGGATTTAAAGCGGGACCAACATCTCTTAATCCTTCAGTTCTAACATAAGTTGCAAAAGCTGCTGGACCAACAGCATCATTATAAACTAATCCATGATAACCTTCAGAAGGTTCACTAAATTGAGAGAATTTCTTTGGATAATCCTTCCAAGGAAATTTTCCAGAATCAACAATTACCCCAGCGATAGTAGTACCATGACCACCAATCCATTTAGTGGCCGAATGAACAACAATATCAGCTCCATGATCAATTGGTCTAACAAGATATCCACCACATCCAAAAGTATTATCAACAACCAAGGGAATTCCATGATCATGAGCTAGTTTAGATAATTTTTCAAAATCTGGAACCGTCCATTTGGGATTCCCAATGGATTCAACATAAATAGCTTTAGTATTTTCATCAATTTTATTAGCATATTCTTCAATATCAGATCCTTCAACAAATCTAGCTTCGATCCCATACCTCTTGAAATATACTTTAAATTGATTATAAGTCCCACCATAAAGATAAGAACTTGAAATAAAATTATCACCAGCAAAACAGAGACTTGAAAGAGCTAAATATTGAGCAGCTTGACCAGAAGCAGTTGCAACAGCCCTTAATCCATTTTCTAAGGCAGCAATTCTTTGTTCAAATACCCCATTGGTAGGATTACCTATCCTTGAATAAATATTACCAGCATCCTTTAAGGCAAATAAATCAGCCCCATGTTGAGAATCTTTAAATACAAATGAAGTACTAGCATAAATAGGGGGAGCTCTAGCTCTACTAACAGCATCTACTTCTTGTCCAGCATGTAATTGTAAAGTTTCAAACTTTTTCTCTAAACTCATATTGTTTATCTATAATTGCAAAAACTCTCGGTTGGGGATGTGTGGGTTTTTATACCTGCTGTGGTATCCCGTGACAAGTTGCAATATCCATGCAAGATCTGCGACTGAACGGCTCCACGGAACCATTCTCCGCTTAATAGCTTTATCATTTATTTGATAAAGGTCTATAATTCATTTGAAATTACAAAACCTTTAATAGCAACCCGTGTATTCTAATGGCACTTTGGTGTACACCAGCACAAAACGATACCACTCAATGGCTGCACCGGCCGGAATAAAATAAAACTGCGACAGCGAAGTGCCTTAGTGTGCAAATTGTGGGTAGCACTATACCATGCCTCAGTGCCTAGGTACCACCACCAAGGGACTAAGATGCAAGATAACCACAGACCAAGGGTACTGTAACTACCATACGGGGCAACGACCGTCAGAAGCTCATAAACCTCGTTCACCAGTACCACAGAAACTACAGAAATCACCCAAACAGCCCCGACTAGAAACTGGTAGTATCTATATCTACACCCTTAAGAAATTCTTCAACAAACGTGAACAGGACTGGTTTATGACTAAGAACTTGCCCCATACCAAGACCAGTAATTGGTCCCTGTTTGACATGCGGAAATCTCCTTATATTTTCTTAAAGATTGGTATGACATCTCAACCGGTCAGAGCCCGAATAAAACAATGGGAAGACAAATGCAAGCACCAAATTGTACTTATAAACCCCCACAGTGATGAGATTATTCCCAGGCGTTCTTCACTTGCCAGGTTATTCAAAGGTTTGTCCATAAAAGGAGCTCCCAAGTACTGTACATTGACAGATCAAGGGGGGTTTTACTGCCCGAAAGATCTTTCTGGAGCAGAGACAGACATTCATCAAATACTACGACGTAAGTACGGGAAAGGTATTATATACTGTCGGGGATGCAGTGACGACCCTGCCACTACCGATAATCATTTTGTAGACGGGTATAATATCCATAGGGAATGGTTTCTCATTCCCAAAAAGGAATTGCATACGGTTTATTCTGTTATCAATGAACGGTGTCAGAAATCATGTTAGTACAGGAAGAATATCAAACTATAAGGGCCCATTACTGGAAACATACAGTTGCATTACAGATTTGGAAGCAAGAACTTTATATATTAAAACATATTTTTTAAGAAACAAATCTACAGAGAATTTTTTGGTTTACTCAAGTCTAAGTGTTCATATAAGTAGATGGATCAACACCTTCTTCTGGGAACTCAGTGATTTTAACATCGAATCTGGATTGAATTTTTTCCAATACTTCTTCATCTTCTTTAGTAGAAACTAAAGAAATGGCTAAACCTTTGGTACCAAATCTACCAGCTCTACCAACTCTATGTAAGTATTGATCGGCTTCACCTGGTAAATCATAATTGATAGCCAAGTTAATTCTTTCAATATCGATACCTCTACCAAATACATCAGTAGAAACACAAATTCTTTTATTGAATTCTTTAAAAGATTTATATCTAGCAATTCTTTCTTCTTGTTTTAAACCAGAATGAACCGCAATAGAAGGAAAATTACAAGCACATAATAATTTATTTAATTCATTAGCTCTTTGAGTAGATTTAACAAAGATAATTACTTGATTAAATTCTAATGAATCTAATAAATCACTCAATTTTCTATTTTTTTCCTTTTCATCCAATTTGATATAATATTGTTGTAAACCATGTAAAGTTAATTTAGCTTCATCATCCACATAAATTTCTAATGGATTTTGCATAAATTTTTTACAAATAGGTCTAATTTCTTGAGATAAAGTAGCAGAAAACATCATAACTTGTTTTTGATGAGGAGTAGCTCTAAAGATATCTTGAACATCTCTTCTCATATCAATTTGTTCTAAAACTTTATCACATTCATCAATGACAAAAGATTTAATATTAGTTAATCTTAAAGCTTTATCATTGACTAAAGCATGTAATCTACCAGGAGTAGCTACAACAATATGAGGACAAGTTTCTTTGTTTTTCAATTTAGCAACATCTTTGTTGATAGGAGTTCCACCATAAAATACTTCGGTTTTAACATCTGGCATATATTTAGAGAATCTAGCATATTCATTACGAATTTGATAAGCTAATTCTCTAGTATGACAAACAACCAAAGTAGAAATTTCCCCAGGAACAGGGTCTAATTGTTGTAAAGTAGATAAAACAAAAACGGCAGTTTTACCTAACCCAGATTTAGCTTGACATAATACGTCAGTACCTAAAATGGATTGAGGAATACAAACTTGTTGGACTTTATAAAATGTTAGTTAATATGTTGAAAATAAAATCAAAATCATTCCTGCCAAGTGGGAGAAAGTAAGATACAAAACAAAAACGGACAAAACATGGATGTAAGACAATCACAACACAGCAAGGAGATATCTATATACAATTAAACTCATATTCATAGGGAACCAAGAGCATTTCTGGATCAGTAAGACCCCTGGAGAAGTAGGATTTTCACTGAATCGTCTCTGGTGTGGTTATTGTCAGCTTGAAAACACATGTGATAGATACAACCCTTGATCCAAAAGATAGAATCGTGTGGTCATGATATGCCATCATGGGTCACACCTCACACTGCTTGCGTAATGCTTTGCTGCCTGTGGCTCCGTCCTGTTCACAGCCTATAATAGCTTTAGATATCAGGACAAACTCTCACAGATCTGCAATGGCTGCACAACTTGTCAATTACACGGTTGCTGTCTGGTGCATTCAACAGCGTTGTCATGATCATGTTCTTGTTCATGTTCTTGTTCATGTTCTTGTGTTTCTTACTTTAGCCCACCGGCAAAGAATGCGGTAACGAATACGAACCTTCTGAAGGATGTTCAAACCCACAGTCACCAATAGCTCTTAAAAGCTCTGGCTTTAACAAAAAGTCTCTAAAACCAGTAGCGTGAATCCCGACATAGGAACCTTTTTTATCGGCTTCTTTGTCATTACCAGCGTCGGTGGAGGCGGCCGGTTGAGTTACGGCGATTTCTTCAGAATCTGAGTAATCTAATAATTCTTCTTGACCTTCGTTTGACATGTTAGTATTGAGTAGTACGTGGTTCAGTTGATGTTGGAAGAAAAGTGTTGAACGACCAGCGCACTTTTTTCGAGCCGGTCCGGCACACGACCCGCTCGCCTGACTGGCGTGCACCGGCCTGAAAAATTTCAATCATAGAGGCCCACAGAGGCACCTGAAGTGCTGAACAAGAGGTTAACAGGGAGATGATTGGCAGTGTTACAAGGATTGGTAGTACTAGATTAATCAATGCCGGGGTATTCAGGTATCAAAGAACCCTCAATGTCAAATTTTGTGGGCCCAAAATCACCCTCACCAGAGCATATGCCACCAACCAGTCGGAACTTGATGCTAAATTACAACAGATTGGAGATGCCATCCGGAACAATCCAGAAATGAGAGACAACATCACAGAATTAAAGAATATATTTGAAGAAAAGGGAATACTTCAAGACGGGAAACCCCCTAATATGTTGACAGCCTCCAAGATTTTATTAGATAAACGAGTCACTGAAAGATTAAAGAAATTGTATCAACATTTGGAACAAAGTGAAATCGATTGTTCTCCAGGAGAACTCAAATCACTTTTAAGTTTATATAATCAACAAAATAAGTAATTATATATGATCATTATTTTTTAGCAAAAGACTTTGAAATATTAGCAGATTCTTCAACAGCTCTAGCTATGGCTCCTCTTACTCCTTCATCTTCTAATTTTAATAATCCTCCAATGGTAGTACCTCCTGGGGTACAAACTTTACTCTTCAATACAGCAGGATGATCTCCGGTTTCATCAACCATTTTCCCAGTTCCTTCCATTACTTTAGCTGCACATTGTCTAGCAGTTTCATAAGGAATCCCCATTCTAACTCCTCCATCAATCATTGCTTCCATCATAAGTAAGCAAAAGGCTGGAGATGACCCCACCAAGGCAGTGGCGGCATCCATGTTCTTTTCAGGAATTTTGATAGCTTTCCCAACTGGGTTAATCAAGTCCATAACCGTTTGTTCATATTGGGATTCGGCCGATTCAGAGAATGCTATAGTAGCCATCCCACACCCAAATTGGGCTGGAGTATTGGTCATGACTTTGGCCACATGTGGACTGAAGATTTGAAGCTCTTCTATCGTGGTTCCGGCTAACAAGGAAATCACCAATTGAGTTCCAGAAAGATTACCTTTAACTTGTTCGTAGATATCTTTGTACATGTATGGTTTAGATCCGAGAATGATTACCTGGGCTTCCTTTACAGCTTTGCTGTTTCCTTCGGCCCCATAGGAAAATTCTACTATAGGATGGGATAATTTGGCTTTCAATTTGGTCGACAGGGCTTCACTGTTGGTGCAACAGATGATTTTGGAGGGATAGTTTTCGAATTTACTGTTCAAAATAGCCGAGGTTACGGCTGTTCCCATGACTCCACATCCTAAGACGGTGATGGTGTAATCTTTCATTGTAGTTCTAGGGGTGTATGAGAAGTTCTAAGGTCTGTTGGAGTGGCAATAGTGTGCTGTTAAGGTGCTGTTAAGGTGCTGCCAGGATGCTGCCAGAGTGCTGCTAATGTAAAATAATTCGGTCGTGTGTCGTCACCGATATCATAAAAGGACGATTTTTTGTGCGAACACACACCTCCTATAAAGCCTTTTTAGTGTTAATTATCTGGTGGGTTTGGTAGAATTATTGGGCTCAGCATTTATATACCGTCTTGGAGCTCCTAAAAAGACGCTTACAGATATATTTAGACCTGGTTATTGTAGGAAATCAACTTTTCAGCTGCAATTTACTCTTCCTGGTTCGTTTTAGGTGGTATAAGTACTATCTGTCGCAACTGGAATTAACTACTGATTGATAGATTTGTGGTAGTTTTTTAGTATTAACACCACTGAAAAATTACATATATTGGGATCGCTGTATTTTAGTTTCCTTACAGTGAAGTTTGGTGGAATTTGGTGAAGTTTTGGTACGGGAATATTGTTCTAGGGTGATTTTTAAAGCCTAAAACCATGGGGATTGACAAATTTGATAATTCCAAATTGGTCGAATGTCCTACTTTGACTCCATCAATGGCCGAGTTCGGTGATCCAATAGGGTACTTGTCCAGACCAGACATTGCCGAATTGGGGTATAAGTATGGAATAGTAAAAGTGGTGCCTCCTGAAAGTTGGCAACCCCAGTTTCTGTTATCGCTGAACTTTAGATTTCATACTAGGTTGCAGAAATTGAGTGATTTGGGAATCACAACCAGATCCAGAAAGTGCTTTACCGAGAATCTAAATCGGTTTCTTAAAATGAGGAAGAAGAAGCAACTAGAACAATATTTTGTAGTAGATAATGCCACTAAAGTATGGTATTATGATTTGTTTGTGCAAGTGGACAAGTTAGGAGGGTTTAATAATCTTCTTTGGCAAGATTGGCAGACCTTAAATGAATATTTCGGGGTTAAGAAGAACTCTGTAGCTTTACAGATCCAATATGATACCAATGTGAAATCATATGCTGACTTTCTTGGAATGAATACCACTAATGAGTTTCCTGACAGTGATTCGGATGATGAATCGGAAAATTGTGTAGTATGTGGGAATGATGATTCTCCAACCAAGACTTTATTATGTGATGGCTGTGATAATCTTTATCATTTGAGGTGTGTGGGTCTAGATAGAGTTCCTGCTTCAAGTTGGTTCTGTAAAAAATGTCTTATTGGGACTGGTGAATATGGGTTTGAAGAACAAGTGGATGTCAAGTATTCGTTACCCGAATTTTTTGACCATTGCATGAAATTTCAAGATGAATTCTTCTCAAAGCATGGCAAGTTGACTTTGAGTGAAATTGAACAGAAGTTTTGGGAATTTGTGGAAATCGAAAAGAGTGATTTAGAAGTTAGATATGGAGCTGATATTCATAATTTAAAACCTGGTGAAGTGTCTGGATTCCCAATGCATGACACTCCTGATTCTATCAAGGCTAATTTTTCTAAGGAAGAATTTGGCAAATATGCCGGCGATTCATTTAACTTGAATAATTTGCCTTATAGTAAGGGATCATTGTTGAATTTTGTTAATCATGCAATCTCTGGAATGACAATTCCCTGGATATATGTGGGGTCTTTATTGTCAACATTTTGCTGGCATGTTGAAGACCACTATACTCTTTCAGCCAACTATTGTCATTTTGGATCAACCAAGAAGTGGTACGGAATACCAGCAAGTGATTCTGACAAGTTTGAACGGTTGATGAAAAGTACAGCTCCTGATTTGTTTAAGAAACAACCTGACTTATTACACCAATTAGTCACATTAATGTCACCTATGAAGTTAATTGAAAATGGCATTAATTGTTATTATGCTAACCAGAATCCACATGAATTCGTTATAACGTATCCAAAGGTCTACCACGCAGGGTTCAATTCCGGGTTTAATTTCAATGAGGCCGTAAACTTTACCATGGATCTATGGTTAGAATATGGAGAGAATTCCATTGAAGACTACCGGAAAATTAAAAAGGAGAATGTGTTCAATCATTATAAACTAATTGAGAATATCTTAATCAACTATAGTGTTAATAAGGAACATAACGTAGCCCTAGTGGCCAGGTGTTTGAACAGTTACAAGCGATTCATGGTCAATTGTCAGAATCAAATAGCCAGCTTGAATAAAGATTTTGACCAAGAAGTGTTAAATATGCCTATAAATTATCAAAGCTATATGGAGAACAAAATACAAACTCAAGACGAGGAAGATGAAGAGGAATTATGTGACATGTGCAAAACCCATATATCCCACGTTTATTGTGTAGTTAACAATAAAGAACACAGTTTTAGTGGGAAGAATCTACAAGACAATCCTAATTCACGAGGCAAGCGGATCAGTGTTAGTCAATTGTTAACACCAGAATCATCACCACTAGAAAGAGCCAATGAAAAGTTTACCACCACAAGCAATGATAACGATAATGATAACCATGGAGCCATGAAAGCCTCAAAGGTCCTAATTGACCTAACCAACGACACAAACAATGTTCACCTTGTTAAACAAGGTATGAGTTCAGAAAAAAGTCGGAGGAAATCCAGTAGAATTGAAAAATTGACCCACCAGGTGCCATTAAAATCCAAGATGTCAGTAATAAATCACAGCGACAGTATCAATGACTTAAATTCCAAAGAGGAAATAAACTTATGTTTGGGTTGTGGGAATAAGATTAAAGTGGTACCAAGTGGTTCTAGATTGGTAGTGAGAGTGGGAGTAGAAGAGATGAGTGGATTTATTGAATCGATCGAGAGAAAGATGGCAGTAGCCGCAAGTGGAACTGATATATAGGTGTTTAGGATTTATAGGTATAGGTATTGGAATGAATGGTATGGTGCTACCACCATGGTGCTACCACCGTACAACGGTACCACCGCGCCCCCAGATCACCCTCCAATCCCCATCAATTGCAACCCGGTAAAGGTGGTGTCGTGCACGCGCCCATGTTTGTCGCCATTTAATTGGTCAAACAAAATCCAGGCACTTTTCTGTGAAAAATTTATGTGAGAACCCGAAGTTTTTTTCTTCAACTATAACCAATCTTTTCTTTTAATTGAATAGGGTAAATCGACATTTCACTATGGTTCTTCCAAGATTATTCAATAACACTAGTAAGAACTTATTAAACACTGCATCCAGAAGTTTCAAACTTAATTTAAGTAGAAACTTAGCTTCTACTGCTCCAATCACTGGTAAAGTTAGGTATGTATATATAATTTTTTCACTTCACCTTGCTCCGATTTGGGAGGTCCTGGACGGGTTAGCATCGGCCCTGACCTAATACCATAGTGGTATATATATTCTTGACACAATTCCCTGGTCAATTGATCATGGACAATTGCCGTTGGCCCTGGTGGTTGTGGTGGTTTGACCGTGAGAGCATTTGATTTGTCGAGATTTTGGATTGATTTTGCTGGTCACTGGGACAATTTTGTCGTTGAATTCCACCATTATAACTAAACCCATCAAGTCTACAATGAAATAACATGAATATTATTCATGTTGAATGGTTAATAGAATGGTTTTATGGTGGAGTATTATGGGATCCCACTCTATAAACCCGTTGGCGTGGGACAAGTGTCGAGGGTGCGATTTTCGTCCAATGAGATTTTTCAAAGAGCTCGAAGTTCGGACATGAAAAATTGTAATGGAGATGAAGGAGATGAAGGTGCAATAAAAAAAAGGATTGACTGGTTACTAACAAGAAATTTCTAGATCTGTTATTGGTGCTGTTGTTGATGTTCACTTTGAAGATGGTAACTTACCAGCTATTTTCAATGCCTTAACCTTAAAGAATGGGGACCAAAACTTGGTATTAGAAGTTTCTCAACATTTAGGAGAAAACACTGTTAGAGCTATTGCTATGGATGGTACTGAAGGGTTAGTTAGAGGTTCTCCAGTTAATGATACTGGAGCTCCAATTTCTGTTCCAGTTGGTCAAGGTACTTTAGGTAGAATTATTAACGTTGTTGGGGAACCAATTGATGAAAGAGGACCAATTGATTGTAAACAAAGAAATCCAATTCATACTGATCCACCAACTTTTGTTGATCAATCTACTGCTGCTGAAGTTTTAGAAACCGGTATTAAGGTTGTTGATTTATTAGCTCCTTATGCTAGAGGGGGTAAAATTGGTTTATTCGGTGGTGCTGGTGTTGGTAAAACTGTGTTTATTCAAGAATTAATTGCTAATATTGCTAAAGCTCATGGTGGGTTCTCTGTTTTCACTGGGGTTGGTGAAAGAACTAGAGAAGGTAATGATTTATACCGTGAAATGATGGAAACTGGAGTTATTAATTTAGAAGGTGATTCTAAAGTGGCATTAGTTTTCGGTCAAATGAATGAACCTCCAGGTGCTAGAGCTAGAGTTGCTTTAACTGGGTTAACTATTGCTGAATATTTCAGAGATGAAGAAGGTCAAGATGTGTTATTATTCGTTGATAACATTTTCAGATTTACCCAAGCTGGTTCAGAAGTATCTGCCTTATTAGGTCGTATTCCATCTGCTGTTGGTTATCAACCAACTTTAGCTACTGATATGGGTTTATTACAAGAAAGAATTACTACCACCAACAAAGGTTCCGTTACTTCTGTTCAAGCTGTTTATGTGCCAGCTGATGATTTAACTGATCCAGCTCCTGCTACTACTTTTGCCCATTTAGATGCTACCACTGTGTTATCTAGAGGTATTTCTGAATTGGGTATTTATCCAGCTGTTGATCCATTAGATTCTAAATCTAGATTATTAGATGCTTCAGTTGTTGGTCAAGAACATTATGATGTTGCCACTGGTGTTCAACAAACTTTACAAGCTTATAAATCCTTACAAGATATTATTGCTATTTTAGGTATGGATGAATTATCTGAAAATGATAAATTAACTGTTGAAAGAGCTAGAAAGATTCAAAGATTCTTATCTCAACCTTTCTCCGTTGCTGAAGTTTTCACTGGTATTCCAGGTAGATTAGTTAGATTACAAGATACTATTAAATCTTTCCAAGAAGTTTTATCTGGTAAATATGACCACTTACCTGAAAATGCCTTTTATATGGTTGGTGGTATTGAAGATGCTGTTGCTAAAGCTGAAAAAATGGCTTCTGAAGCCAAATAAAGGTGATTATAGACCCTCTTTTTCGGGATAACATCCTTTCACCTGTTTATCTATTAGGTTTAGAATTTATTCTTCATATAGTCAATAAAAAAAGTATATTTTAGACTTTTCATTATCGTTTACCACCGGTCTATGGCCTTTTACCACCGTCCGCGTCCGCGCCCTCGCTCTATTTCGTATGAAGTTTTTTTCTTTCCACCGATTTTCTTCAGCTAACACAATGTCATTTTCTTTAGCAGATGTATGTAACTCCACAATCTGATCCCTAATGACTTTCAAAATTTGCTTCTAGTTAATTAGATTGTCAATTGAACCTCTTGTGGTTATTTTGTAGGGAATGGACTCCTTTTGTAATATTTATACTAACGACACGTAGACGTTTAGCTTCTTGGATAATCCAGGATTTAATTGGAAATCCATCATTGTTGGATTCACAATTGGTCAATATGTGTTTGAAACTTATTTAGGATACAGGCAATATCAAATCTTAAAGAGAACCTCTCCACCAGTTGCTTTAAAAGCAGATATTGCTAGAGAAACTTTTGATAAGTCACAAGATTATAGTAGAGCTAAACAGAGATTTTCATTTTTTACAGATGCTTATGGGGTAGTTAAGAACTTATTGTTTATTAAGTATGATTTATTGCCAAAGTTTTGGAGTTTAAGTGGTAGTATTATGGCATCAATGGCATCTATCTTACCTAAATTTATGGGAGGACAGATTACTCAATCGATTATATTCATGTTAACTACTTCAATTTTTAGTAGTTTAACTAGTTTGCCAGTTGATTATTATGGAACTTTTATATTGGAAGAAAAATATGGGTTTAATAAATCGACTGTCAAGTTATGGATTACTGATCAAATTAAATCAATTATCTTAAGTTTTGTATTTATTCCCCCATTTTTAGGAGGATTTTTAAAAATTATCGATTATTATGGTCAATCATTTATTGTATATGCTTGTGGATTTATGTTGATGACTCAATTGGTGTTTATGACCATTTTCCCTACTTTAATTCAACCACTTTTCAATAAGTTAACTCCATTGGAAGATGGAGAATTAAAAACTGCAATTGAAGATTTGGCTGAAAAGCAAGGATTCCCATTGACTAAATTATACGTTATTGATGGATCTAAAAGATCTAGTCATTCTAATGCTTATTTCACTGGGTTACCATGGAGTAAACAAATTGTTCTTTTTGATACTTTAATTGAACATTCTACCGTGGATGAAACTGTTGCCGTATTAGCTCATGAAATTGGACATTGGAAATTAAACCATTTAATGAAGATGATTATTTTCTCTCAAGCCAATATGTTATTTACCTTTTCATTTTTTGCTGCTTTCCTCGAAAATAAATCATTATATAATTCATTTGGATTCTATAATGTTACTCCAACTATCATTGGATTATTATTATTTTCTGATATCTATAAACCTTTAGAATCAGTTAATCAATTCATTCAAAACTTGTTTATTAGAAAGAATGAATATGAAGCTGATAACTATGCTCAACAATGTGGATACACTGAAGATTTATGTAAATCCTTAATCAAATTGAATGTGGAAAACTTATCTTACATGGATGCTGATTGGTTATATTCTGCTTATCATAGATCTCATCCAATCTTAACCGAAAGATTGAATGCCCTTAATTATGTTCCAAAGGAAAAAGTTTCCAAGAATGATTAGTTTTGTTTATACTTTTGATGTAACTCATTATAGTCTGATCTCATTTGAACATAGCCTAAATGTATCTTTCCAATAAAATGATCTGCCAACCGTCTATCACTATCTAACCTTGATAAAAATGCTCCACATTGTTCACACACTTGAAGTTTCTGCTGGGATGACTGTCCGATATTTTCGATAATATTCCGGGCTTTTTCTCCCAAGTTTTCCCGTTCTTCAATCAAGGTAACCAACTTCTTTCCTTGATCTATTGTAGTCAATGGTTTCTTCTCATCTATAAGATAATTGATCTCTTGTTGCATGATTCCAATCTTGGTATCGAGCCCCTCGAGGTCCTTAGTAACCTCTTCAATTTTGGCTCTTTCTTCTGGAGTATGTTCCAACTTCCTGTTGGCCATGTCAATGGTGTTATCTATCTCTTGTACGTAGTCTCGTAGCGTTAAATAATACTCGTATTCAAAATCAGGAAATGTTTCTCCATTCTTCTTGGTCCGTTGCTCATATTCGATCTTGTGCTTCTCAAGATGCAACTTGGGGCATTTTCCTAGATCCTGCTTGGTTCCCACAAACAAATCATGGGGACAGGTTCCTACAAGGAAGCTTTTACACACTTTATAGGATGACAAGTCTGGGGTTTTCCTGGTAACCATAGGAGAGATGAGGGAATCTTTCCCCATCAACTGTACTAGTAAGCGTCTCTGATCTTCTGCCATGGCTCAAGATGTATGTGTGGCTCCGTATAAGTATACTGAAATGGTATTAAAGTGGCCAGGAGTGGTTTTAAAGCGGTCTGAAGTGATTTAAAACTGGTAGGACTTCTGTGTCTTGGTGATTTTCTTGCAATAAACTCATCGACCGCGCAAGTGGCTGCTTAAGTACTCTGATAAGACTACCACCGTCCTTCAGACATGAAGAGGTATCAGTTGATAGGAAGGAAAAGGACAGCTTCTCAGAGGCCAGTAGCCCCTGAGTATGGTCCTTGGCATATCCATTCATTACCTATGGAACTTTTAGTTAAAATATTTTCCCATGTTGCTGGCAATAATGGTGATGATGATAATGGTACCAGCAGCCTTTTGGCACTCTGCTTGGTGTGTCTCAAATTTAACGGCATAATAAGTAAGCATATTTTGTACAAGCAGGTTCGCTTTCGTGATAAAGACCAGTTTTTCCGGTTCACCAGGGTGCATCTTCCCAATAAGTCATTTGGGGTAAGTGACATCTCCACCAAGGTCAATTTTATACAGGACATGGAAATCATGGATCCACCTCTTCGGGACTCCAAAGACTATAAAATGAAGATAGCTGGTAGCTATGATGTGGAAAGTCGGGAGAAAGCTAGCAGTAAGATAACATTTGATGAATTTGAAACCGGGTTGAAATCATTGATGAATGATAATTATAACTTGAAACAGGTGACCATTTCAGAAATATCTCCACAATTTGCGTTTGGAGATCTTCAGGAAGAGGCATCTTCATTCCTTAAACGTCATAAGCCAAAGCCTAAAAGATCTCTTCAGAAACTAGTTCTTAAGGCTCAAACTGGTTGGTCTATATTATTCAAATTAAATCATTTATCACCATTTTTAAAATATTTTGACACTATTTATGAATTGGAATTACACAATTTTATTTTGGATGGGGTTAAATTATCTCAGATAGCTTTACCTGATATGGGTTCGGTCCATATAGGATCCTTGGTGCTTTATAAATGTAGTTTTATAAATAGAAGCCCAAGGGGAACTTCTTGTGATTTATTTAAATATACTTCCCATCTTACGTTGATTGATATCATGAAAAGTTTAGACTTATCCATTATTGATTTTATTAAATCAAATAACCGGTTGACTTATTTGTCAGTGGATTCAAGCTCATCTTTATTCTATGAAAATGGTTCTTTTAATTTCAGAGCTTTCAATCCCTTTTTCAAATTAATTTGTTCTAGACAAGGCAATTATGCTCATATAATGGTGTTGGTGCTAGATAATTTTGATCTCCTATATAAGTATACTCATAATCATGAAGAGATTGGAAGAGATGCTGATAAGAATGAGGGATTAACACAATTACTTACCCTTGTTTCTTCCATACCTTTATTGATTATAAAGGTTAAACATACTCATACAATGATCCAGACCTGTAAAAAATGTGGATTTCTGAAGACAGAGGAATGTACTCCCGTGGATGAATTAACAAAGAGAGACTGGTCTACACTTCTAAAACCATTGCTTGACAATGGATCTCATTTCAAGATTATAAATCATAAGTTAAATACCCTATTTGAGAATCGTTGATATTAGCAAATCCACTCGATCATAAACCCAATCAAACATATGCACCAGTTCCAAAATGTATGAGTTACATTTCTGGGTCCGTCTAAAGAGGTGGTTAGTATTTTTTGATCCTGTTTATTGATTTATAACCCAGACATACCTGATCTACTGATGTTTGAAATATTCAGCAATGGAGTTGAAAATATTCGTTAAATAGACTGAAGCTTTATGAAAGATAGTATCCGAAGCGTTGGCATTCTCTTCAGTTGTATCAGAGTCAGAATATTCAGAATCAAAATCATAATCATAATTCTTCGGGCCTTCATTTCCATTTCTATACATACCGCTTTTGTATCCCTTTATTCTTCTCATCTGATCAAGACCTATTCCAGACATATAATCGATCATGGGTGTAACACTTGGTGGAGCCTTATAGGGTTGGCCCTGGGTGTTCAAGATTTTATATTTCACAGTCATGTCGTAATCTGAAAGAGGAATGAAATTTCCTCGTTGAACATCTACCCCATAATCAATCAAATCATCAGCAAGGCTTTTGGGTAACCCAGCCCCAATATCAATATTAGGGTAGCTATGTTCACAAGGTGGGAGTCCGAATTTATGAATCCTTTTCCGGTTTTGGATCTCTTTGGCATTTTGTCTCATGGATTGGGCAACATGGTAGTAATCGATTTCTTCTAATGTGTCGAATTGATTTTTCAATGTAAGGAAATCGGGACGAATTTTGGCATCACCTTCTGAATTAATTTCCACTAGTCCATAATTATTGGTTTCTTGTGAAAATTGGTAGACTAAGCCACCACTAAATACATCCACCATGTCATTGGAATATAATGTGTGGACTTCACCAAATTGCCTAGGTAACACCTCGTTGCATCCATATCTATAAAGCTATCTATTAGTATTGTTTCAGGTCTGATAGAATCTCAGTTAATACATACTCTGAAAAGAATAATGGTTGAGTATAGCTGGAATAGTCATCTACTAATTTATTGTATCCGCTGGTATAAAAGGTTTGGTCTCCACACCATTGATAAGAATTGACCCCATAAAAGTCAGCCGATTCTGTTGGGGACTCATCCATGCATTCTAGATATTCAGAAAATGAAATCCTATACTTTAAATCATCAGCTGCCGAGTAACCAACTGGAACTGGTCTTGGAGAATTATAGTCGATATATCTTTTGATGTCTCTTATGAGTGCCTTGACATAAACCGGTGAATTTTTAGCTGAAGTTTGGTCATTCACAATCTCATTTCCTGCAAAGAATCCAAGGGTATTGTTATAATAAGAGAACTGCTCAACCACTTTGAATACATTTTCTAAGTAATCAACATTGTAAGAATTCCATGGTTCATATCTATTCAAATGGTGATTAGGGGCTGGTGAATTGACATCAAGTACCAAATAGATCCCTGCAGCTGCTAGCATTGACATGCAAGCATCGTGATTCAAATCGGTGTTGATCGAATAAATTCGTACTGTCTGTAGTGATACATGTTAGTAACCTTTAGAAGCATATTTTTGTCGTAATAAACAATTTACTTACATTGATTCCAAGTTCTTGGAAGAGTACAATATCTCTTGCACATTTATCGCCATCAGAAAGAGGGTCTTTATAATCTAAGGATTCCGATGATCCTCCTGGCTGATAATCAACTCCTTTAATATAAAACTAGTTGAATACTTGTTAGTATCTGGAGCAGCATTAGTTATATACAAGATTACGTACTGGCTCGTTGGTAATGGTGTCAACGAAATATCTTCCTTGTACGCCAATAGGGTGGATGTACCCCATGGCATACCTGGTAATAGTTAATAGAAACCAAAATAAGAATAAAAGCATTGTAGAAGTCTGATTTCTGTTACACTGGTATTTGCGTTTTGTGATGGCTGCAAAAATGTGGAACAAAAGCGAAAATTGAAAATGCAACAGCTGCGAATTTTACCACCTAAGCATATAGCAGCATATATGTATTAAATAGATATGTACCAAGACTATACGTTACTAATAATGAAATATCAAAGAAAATTATTAATACAAAACAAATTAAATTTCAAGGCCAGTGGAAACAGAAACCATACCATTGGCCAGATTAGCCCAACTAACATACATTGGCGAGAAATGGTTTAATTCTTGGTAAGCAGGCACCAACGAATTATCTTCTCCTAAGTTTCCCCAGAAGCATTCAACTTCAACCTTAAGAGAGTTTTTCAGGGCATAATCTTCGTAATCATCGAGTAAATTTGGAAGCCATTGGAACCCAATGTGATATGGTGCATCCGAATCCAATTTATTCAACCCTAGATTGGTAATTCCTGATAAATCCTTGTAAATGAAGTTTCCTGAAGGGTCAGTTGAGAATCCATCTGGAATAGAATTGGTGGAGAAGGCATCACTGAAAGTATCAGCAGAGCTATTAACTGGGGTATCTTTATAAATTACAACCGTTTTGACAGGGAAATCTTTAGTTCTTCCAGTGTTAAAATAGAGCTTACACATGTTATTATCTTTAACATTAATTTTAATCTCACCTGTCAATAAGCCATATGGAACATCATTTGAACTCGAGTTCTTCAATACATCTACCGACAAGTAATCAGTAAAGTTGTTAGCTTTTGGTAACACTTTAGGAGCAAATTCGCTCTTGTAGCTACAGTCAATCATTCCATCGATTGGGTCAGTACATGAAATCTTTTCACCAGATGACTTGAATGATGGCATATCAGCCAAGATCTTTTCGAATTCGATTCCGGCTCTACCTTTCACATGAACATAGGAGTCAGTAGAAGAATCTGACAAGTTAGCACTTTGAATAAACCTTAACTTCATTGGATTTTCCACATTGAATGGTCCAGTTGAAAAAGTGGTATAAAGAACCAATGAAGAAAATATTAACATATAGACAATAATTCGGTTCATTTTGAAAACAAATGGTAAGAATGGAAGTATGAATGCAATGGCAACATATTCAATTAATTGATAGACAAGTTGTTCACTTTTATAGGACTCTTGAATAGACTTCGAAATTCCAGTAAGAATCAACCAACCATTATTATAAATTATAAGAGCAGGAATTGGTACCAAGATTAAGTACTGAATAAACCAATCATAACTGAAAGTTTTTTGGATTAAGGATAGCTTCTTACGAGCAGTATAAGAATCAATGGATATGAACGAAGATTGATCCGAACCCAGTGGATGAGGCCCATGATTATTTGGATCAGAATCATCATCATATGCTGCACCATATTCATCCCTTTGGGATACTAATAATGGTTGAGAAGCACCAGAATTTAGTTCCAATTCAAGCTCACGTTTGGAAGCTTTGAAGCACCAACCCAATAACCCAAATATAGAACCAATTGATTGAGTGATAAACAAAACCGATAACAAGCCTTCACCTGTATGATCATTCCCATATTTGTTAACAGCTAGCCTAGCAGTTGACATAATCAACAAAATCCAATAGATAAAGGAAATTTGCATAGTAACAATCAATTTCTCATCGTGCTGAATCACTTTATAGTTTCTAAAAAGAAAATTTATAGTATTCAAAACCAAATAGTTTATAAGCAAAAATAATATAGCCAAAATAGCCATAATATAGATTGAAATTGAATTAGGAGAAAACTCAAACAATTGTTGAATAGCTTTGGAAATAGAATGAATAGCTATAACGGAAACCACCAAGGAAATAGGAAGCTTGACGGAATTAACAAACCCTATACGCCAATTTTGCTTGTAACCAAAGACGACTACCAATAATAGCATACAGATAACAGGAGCTATCACTAACAATGCAATATTAAAAGCCACCAAGGTAGGGAGGGAAATGATAAAGAAATAGTTCAAAAATGAAGAATAAGAAGCAAATTGGGTCTTAGGAGTAGCATCTTCAAGATAAGCTTGATCAATGTCAAGTTCTTCAGAACTAAAGTTACTAACATAATCTAGAGCAGTTGATAACATATGCCATACAGCCAATTTGGAAGTATGACCTATATTATCTCTTCCAGTATGGTAAATATCTCTAGGTTTAAAAAAGGCAACATCAAGACCTCTTAAACCACCCATTTCGGAATAGATCTTATAATCCGTTTCACTATGAATTAACCTACTATTAAAGGCTTGTTGAAAGATAGAAGAGGCATAAGGATATCTCACGGCATTGTATTGCTTCAACACTCCATAATCAGTACCTCTAAAAAGAATAGCCTTACCACCATTCCCAGTACCTTCTAAATTAAGAAAGTATTTGACGGTTCCAGACCATGGATGATTAAGGAAAGCAGAAGCACCAAATAATCCAAATTCTTCATTATTATTAAAGTTCAACACAATAGTTCTTAACGGTTGACCAGCTTCACCAGAAGTATAATGATTTAAAATCCCCAAAAGACAAGAAATTCCTACTCCATCATCAGTTATCCCATAACTTGAAGGCACAGAATCATAATGAGCACTGACCAATAAGGCTGGTAAATCATCTCTAGTCCCATTAATTCGAACCATGATGTTATTACTTTCATAATAAGCCACCGAGTTAGGCCCATTTTCAAATAATATGCTGTTATTGTTGTTCATATCATTATCATACTCAATATATGGTAACTTAGTTTGTTTCAAAGTAGTTTGCACTTTAGCTTCCAAGTAATCATGAACAAACTTATTACCATCCGAACCATATGGATGTTTGTAAGTACCTATGTTTTGTAAGTCAAACCAAGAGTCCTCCAATATGCCAATTTCATAATCACTCGAAGGTAAAGCCACAGAAGCTTCAAGACAATTATCAATCATAGACAATAACCACACAGCAATAACCGTCAAAAGAACAAAAAACGAAAGCGAAGTCTTCCTATAGCCGAAAACACTTCTAATAAATCGAATAAATACATTTGGGCTCCTTTTATAGCCCTTACCCTGAGACCCATTACCTCTAGTAGCAGCCATAGCATTAGCAGAAGCATCAGCAGTACTAGTAGGTTTTTGAGGACCCGAAGGAGTAGACACAATTGAGGCACTAGGGCCCCCATTTTCGGCACTGTGTTCACCCGCTGAACTCATTGATCCAATAGTTAACCTGGTTATAGTTGAGCAGCCACCCCAGGTTTAGATATGCTTCTTCATTATCTCAGGACTCAAACCACTCAGAAAAGCCAGCCGCGAGGTCGTGACATCACCAATATGGTGTGCTGCTGCTCCAGACAATGAATTTTTCACAGTATGAACTGCTAGTACTACTAAAACAATTGGGAACCATGACCGGATTTGCTCCCTTAAAAAACGATTTGATTCTTAGGGCTGCCAAAGGAGAGAAGGTCGAAAGACCTCCCATGTGGATTATGAGACAAGCTGGTAGATACTTACCGGAATATCATGAAGCCAAAGGAAACCGGGATTTTTTTGAAACTTGTAGGGATGCCGAAGTTGCTAGTGAAATCACCATTCAACCTATTGAACATTTTAAAGGATTAATTGATGCTGCTATTATCTTCAGTGATATTTTGGTGATTCCTCAGGTGATGGGATTTGAAATTGAGATGGTGGAAGGGAAGGGTCCGGTATTTGTAGACCCATTAAGAACTCCTGAAGATCTTCAAAGAATCAATTTCCAGCCTAATGTTTTGGAGGGATTGGATTGGGCTTTTAAAGCCATTAACTTAACCCGGAAAAAGTTGAATGGAGAAGTTCCATTACTTGGATTCTGTGGATCTCCTTGGACTTTATTAGTTTATATGATTGAGGGACAAGGATCTAAAATGTTTAGATTTGTTAAACAATGGATTTATGAATATCCTGAACAATCTCATAAGGTTTTACAAGCCACTACTGATTGTTGTATTGAATTCTTAGCCCAACAAGTGGTAGCAGGAGCTCAAATGGTTCAAATATTTGATTCATGGGCTGGTGAATTAGGTCCTAATGAATTCGATGAATTCTCTTTACCTTATTTAAAACAGATTGCTGAAAAGCTTCCTAAAAGATTAGTAGAATTGGGAATCACTGAAAAGATTCCTATGACAGTATTTCCTAAAGGAGCCTGGTATGCGTTAGATGAATTATGTGATATTGGTTATGATTGTATTTCTCTTGATTGGACTCATAAACCCGAAAATGCCGTCAAGACTGTCAATGGTAGAAGAATTACCTTACAAGGGAACTTGGATCCAGGAATTATCTATGGATCTGATGAAACTATCACTAATAAAGTTGAACAAATGATCAAAGGATTCGGCGGGGGAAAACAAAATTATATAATTAATTTTGGTCATGGAACTCATCCTTTCATGAAACCCGAAAAAGTGGCCCATTTCTTAAAGGAATGTCATAGATTCGGTAGCTTATAGTAATTCTTCTGTAAATAGTTTGATTCTAACAATGTAAAAAAGAGACTGCAAAAAACTGCGACTAACTAGTAATTTTTTCTTCTTCACCACTTTTTCTTTACCACTTTTGTTGCTACTATCTTACCATGTCTGGTGACTCTATAGCCAGAAATGATCTATACGTTTACACGCTCCCAGATAGAGTGCTCAACAGTCTAGAATTAGTCCAGTTTCAACTGTCAATCCACGATGAGTTACAAAAACAACAGGAAGAAGTTGCACAAATACCAGAGACCTCAACGGTTCAAACAAGACACAAACAAGACAAACACCAAGATGATGACTTCCAGCGGTACAACAGGAAGAGAGAATCAAGAGGATTACGGGCGTTAACTGAAGATGAGTTTGATAAGCTTCTAGAGGAATCATCTATTGAAAGTATTTCAGGATCAGAGTCCGATGATGATTCTAGCAATGACTCAGACAAAGACTCTGATAATGAGTCATCTTTATATAAACGGTTCAATGAGACAAAAATAGCTTCTGTTACCGAAGACGAGTCCAATACCAAGGGATACTTAAATACCAAGACCCCCTTTATTTATTTCAAGTCGTCATTGTTGCCTAATGACAAGTGCTTTGGACTATATAAATCATTTTTCACTCTAACTGAGCTAAATAATGATCCTTTACGGTCTATTGCTCGCTGGGGACAAAACCAAGTAGAAGGGAAATCAGCATTATTTATGATAGGAGGAGGGCACTTTGCTGGGGCCATAATTTCTCACAGACGTAGAAAGATTGGTGGTGATGCTATCAACCATAAGATATCACAGCAAGAGCAGCAAGTGGAGATCTTAAAGTCAAAAACATTCCATAGGTATACTACCAGAAGGAAACAAGGGGGTTCACAAGGAGCTAATGATAATGCCAAAGGGAATGCCAAGTCTGTGGGGTCTAATATTCGTAGATATAATGAACAAGCCCTTATTAGTGAAGTACGGGAATTATTGAAGAGTTGGGAATCTGATTTGAATGGATGTCAGTCTGTGTTCATCAGGGCCAATGGTTCAACGGGAAGGAAAACCTTGGTGGGCTATGAAGGTGCTGTATTAAAGCATGGTGATGAAAGAATCAAGAATTTCCCATTTACCACCAAGAGAGCAACCACTGCTGAATTGAAACGGGCTTGGACCCAATTATCATATTTGAGCATAGAATCCAGCATTAAGGAAGATGAAAAGGAGAAGCATCGTATTCTTCAACAGCAGGAGAACTTGAAGAAGTCTCAACAGCAGCATAAGCCACAAAATACTCAAAAGGAATTATCTGAATCTGACAAACAGACGATCGAGTTAATAGGATTCATGAAACGCTCAAAGGCTCCATTATTAATAAACTTTCTTAAAAAGAACAAATTAGACCCCAATTTCAATTTGACTCCAAAAGATAATTACGTACAAACCCCCACATTATTGCATTTTGCATCGTCCAATGGGCTCACCCATATGACTCAAGTGCTTTTGACTAATTTAAAGGCAGACCCCACTATTCCCAACCAAGCAGGAAGAGTTGCAGCTGAACTATGCGCAAATACAGCCACCAGAAGAAGTTTCCAAATTAGTAGACACAAACTAGGTGAAGGTTTCTGTAACTGGAGTATTGCCAAGGTGGGTGAGGCTAAAAGTCGAGAGGAAATAGAAGAGGAAGAACAGAAAGAGGAAGAACGGCTTAAAGCAGAAAAGCAACAGCAGTTACAAGAAGAGCTTTCGAAGAAAACCGAGTTGGAGATGAAAAAACCTACGTTTGCTAATAGAGGAACTGTTGGAGGGACTGGTAGCTTAATTTCTGACACCAGTGGATTGAGTGAACAACAAAAGATGAGAGTCATGAGAGAGCAAAGAGCTAGAGCAGCTGAAGCTAGAATGCAGAAGTTGCAAGGTAAATAGTCAGTATGATATATTAATGCATTATATAGATCACATTTGTGATTAGTTGTAGAGACTTTTAGATACGTTGCTGAACTATGTGTTTTCAGAGCCATCAACACCAGCTTCTGGATTAGAAATCTTGGTAAATACATAACTAATCTCTACGTCTGATTTGGATTTGATAATATTATTGAGCACTTCATCACTACAGGAGAAGTCTTCGTTGTGAGGATCGAAATGATTATAATCTCCCAATGCATTTTTGATAGAAATTCTTTTGTTCAATTCAGATTGATTTAGCTGGCTGTAACTCAAAGCAGACATCCAACCTCCATTGCTAGCCACACTTTTCGGCACGTCATTATCCTGTTCGTCATCGGCACCTTGAGATGCAGTGAAACATCCACCATGTCCATCGCAACCACATTCAAGAAGATCATGAGTATTGCAAATGGTTGACTCATGAATGGAAAATAGATCTTTCAAGTCTTGGGAATTGAAAATATTCAGATTGTCGTTGGTGGAGTCACCATTCAAGAAATTGTCACTTAGATTAGTTTTCATTAGTTGACGTTGGAAGATTTTTTCATCGATGCAGCCGGTAGTAAATAGTCTATAAATGAAGACAGGTTTTAATTGACCATCTCTGTATATCCTTGACATAGCCTGTAAGTCATTGGATGGATTCCAATCATTGTCAACTAAAATTAACCTTGATGCCCCTATCAAGTTGATACCAAACCCACCAGATTTGGCAGATAATAAAAAGATTGGGAACTTAGGGAATGCCAGGGTATTAAATTGATTTATGACAGATGACCTTGTGTTGGAGTTTGTAGACCCATCTAGTCGCAAGAAGTCAAGATTTAGTTGCTTTAAGATTTGCTGTAACATATCCAAGGTTTTTGTATAATTAGAAATGACCACCACCTTTTCTCGTTTAGCTTTAACAATTTCGATCAACAATAACGTTAATAGATTAAGTTTCCCACTAGAAATCGACAATTGGCCAATATCATTGGATGATTTCGAGTCGGCTAAAGAAGTAAATAAGTTATCATCTTTTGCCAAAGCAGGAGAATTACAGATCTTTTTGAACAAATTAATCAAATTCAAGGTATTATCACGATCAGGAACTTCCTGAAGGGAGTAAGTATCTTGGTATTCTTGCTGGTGGTTTAAAGTTGATATTATTGTCTTGAACAACTTCAATTGTAAACTAGTTGGGCGAACAAACAAAAGGATGTCTGTCTTGGACTTTAGGTAATTATTCAAAATTTCATTCGTTCTTCTTAAAACGAAGTTACTAGTTAACTCGTTTAACTTAGCACTGGCTTGTTTACCTAGATCAATTATCTCTTGATTGAAACAATTAGGATCTCTATAGCTTTCGATGGGCCTTATGAAATTTCTTTGAAACTCATTAAAGGACCCTAAGATCCCATTGTTTAAGAAATTGATCAACGTGAAGTATTCTGTTAAATTATTCTGAATAGGGGTACCAGTTAAAAGAACCTTTTTGGCGACGTCAAGACCGTTTAATATCCGTAACCCTTTATTAGAATTGTTTTTAAGTTTATGACCTTCATCACAAATCAATAAATCAAGCGATAAGTTTGATAATTCAGCTTCACAATTCAACAATTTTTCATAACTCATTATCAACACCTGGTATACTTTTGTTTTGTTAAAACTCTTAATCTGTTGCTTGTAGTCAGTGCAATTGTTGTCGATAGCCAAAACACCCACTTGGTTAATATTGAGCCATTTCTTAAATTCTTTTTTCCAATTATTTATCAATGTCACCGGGCATACAACTAATACCTTATTAATTTCGTTGGAAACACGAGGATTTGGGCTCTGCTTTAAAAGAGTCCAGATCAAGGTGATGGTCATTAAAGTTTTACCCAATCCCATTTCATCTGCCAAAAGAGCCCCATTACCGGGAAACTTATATCCCATAACCACCTCATAAAGAAACGATATCCCTTCTCTTTGGTGGGGCCGCAAAACTTTGTTCAAGTTGGGGTCTATAATTACATCTGCATCGGATTCTTTAACCTTGTTCAAGATAAAGGAGTCAGGTGATTTTGGATAGATCAATTTCTTTTTAAAAACCGATTTATTGGGAATGGTATTCTTAAAGACAGGCAAGGGATTTGGAGGAGGAACTTTGGAGTTGGAGTTAGCTATGACAGAGCCTGAGGCTGTAGACGTATCATCTACTTCGCAATCGATTTCAATTTCATAGCTTCCAATTTTGAAGACCCCATCAATATTGGGAATCGCTTTATTGAGGGTCTTGTTATCGATTTTTGCAGTCACAAGGTTGTCACGGACGGTTATGGTTCCGTCCCCATCCCAGGTCTTGTTCTTTCTATTGGAAGCTTTTCTCCATTGGACGATATATTTGATTCCTGAGCCACCAGGGCCAGAACTAGCATCATCAGGGCCACCATCACCTACTCGTGATTGTTTAACAGGGCCATGAGCATACGAAACCTTTCTCTTATTCAGTGCATTGGCGGTTTTGGAAGCAGCGGAAGAACCAGGGGAACCAGAGGATTCATCAGTATCAGACAGACCCTGATTTCGAGGACCAGAGCCAGCAGCTAGCGGCCGGGGTGGTTTAAAAGCGGCTCTAACACTCATGTATAGTGATAGTAGTACGCGATAGCACCAACAACGCGACGGCTCTGGCGATCACTGGCGATGTTGACAGAACACGGGCACGAGCTGGGACGAGCAGCCGCAAGCGGGGCGCGAGCGTGGCACAATGGCAGAGACCGAGACAGATAAACAGTGGCAGACAGATAGGGGCAGGCAGAAAGGGCAGACAGATAGCACAAGGCAACACAGAGCACAAGGCAACAAGCACCAACATTAACCATTTATTACTTATTTACTGCTCTATAAATACAATCCCAGTCGTAACCCATTAACTCAAATAGCCATTCACAGCAGACAAATCCACTGGAATAATGGAATAAAGTCCATAACTAACAAACAAAGTGAACAGAATGATCACCAAATGTAACACCACGCTTTCAGTGGGAGTCAACATAAAAAAAGGTAACGAATGATAGAAAAATCTGTATGCTTCTTTAGGAGTCATAACGAAGGATGTGGTGAGAGAAATTTTTGGCTTTAATTTTTAATTTTTGATGCGCTTCTTGCCTTTATATACTGCAGCAGGAGATTTCTTTTTGGGGCCGGTGCGTGGGTGTACCGTGGTGGTGCCATGGGGCCGGCTGGGAACAGTTGGTAAGACTGGGGCTGGGCTGGATGGCGGGAAGCTGGGTCCACTGGCCGTATGCTACCGGAGTCTTCTTTATCATGGGTCTCTGTCCAGTGTTTCTGTCTGTTGTTTCTGTCAGTTGTATCTCTTGCAGCCATTTGTTGCAGGCTCATGCAATGTTTGCAGCCGAGGAGAGCATGCCTTCACACGACCGCACTGATGAGCTTGAATGTCAAACTAGTAGGCTTCTTCAATTACCATGGCAGATACTCCAGCCAATGCCACCACCTGTGGTTCTACCAGTGGTCCTGCCAGTAGTTCTGCTAGTGGCAGCACCACAGCACTTCCCGGTCCCTCTCAGCAAACTTTCACAGACTTGGAGCTGCTCAAACAATCAGTTATCCACGATGGTCTTGATGCTTCTGTTCTCCAGCATCACTGCACGGCCATTAGCCAGTCGTTATCGTTGGTTGATTCCATTGAACTTACGGTGTTAAAACTAGATATCCTTTCGGTGATATTCCTCCAGTTTACAAGGAAACAAAGTCGCTGTATGCCGGTTAATTTGGAACTATTTGACTTCATTTGCAATAGTCTTGAGAGATCGAATAAATCTTTAATTTTAAACTGTGCTATTAATTTGGTGGATAAGTTGCTTCAATACATTGGAATTTTTCGTAAAAATCTGGCCATAGTCAGCTCTTGGACTTTTCATGTTGTGGAAAAATCTTTTAACAATTCCAAACTGGTTATTCTTCTTTGTGAAGCTCTTTTCAAAAAGGTCCCTAATGAAGATATTCGTACCCTTTGTTCTCGATATGAACTGTTTATTTGTCAGTTATTTGAAAATACTAAATCTGATGTTTTGGCCAATAGCTCTTGTAAGGTGTTGATGGTGCTAATTAAGAGAGATATGTGGATTTCGTCGCTGACTTTTTGGTCTAAGCTTATTGTTCGGTACCTAATGAATCCTAGCTGCTGTCAGAGATTACTTACTTACCTCATGCCTCAGATTTACCGGTACAATAAAAGGGACTTTCAAAAGTTTGTTCAGGATAACTTTTTGAAGGATCTTGATTATGATTCTTCTTCTGCTATATCTGATTCCGATATGCTATTTCGTTCTCGGGTACTTTTGGGGTTGGTGAAAATCGGTGATGATTTATCCCTTCTTTCTGATGATTTCTTTGCTAGTACCATAACCGATCTGAATATATCCATAAGGCTTAATAGCTTATACTTGCTTTGCTATTCTTCCAAGTCTTCCGAACCTATTCCTACCAATACCTTTAATCTTTTGCAATGCAATTTGGGCCATATCTTTCGGGACATTGAATCAATTGATTGCAGAACTGAGCTCATTAATATCTTGAATGGTTTCATTATTAGAATCCGGGATTCAATTTATAATATTTCGAAGAAAAATGTCCTGGATCCTCAATTAAAAGATGTTGTTACCTTTTTAGAATGGTATATCTCTTTTCTAGTTGATCAATTATTACCATCGACATCATATTCCCAGAAAGCAATGACTCTTGCTATTCTAGATAGATTAATTGAATTGAACTTAGATTCTTACCATCCTACAGCGAAACAGAAATCAAACAACTTACGATTCCTCATTGCTGTTTCCATTTTCACTCCCAAGTTGATTAATTGTCTTTTCAACAATATAAACAATGATTTTGAAGATATTCGAAGGTCTAGTGCTCAAGTATTGTTTAAATGCCCGGATCATTTGGTTGATAATATTCTATTAGATCATGACAATTTAGTTGATGCTTCCATCAAGTTGTGTTTTGATCTTAAGTCTAGAAGAAGTGAAGGTGGTAGTTATTGTTTCCAAGTGTTGACGTATTTCTATTATCATAAGCTCAATCGTGTAGACTCGGTTTACGACTTTTTCAATAAGCTAATAAGTATTATCGAGAGTGCTACCGAATTGAATGATAATAGAGACAGTTTCACTAAAGAGCGTAGAATCCATGGTGCTGTTCAAAGTATAAGATTAATGATGGAAATCTTACCACCTGAGTTTTTTGAAGAAAACATCGAATTCTGGTCATCGTACTTCAGAAGGATAATCCATGCCAGTGAGCTCATGTGGAATGATATAAAGCCTATAATAGCAAATCAAGATTTTGACAGTGAACAAGACAACCAAGAGGAATACGACAAGTTAGTGGTCAATTTCAGTTGGAAATTTATCAAAGAATCTACTCATTTAATCGGTTTTATCTTCGACATTAACAAGAAAAATTGGGGTTTTTTGAGGACAGAAGAATTTAAACAATATGTTGAATTGTTGACTGAAGAGATTTCAGTAGTCAAACACAGAGGTGCATTTTCTTCCATTTACCCTTCTTTCGTTTCAACCCTTAGTTATGCTTTTTCTAATGAACAAATAGTAGATTTTCCTGAGCAGTTGTTGTTAAAGAATTTGCTGCTCATTGGAGAGAGATACCAGTTGATAACAAGGAGGAGTGGAGGGTTGCCTTACTTGATCATTGGTATATTAACCAGTGTGAAACTGGTTAAAGAAGATTGTAATGTATTGCTCAGCATGTCATTTAAATCATTATTCGATGTCATTTCTAACGAGAGGTATGTAAACCAGGCCAACGAAGCTAACACATTTGATTTACCCCAAGTAAATGCTCTCAACTGTCTTAAAAGTATCATGAATGATAGTCAGTTAACTTCAGAGACAATGAGATTCTTAGATGAATGTATGATTATATGTTTATCAAACTTTAACAACGACAATTGGTCCATAAAGAATAGTGCCTTGATGTTGTTCACAAGCTTAAGAAACAAGCTCATAAGTTCGAATTCGAACTCAAATGCTAAACTTTTGTCATTAGACTTTTTTAAGAACGACAATATGAAGAATTTAGTAGATGATTATTTGGTCTCTGGAAATATGGAGGTTGTATTTGCTATTCTTTCTATCTTATCGAATCTCAACTTCGTCAATGATGAAACAAATTTAGAGCACTATCAAGATTTGTTGGTGCAACACATTTTATCCAGTAAAAGCTGGCATGTACGTCAAATGGCAGCTAGGACCCTTGGAGACATAGTAGCACCAGATGAATATGCGACCACAGCTGATAAGCTAATCAAAATATTAACAGAGATTGGCAAAGTAAATGGGGTGTCCAACTACAATTTTAAACACGGAATATTCCTAGCCATATTGGAGATTACCAAAAAGCTCAGTTCGAACTCACCAATAGATGAATATTTGAACGCCAAGCTCTTGTCCCTACTTCTGTATACTGATTGGTCAAACCTCAAAACATTCGTCAATATAGTAAAGCATTTACGGGTTCCTGATGATAGTCACATTAGACTTCGTGAAATCTTTATCAATAACATAGGCGTGCAATTTGACGGACTCAAGCAATTGGCAATGAACGAATTACTTGATTATCTTTTGGAATATGAGCTAACTAAAGCGCAAAAGACTCACTCGAAATATCTGTTGACCTCAGAAGATGATTATTCGGACTTATATGACCTTCTTGCGTTGTCTTTTGGGGTAAGCACCGATTTCACGGTTCTAGCTGCAGATTTTGTGGTGGCTCATGGGATTGAGATCGCTCCAGAGATTGTCATGCCTGTATCACTAGAGTACACTCTGAATTATTTAAGATCAAAATACTTAGATGCTCTTATAAGAAACCCGGGACGCAACTGGGACTATGATGCAGCTGATGAAGGGTTTGACGATCTCATGATCGAATTTAGTAGACTTGTGGGATCAGAAAATGAAGAAGTCAGCTCTAAGGCTTTAACTGTGATGCTCCAAAAAGCACCGGAACATAATGAGAAACAATATTTGAATTGTGTGGTCCGGTATCTGAATGACGGAGCACCTGAGGCAGTCAGATTGCGATGCTTACTCATGCTAAAACAACTCTTATTTGATCAGTTAAATCTATATCCTCACGACAGCCTTGTTGAATTTCTGCCGTCGATACCGTGGTGGCGAGTATATCAAAAATTCCTTACTGATGCTTCACCCCAAATACGAGCAAAAGCAGCAAACTTTTTGAGAGAACATCCACATTTCACAGAGTTTTCTGATAGTAGTTTTGAAGCCGAACGATTTCCAGATGTACGTTTTGACCGATATTCCCGGTTTTGGATACAAGGAAAAGGTATGTTGCCTGAGATTAAGGGACAAGATATCAATGACGGGTTATTTACTCGTTTCAATAAACACATGGCTTTAACATTCGATTCATACACAATAGTTTCTGAAACTATTGCAGACCTAGTCAGGTACCAGCCATCTGTGAAGGACAAGTTAACAGAGTTCCAGCAAAACCTGGAGGACGAGAGTAACTTGTTTGACATTGAAATCTTGAATGAATTCCGTAATGATAGTGAAGTAATAGAAAGTTATCATCAACTACTCATTTTGGATGAGACCTTGAAGAAGATAACATTTGGATTGCTGGAAAAGATCATTAAGTGTTCCTTCATAGAAATTTGCACAATGATAAAGTTTTTGAACCTTTATGGGTTTGACGGATTGATGGGATATACTCGATATCGGGTGGTGTATGAAGCATTTTGTCATGGGATTGCTAATGCAAAGTTCGCTTTGGGGTTACCTGGGATCACGCCTCAATTCAAAGAGCACTTTGAAACCTTGAAAGAGTTATCCATTAAATACAAGATCCACGAGGATCTTCGTGAAAAGCTTTCAAGATAAATAGCCCTATAGCAGCACAAGTAAACGTAACGAATTAGCAGCCAAAATGGATGCAAAAAGCACCCGCGCACGACCACAATTTATATAAATGTCCTTGCAGACAACAAAAAAAATTTTCTTATTAACTATTTCTGTAACACCAGAACAATTTAACGTTGTTTTAAATCATTTTAATTGAATTCAATTTATCCATCCCCTGGGGCTGGATTGGAAATGCTGATGAACTCAATTTACAACTACGAATTTCTTCACCTGAATACTTCATGTTGAATCAATAAATTTCAGAGCTTTTTAACACTGAGTTTCCAGATTGAATTTAATTAATTGATTTAAGACAAGGTTGAATTGGATGTAGGAGTGCCCACCCGGTGGTAGTGAGTGGAGTGGTAATGCACTGTAGATATGTAGTTTAAGTAACTGGCTCAACAGTAAGCTAGCAGAACCTCAATCTGCAGTACAAGTTCTGGTGGTTTTGTCTAGCACGAGTTCTTGCAGCCTATGCTTTTCCAGAGCTCTCTATATCATACGCTTCCAGCGGTAGCCCTCTACAAAGCTCCCGGTGCTAATTCCAGTACCATAAGTCTTACCCACTACTACCTCTGCTCAGCGATGAGATGGGTGAGATGGCCGAGATGCGACAGTTGCAACCCAGAACACAATATTAACCCCATGGATGTTCCTACCCTATGTTCTAACTGTCTAGGCCCCGACCCCAACCTTCGAATAGTCAAGCAAGACGAAGGTGAAGAGTGCAAGCTATGCACAAGACCATTCACGGTGTTCAGGTGGCAGCTAAATGACGGATCCAAAAGAGCTCACAAGACTTTAATATGTAAAACATGTTCGAAACTTAAGAACTGCTGTCAAGGATGCATGCTTGATATCAACTTTCTAATTCCACTTGATGTCAGGGACACGGCATTAAGAATGGCCGGATTGGACCACTTGGTAACAGACTCATCAAAGTCCCGAAATTCAGAGGTCAGAGCCATCATGGCTGATAAACACCAGTCCAAATTTGAACAAGATGGAAATGATACCATTGAAAAGAATGAACAAGCAAAGGCGATACTCCAGCAAATAGCACAGGGATTGAACCAAAAGGAAGCCACCGGTAGAAGCCTGGGTCCTAAAACTCCCAAAAGTTTGACTCCCAGCAAGGAAACCAAGGAAAATACTGCCATCCCTGCTAACTTAACTAAAGTCATTAAAGCCCTTCCGTTCAATGGATCCTTGGAAACATCCAACCTCCAATTGACTTCCTTTTTCCTCTTTGGAATCCCCGAAGACCTTCCTCAATATGTCATATCGGAGTTCTTCCAGCAGTTTGGAAAGCTTAAATCCATCACTGTAATTCATAAATCCAAATGTGGATTTGTTTCCTATAGTTCTAGAAAATCAGCCCAGAGTCTTGTGGACTCGGTGCAACAAAATGGGCTCAATAATAACACCACCACTCCTGGACTAGTGATACTAAACCAATCGGCACCTATACGGCTTGCCTGGAGTGATATAAAACCACTAGGAAACTCTCCCAGTGACCACAAAAAGATTGCAATTGTGGTCAATAAAGTAATGCACCAGTTGGCTGAAAAGGACCACCGGGCAGAGACAAGCCGCAAGAAGGCTATAGAGAAGGGGCTGGACAAGAGACCTAGCCAGCTGAAGGCAAAGGCATCCAATACAAAAAATAAGCAAGAGGGGCCAACAGCCGAGAAATCGACATACAAAGCATCAGCCACCGATTTTGAGCTTTAAGGCTTTGCAGTTTTTGCAATTTTTTGCAGTTTTTTGCAATTGTTTTCTGATCTGCAATTTTTTGCAGTTTTTTGCAATTGTTTTCTGATCTGCAATTTTTTGCAACGGTGCGAGCCATTGTTAATTTATAGTTTTTTAGTTCTATTTACAAACAGATAGGTATCCTATTCAATACATACCCCGCAAAATATCTGGTTCCTGGAAGCTTTTACAATCATGGAGTACGAAAGCAGAGTGGTATTAAGAGTATTTCTATTTTTATTACCGTTTTTCCTCGTGGTGGCCCGGTTAATGGTGGTACTCCCAGCCACCAATCCTCCTAATGTTGACCACGACAAAACCTTTACTCTCTTGCCTGATTGGGTCCGAGGGTCTAATATCATGGTTTTTCTAGGATCTGGTGGTCATACAGGTGAGATGATCAAGTTATTGTCAAACTTGGATGTGACTGAATTGAGTAGAACCTGGGTGATCTCTTCTAGTGATACCACTTCGTTGATCAAGTGTAAACAGTATGAGGACCAATTGAGTTCTGAGTTCCCGGCCGCCTTTTTGACATTGCATAGGGCCAGGTCAGTTGGGGAACCAATTATTCTGTCCATTAAGAATACTATACTATCGTTTGTGGATACCTTGAAGCAATTGGTGGGGTTACCTCACTTGCCTGCTGTGTTGTTGCTTAATGGTCCTGGCACCAGTGTGCCGCTAGCGTACATGTTGTTTTTGTTCAAGTTCTGTGGCTTGGGAAATACAAAGATAATCTATGTGGAAAGTCTTGCTCGAGTTAAAGATTTGAGTGTTTCAGGGAAGTTATTGTTGCCCATTGCTGACAGATTGATAGTGCAGTGGGCTCCTGTGGCTAGTCGGTATAAGAGGGCTGAGTACTACGGGATATTGGTATAGGGGCTGGGGTGGGCTACGTAATAGGGCAGAGGACGTAGGAGTACTATATCGTGGGCTATAGAATGGTGTAAGCATGCTGTTCTCTGCACCGTCTTGCATCTATGCTCATTCTCATCCGTGCTTCTGCATCGCTCTCATCGATCCAGCCGTACGGTGTACGCGTAAGCTCAACAGACTGGAATCGTTACTGTTGGCCTTGAAATCATTACTGGTGGCTAGGATCCCGTCACTTCTGGCCTGCTGCAATGAGGAATGACTTCTCGGTGTCCGGCAATACCTTTGATGGTATATTGATAGAGTTTGGTGCTATTGGGGTAGATAAGTTCAACCTGGACGCGGAGGTGTTTCTTCTAACTCACATCCATAAAGATCATTTGGTGGGGTTGTGTAATAAGTCCTTTGGCTCACCGGTGTATTGCAGTGAATTAACGAAAAAGCTATTGGCTGTTGAACCGGATTATGAACGAGTGATACCATTTTTAAAGGCTGTCCCGTTCAATACTCCATTTCAGGTTAGTTTATCTGATCAAGTTGTTCAGTTAACATTAATTCCTTCATACCATTGTCCTGGGTCTACGTTATTTTTAGTCGAGGGGGCCCAGAAAGCGGTGTTGGTGACTGGTGATATACGGGCTGAGCCGTGGTGGGTTGAATCATTAAGGAAAAATGTCTACTTGCTTCCTTATATATGTGGTCACAAGACCTTGGATAACATCTACCTTGATACCACCTTTGGATATAGAGGTGAACCATTTATTGAGATGCTATCCAACCTGGAAGGAATTGCTGCTGTGATAAAGCTTTTGATGCTCTATCCGAGAGATGACCCAGACATCCAGGTTGATTTTAGGGATTATGTGCTTGGATTTGAAGAGGCCTGGGCCCAAATAGTCTCGTCACTCGATGGATATTTGCATATATCAGATGGCCTAGTGACCAAGAGAAAGGAATTGCTCAATTTTAATAATTATATTGTCCCTTATGGAGGGCTATTGAATCAAGTAAGTCAATATAACAATCAAAAGGGTCTCAAGTTCCATGTGTGCAATGATTCTGATTGCATTAGGTCTTGCATGTTTAAGATATCAGTCAAACAATGCATTAACTTTAACATTATAGACTTTGTTAATTCTTTGTTACCTATCTCCGTGGATCAGATACCCCCAGAAGAACGTGAACAACTAACTTTAATCGACAAGACTGCAAAGGGGTATGAAATCTATGATTTTAGGGGCCGTCGATGGTTGAAAGTGAAAAATGAATTATTGCCATCTGACATAAAGCTCATCTTTTCAAGGCACTCGTCATATAGTGAGTGTAAGGCATTTGTGGAATTATTTCATCCTTTACAGGTATACCCCTGTGTTGCATCCAAGGAATCATGGAAGAATGGGTTTGTTATGTCACGGTTGTTTGGCCCCGTGTGTAAACTGAACACTTTAACAAGCCTCAACTATGACGTTGGACGCTCTTGTTCTCTAGGGCTTCCATCGATTGATATCTTAGAGAGGCCTGTTAAGGTGATTCATAGGTGGAGGTTCGAGCAATGTGAGAAGGAATTACGGTTTATCGAAACCTATGTTAATGGAGAGAACCCCATGGCAATATCTGAATTCAATGATAGTTGTACTATTTCCTCAAATTCTCCAGATCTACAAAATGTTATCACTGATAGATACGATCCAAAATATACCATGTTTATTGAAAAGAGTCGACAGTTGTATAGAAAGTATTTAATTCAAGGATTACCAGGTCAAAAGCAGACCGGAAACTATTTACAAGATTTGCGGAACATGGAGAATGAAACGTTTTATTGCAGTACCTATTCATACCAATCATCCAGTGACAACTTAAGAACCTCGAACATAACTGTCAGTTTAACCTCCAATGAAAAGAATGACTGTGTTTTGGAGTCTCAAGGTACCTCATGTGATTCCCTACAGTTGCAGAGACAGGAATTAATTCACTTACCCCGTGACGGTGACGTGCTGGAACGAGAACATGAGTTTATTGACGAGTTTGGATTGGCTACCAGGATTCCTACTGTAGTAGACGATGAAAATATCCAGTCCTCAGTAAACTCTACAGAAGTATGTCTTACAAGGAAGCATCCTAAAAGGTCAGCTCTGGCCCATGGCATAAATACAGACATCATTAGTGGAGTCACCAAACGGTTGAAGCAAGACCCTGATAACTACTTTGACTATCATCTTCTGTCGCTAGCCAGCACAACAACCAACTAAAGAAGTAAGATCACAGCGAAACGCAGCATTGAATAGCACCATCACCACAACCATCACCACAACCAATACATAATGCACCAAGGAAACGCACCATCTATCCTCAATTCTCTCTCCATTGATGTGAACACTTGACACATTTGTAGAACGTAGTCATGGGCTCATCAGCAGACCTAATCTGTAATTGAAAGAAGTATGCTTTATCACCCCCACAAGCATCATCAGGACATTGTGCAGCGGTTTGGTCGACGTTGTCCCAAGCTCCTTCACCACCTAGCACATCATCAACCTCTTTTCTGGGTAGAACTGTTTTATCGTACATCTGGAACCCGTTGATTTTGAATTCGTACGGACATGTGGGACAGTAGAACTTATTGCACTCACCCTCCGACAGGGATATAAGAAGCATATTAGAACAATAGGGGCAGAACGAAAGCATATTTGAACCGTAGACCACTGGTGCGATGGGACTAACCTTTAGATTTTTTTCACTTTTTCAGATCAAGCAGCACCCTCGCTGGTGATAAAAATACTCAGTAGCTAGTGTGCTCGAAGGACTGATGGTATCAAAGAATCCATTTATAGACGACGATGGCACGCCGTTTCTGTCGCCTCTGATGAAGAGAATTGTTTCGGTGGCACCAACGTTGTCACCAGCCAAACAAGGGACCAATTCGCCCACCAGAATGTCTCCCAAAAAGGATATAATCTCTGCTGGTAGCAGTCCCATAAAGCTTTCACCGGTCAGAACTCCCAAGGGCCGGGCCGGGCTACGATCTCCTGCTCGAAGGACAAAGGAGGAGGTGAACCATTCGGCTCTAAGAAGAGCCTACAGAACCAAAATAAGTGCTATTTTGGCCGAGGAGGATGAGGACGATAGTGACAATGGCGATGATTTCTCTGACGAAGATTACGATAAGGCTGATTTGGCAATTGCTGATGCTATTATCAGGGAATCACACGAATCCGACCTGGATGATGAGTTTGACCCGTTATACGGGGATGCTGGAGAAGACAAGGATGAGGACGAAGACCAGGACGACGACCAGATGGCACCTGATAGTCCTTTACAAGAGACCGAAAGGCATCGAAAGAGACCAATGGGAGTGAAGATTCCAGAGCAGGAGCCCGTAAAGAAAAGAAAACCACCAGTTGGTGGGAGCTCGGAGGTGCTATCTATATTCAAGCACAAGGATGCCGATATTCTAGAGCCAGTTGACGAGATTAAGAGCACAAAAGATTCTCAAGTACAAGCTGCTAAAGACAGAGATGGAGATAACTTATTCTCGTTGGTTCAGGAAGAAACTAGGGAAACTATACCGGTGGTTAGTGGAGTGCCAAAGCTGGAGAAGGAGCAGGATGAGAGGGCTAAATACACTAAATTCCAGTCATTGCCAGTGCCACGGTTGTTGGATAACGGAGACATCCCCAAAAGTTATATCGAGCAGTATTTGACTGATATAAAATGGGACAAGTCCAAAAGTAATGATGTGGCCGACGACAGGGCTTACTTTTATGAAGGACCGCTTGGGTTCTTTGATCAGTGGAGTAATAGAGAAAAACACTCTGTACAACTGCTTTCACATTTTGGGATTACTCTTGATAATAAGGAGTTTTCTGAGCACCTTGACCTCTTATCAGCAGTCAAAAGGAAGGAGAAAGAACAGTTGTTTGATCTATACAAACCATTGTATCATCAATGGAGTTTCGAACTCACACAAGGGTTCAATATCTGTTATTATGGAGTAGGATCCAAGATTAATTTGATTACTGATTTTGTTAGTAACTATTTGATACTGTGGGTAGGTGAATTTTATAAATTGGGAGAATCTGAATTGCCCAAGGTACTTGTACTTAATGGCTACAACCCATCATTCAAGATGGCCCATTTATTGGATGATTTAATGAACATTCTTATCCCAGAAGAAATACGAGAAAAGGCTAGGATTCCCAAAATAATGGCCGATGCCTGGCCCATAATAATCCGGATTCTAGGCAAGATCCGTTCCAAGCAAACCAAATACATTCCTCCCCGGTTAATTCTTGTGGTCCACTGCATTGATTCAGAACCCATGAGAGATGACAAAACCCAAGTACAACTAGCAGATCTTGCCAATTTACCAGAGGTTAGAGTAATATGTTCATCGGAAAATATAGCTGCATCCTTGTTATGGGATCCATACAAAATTGAACATTTCAAATTCGTCTATCATTATGTGACCACTTATGAACCATACATCGTGGAAACTTCTCATAAAGATGTACTCACTTTAGGCCGGACCAAGAAGACAACCAGTAGTAGAGGAGTTAAGTTTGTCTTGAGTGCATTGAATGAGAACTCCAAGAAGATTTTCAAGATTTTACTTAATTTGCAAATTGAAAACATAAAATCCATGAATCCTAAAAGTACTCATAACAGTGCAAAGGGAAATTTAAGAAACGGTGTTGAATTCAAATCATTCCATCAAACTTGTATAGAGAATTTCATTACTGCCAACGAAATCAACTTCCGGTCCATGCTTGGAGAATTTGTTGAACATAACATGTGTACACTTGCAAAAGATGAGACCGGGAGAGAGAAGTTATTTATCCCTTTCACCACCGAAGAGATGTCCAAGATATTGAAGGACTCATATAGAGAGTAGCATATATACTTGTTACAGCATACAATATATCTATCCCACCACCCCACAGCCCGTAACACCCAACCCATTTGCAGCCATTTTCGCGGCAGCTCCTTCTGCGATTTGTGACAACGGGGATCTCATTTTTCTTGTTGGCGTAGGATAAATCTAAAGACATTATAGGATATTCCAGTGTCTGTCCACCACTTCAAAACCTATAGATCGTTAGCTGCGTAGAACCAGTCAATATGGATCAACTCGTGAAACTTCCCGAGGGGACCCAATTGACGGTTGGTAGCCACAAAGTCAAGATCCTCAAGTACCTATCGGAAGGGGGGTTTGCCCACATTTATAAGGTTCATATAGATCCAAAGGAAGACGGAACTGATATCGGATGTTTAAAACGGGTGATTATTCCCGATAAGAATGGGCTTCATCAGCTCCGAAAAGAAGTTGAGGTGATGAAACGATTAAGACATTCTCGATGTGTGGTTAAATATTTTGATTCTCATGCTGAACGATTGGAATCGGGGGCCTATCAGGTTTTAGTATTAATGGAATTGTGTCCTAATAAATCATTGTTAGATTTGATGAATGCTAAAATAAAGACAAAGTTGACTGAGCCGGAAATATTACAGATAATGGTGGATATTGGTATTGCCATTTACGAAATGCATAAACGAAAAATGATTCATAGAGATATTAAGATTGAGAATGTACTACTTGATGTTAACTATAGATATAAGTTAGGGGACTTTGGATCCACAAGTTCACCACTAAAGCCACCTACTAATCAACAAGAATTCCAAGCTTTGACCCATGATTTGGTTTATCAAACTACTCCTCAATATAGGTCTCCTGAGATGATTGATTTATATAGAGGGTTTCCCATTGATGAAAAGGCTGATATTTGGGCTCTTGGTTGTTTCTTGTATAAACTTTGTTACTATACCACTCCATTCGAGGCTAATGGACAGATTGCTATATTACATGCTTCTTACCAATTTCCTACTGCTCCCGTTTATTCTGGTGACCTAAAGAATCTTATTATTATAATGTTACAAGAGAGTCCTTTGTTTAGACCAAATATCGTGCAGGTGATAATGTTGGTGGCTGCCATGCTGAATATTGACTTCAAGACTCTTGAGGTTGAGGACTTTTATAAAGCTGGTCCATACAACTTCCATGCTTTACACGAATACCAAAGACAAAAGCATGCCGAGTTATTGAAGCAACAGCAGATGTACTATCAACAGCAACAACAGCAACAACAACAGCAACAGCAGCAACAACAGCAACAGCAACAAATCCAAGGTGCACTGCAAGGGGATGTGCCAGATTCCTTGAATGAAGAGATTGTTGACCCAACGAATGAGTCTGTTCCTGCTGATGAATTTGTGGACCCACAGGTAGATGAGAGTACTAAGGAGGAGGCATCTGAGTCTGATTTCAATACAAGTCTTGGTGATTTAGATGATTTGGACAATATTGAAGAACGGTACCCATCACTTGAAAACATTATTGTTGACTCTGAGACTTCAAAAAGTGGTGCAACAAGTGTGAAATCTGGTGCTACTACTGACGCTACCTCGGCTCCTCATCAAGCACCCAGGCAAGACAAGCAAGCTAATGATTTGTACTCTGATAGCAAGCTGTTTGACCTGAATAAGGTTTCACAATCACAAACCCCGTCGTCATATCATCCTCCAACTACTCACACATCCTCTAATGTGGGGTATCCACAACAATCGCCTCCTAATGCTCCTCATGATTTTCAGAAAATTTCGCCTGAAGAGGTTCAGCAGTATCAATATCAGCAAAATGCTTATAACTACCAAGCTGGGAACTGGATGTATAGGCAACAACAACAACAACAGCAACAACAACAACAACAGCAACAACAACAGGCACAACTGCATAATGCTTCTCCTCAAGCTTATGTCAACAGAACCACCTCGTATGATACTAAGTCCCGAAATAGCGAATCAATGGATAGAACCTCTTCCTTCAACTATTCGGAGCTTAAAAATAAGGAAGCCTGGGAAAAGCTGCAATCTAATGTGAATACAGATGCTGGGAAGTTAGCAGATGATATCTTTGGGTCCAAGTCGAGATCACCAGCAGAAGTGGCACATCCACAGAAGACTTCCCAAAGTGTGAAGTCAGAACCAGCTCTTTCCCAACAGGATGACAATGAAGATGGGGAACGTGATGAATCCAATGTTCGTCTCAGCAAGAGTAACAATTCTTCAGAGGTAAATATCGCTACTGACACCAACAATTCCGAGACCTATCCAAGCATTAATGATAAAGAAACCCAGCAACTGTATAAAGGAGATCATTTTGTTCCTTCTGATCTTATACTACTAGATGGGGAAACCCATCCAGGGGAAGAGGAGCAGCCTCCAAAGCCCCAAAGACCAAAGGTTTATACTGAGACAAAAAACAACCCACGTCGTCCATCACAATTTGCCAGTTCACCTGTTGTACCCACATCATCCAGTTTCACGAAGAACAATAATCCATTTCCTGTTAAAGGCCATCATGAACCAGCATATAACATGGAGCCTTTGGGACCATCTAAAACTTCGGAAGGCTCTAAGAGTTCTAATCCCTGGGGTGACTATTCCAGTTCCCAACCTATGAATGTGAATTTTCCCCCACGGGACCAGATGAGTTTGCATCAAAAGATGAGCTCGTTAACCATGAAGGAGAGCCCCAATACCTCTAGAAAGCCATCCCAGGAAGAGCCCGACTTGATTGATTTTGAAGCCGAAGAGTCCCATGGACCTAAGAATCCCGAATCTACCGACTCTACTCCGGCTATGGTACCAAATAGTTCCGTCAATAATATTCCTGGTGGAGAGTCATTGATTGATCTCGAGATAGACGAGTCCAAACCAGATGAAGCATCAAAGTACAAGCACGCAGAGAAACCTCATTTCAAGAAACGAGTATCTGCCATTCCTAATCCCTCTGATTTTAAAGTGCAAGAAGAGGTTATCGACTGGGCTTCAGATGATGAAAATCCAGAAAACAGTTCCCTGATGAGTCGTATTTCCATCCGAAATTCGTTAAAGCAGTCCCGTAAGTCAGGGGAGCATAAGCGGTCAGGAGAACAAAGGAAGTCCGGAGAGCATAAGCGATCAGAGAGTGCTTCTAGTGATCACCGAAAGAGGATCTCAAGGTTGATTCTGAATGGCTAAATGGCATAGTGCCTAATGTGTATATACATCTACATCCCAACGAAATATATAGACCATAACGATCCGATGCGCATCGCAGCATGTTCGACTGCAAAAAAAGTTGAAAAAAAAGTTGTCAATCTTTAGTAATCAAGTAGTATCAGAACTATCATGGATTCACAAAGAACCTTGAAGCAATTGTTGTCATCGTTGGTTCTCTCTTCTCCGGTACAAAGGGTCCAAAAGATCCCAGTAGAAGGGGATTTGGAGTCCGTTAAGAACCCCATATCATACATCGTTGGTGGCCGGTCTTCAGATCTCATTTATGGCAACGAATATGATCCTATTCTCTACAGTGAAGAAGGGTTGGCTATATTAAACAAGTATCCCGCAGAGGACTTGAACAGTGTGATGAGAGACTACGTTAGCTACTTGGGGAAAGAGTTTTCCAGCAAATTTGCATTGAGTGAACTTCATCTTCAGGTTATTGCCATTGCATTCCTCCAAACATTTATCCAACTAAATTTCACTGGTCCGTCTATTTCATACAGTCAGAAGGTATTGTTTCCCCAAGTTGATGAAGGGATTATTCAGTTAGAAGCTTTGAGGCTTCTTGGATTGGAGGGACAGACACCATATGACTTAATGGTGGACCCCGTATTCTTCTTGGTATCCACGTTAATATTTGAACTTTTGACTGGAACAGGAGCAGAGCACTCTTTGGTGGGCCCTTCGAGTATTGTAAATGCAGAAGCTATCTCCAGATCTGTTAGTGCTTTTGTAGAAGGTAACAAACATGATCCTGTAGTTGCTAGTGCCATGTGGTGGAGGTCAAGAGTGTTGCAAACTCACTTATCATTGTTTTCCGAACCCCCGGGGATAATATCCACTATTTCTACATTATTATTACCACCAGATACTGTGAATGCTTTATGTTCTGTTTCAGATCAAGATCCTGTTTTACAACAAAACTTACAGACTATATATTTTATTGAAGTGGCTAGGTTTGGTATACATGGAGGAGCAGAACATCTCTCTGTTCCCCTCTTACACAAAGCCCAGAAGGTTGCTGACTTTGATTTGGTGTTGACAGGGGCAAGAGCTAAAAGGACCAAATACCAAACTTTTCATACTTCTAATCTTATTTTACTTGCCAAAAGTAAACTGGCTGAATTTTATGAAGATGAAAGCCCCTCTGAGAACCCGGAAAACTTCGACTTGAACTCTGACGTGTTGTTGGAAAGACCTGAATTTGAATCGCTTGAGAATGTGGAGATGACTGATGGTCCTGAATCCAAACGTATCAAGTTCGATCCTACAAGTGAACAGATAGATGATAGTCCTGAGAAGCTTCTTCCCATAGCTATGGGAAAAGAAGACATACCAGTTTCACTTAAAGAACTTGATCCTAATAATCAACCACCATTATCCCATTTGGATGCTGTTCAATTGCTTCTAAGACTAACTACTTTGAAGCAAACATCCCCATCTGGTAACACATTAGTTGAGGAAGAATTATTAGCATTAGCAAGCAGAATCCTTTACGTTGATGCTAAAGACGTCAACTGGTCTATTTTTGGAAGGGCTCTCTGGGAAAGGTCACTCTTGGAAACAAACAAGGCGAGAACTATTGAAAGAGGAATACTTCAAATGACATCACTTATAGAAGAAATTGGTATTAAAATTAAGACCAAAATGATCCCACAATCAAATGAATCAACCGATCAAGCTTCCATAACTGCTTCCAGACTTCGGTTTATTCATCAACTTCCATTAATGCCCCAATGGTCCATGGATATCAAGTTAGCTGACAAATACATGTCCATTGGTGTTATCCGTTCAGCTCTAGAGATTTATGAAAGATTACAATTAGCATGTGAGGCTGCTTTATGTAATGCTGCTGTCGACAATGAAAAGGAAGCCGAAAGATTGTTATTAGATAGAATCAGTAAGCATCCAGAAGATGCCAGAGCCATCTCGATTTTAGGAGATGTCAGACAAGATCCAAGTTTATGGGAGAAAGCTTGGCAGGTAGGTAAATATCATAAAGCCAAAGCATCCTTATCGAAATATTACTATTCACCTCCACAAGACTCAGGTCTTACAAAGAATGTTGAAATGGCAGTCAAACATATGAATGATGCTCTTCAAATTAATCCATTGAGCTATGAAAATTGGTTCTTTTATGGTTGTTGCGGTTTGGAATCAGAACAATACGAGTTAGCAGCAGAAGCATTCACTAGGTGTGTGGCTCTTGATGACTCCAGTTCCTATGCTTGGTCAAATCTTGCCACTTCCTTGTTACGTCAGGATAAAACCAGACCGGCATTCAATGCATTGAAGAAAGCATTAAGAAGTGCTAATGAAAATAAGCGGTCCTGGAGAATTTATGAAAATTATTTGATTGTTGCCATGAAGTTACATGAGTGGAATGATGTATTAATTGCTACAAGAGAATTGATCGATATCAAGGGCAATAATGATGGTGAGAGATCTATTGATATTCCTATAATTGAAAGGTTGGTAGAAATCTTGGTATCGACCGAATTTCCAAAGGAAGATGGGGATAGGCTAACCCATTATCAATCCTCCTGTATCGATTTGGTATGTAACATACTTCCAAAGGTCATTACTTCCTCGTCTAGATGTTGGAGAATCGTGGCCAGAGTAGAATTATGGAGAAGAAAACCTTGGGAAGCCCTTGAGTGTCACGAGAAGGCATATAGAGCAGTTTCCAGTAACCCAGATTTAGAAACAGATGAACTGATTTGGAATGAATCGGTTGATGCCTGCTCGGACCTTTGTGCTGCCTATGAGTCATTGGGAGAGATGCCTGGTAAACATGGAGCAGGAGATGTTGTTTGTCAGGACTGGAGATTTAAAGCTAGATCTACGGTAAGATCTTTAATGTCAAAAGGTAAAGATATGTGGCAGGATAGCGAAGGATGGTATAAGTTGCAAGACTTGAAAAGCGAATATAGTAGCTGATTATACGGTATAAACTCTATAAAACCCTAAATGTATATATTAGATATCATTAACTATTTCGAATCTGTCGAAGTTCAAAGATGCAACTCTCGTGCTCCGTTGTTTGTTTCTCTTCTCTGGTGTCTCCTGTCTGTCGCTGGTGGGAGTTGTTAGGAATAGAATATCTGCCAAGTACTCGGCAAATTTAGAGATTCTATTATCGTGAAGATAAGTCCTTGTTGCCTGTAATAATATCAGCACTAGTGAGTTGAACGAATCTCTGAGGTGGCTTGAAGTGTCTATTCTGAGAAACATGACAAACCCATACACCAAGAAGGACGTGTCACCATGAATTAGGAATTCGTAAAGATACACAAATGACAAACTACATTCAATAGTTGCGGCCATGGTCAATGTCCTGTGTTCTAAAGTTCCCATCACCGGGTAAAGGTGTCTTGAAAGAGAAGTGTTGGAGCCCAAATCTTCCACCATGGAGACAGAAACGTTTAAAATTGAGTAAAGCCAAAGGGGCAAGATCTTGAATGGATTGGCTGGGGAATTGTAAATGATCATACTAGTGGCAAGGAGGTAGGTATTTTCTGATTTTATAATATTAGACAAGGGAATTTCCCTGTTGCCCGTTTTAACCTCCCGTGATAAAACCAAGCTCAAGTGACGACAAGTAACCAACAAGTATGTTAATACCCAGCTGATGACTGAACAGTTATACATCAATTGGTTATTGGGTTTAGAAGTAATTAGATGATAGAACACAGACAGACCGGAAACAACTGCCATTCCTTGGGTTAATAGCCAGATGGTCTGAACCGTTTCGTCAGCAGAGAGTGAAGCAAGCGTTGGGAGATTAGCAACAGTTCCATGGGCGTTTTCTAAGGCAACAAAGAGGTACATTTTAAGTGCTACATAAAATCTGTGTTGGCACACCCAGGCCACCACCTGGTGTACCATTGGTCTTAATGTGTCTCTTAGTTTATCTAGCTCATGGAACTTGAAATACCTAGAAGGGTTGGGGTCTAGCATTATTGGGTGTAATTGCACTTGTAGTTAAATGGGTGCAAAAATGAACCTGCCAAGCCGGGGCTGTGAGGATTTTGCAGCCATTTGTGCTATTGGCACAGAGAGAGATGTGAAGCACTTAGACTTCTGTCCAGCCGTTGTGTGAGCTACAGAACACACTGTCTGACCTTGGGAACCCCATTATCCTCTAGGAGCCGTATTTGGAATATTGCAACCATCAGCAGCCTTTTAAAGCCCAATGTGCTGGTGATTGATGGCAGGGCCATAGCCTATTTACCGCAGCACGACCAGCATAGATGCTAGTCTGTCTACTCCTCAGATGTGGTAAACCATGAGTATTACCACACCATCGTACATTTCACATTGCTGGTCCTGAAACAATTGGCTCAGTTATAAATCCACCTACACCAACAACCATACCCAGCTACACCACCAACTCCACCACCTCCTTTTGCAGCCATGTCGAGCCCCACTGCAACAAAGTTTCGGTAGAGGAACGCCGCCGCCGCGTTTCCCTCTTTTTTTTCTGACACCAAACACCAAACAAAATATCATTATTGTACTTACAGGTACTTATAGTTGAGGATCGGTTTATAGCTGAGTAGCCGATTGTGGTTTTGTAGTTGCTAAGTGACTAGAACGTCTTAATAGTTTTAATTCCACTCATTTTCAAATTTTCTAGTTTCCAACTGATTCATTCTTGTCCCATAATCTTACCATGGTAGATGATAAATATATTGGATTGGCATTGGCCATATCGTCTTCACTCGCTATTGGGATCTCTTTTATTGTTACGAAGAAAGGATTGATGGATGCTTCACATAAAAACGGAAATAATAATGTCGAAGGACATGAATATTTGGCGAATCCTATTTGGTGGGCCGGAATGATAACTATGGCCATTGGAGAGTTTGCTAACTTTGCTGCTTATACTTTTGCTCCACCAATTTTGGTTACTCCCTTAGGAGCTTTGTCAGTGATTATCGGGGCGGTATTGGCAGCCATTTTTTTGAAAGAAGAATTGGGGACTCTAGGGAAATTAGGATGTGCTATATGCTTGTTGGGGTCAGTTATAATTGTATTACATGCTCCTCCTGATAAAGAGATTGAGACGGTTGATGAAATCTTGAGTTATGCTGTAAAGCCTGGGTTTTTATTTTATTGCTTTGTGGTGGCCTGTTACTCGTTATTTATGATTTATAAGATAGCTCCCAAATATGGGCATACCAATCCAATCATTTACATTTCCATCTGTTCCACCGTGGGGAGTATATCAATCATGGCTATTAAAGCATTTGGAATTGCTCTTAAATTGACATTGAGTGGAAAAAATCAATTCACTCATGTGTCGACTTACTTGTTCATTCTTGTGGTGGTAGTTTGTATTTTAACCCAAATGAATTATTTCAATAAGGCATTGGATCAATTTGATACATCTATTGTTAACCCATTATACTATGTCACCTTTACCACCTGTACTTTGGTGGCATCATTCATTATGTTTAGAGGATTTAATACTGCCTCAGCCGTAAATGTTGTTTCCCTTTTGATTGGATTTTTAATTATATTTAGTGGAGTTTATTTGTTAAATATTTCCAGAAAAGAAAATGAAGGCAAAAGTAGAGAAATCTTTGGAATCCATAGTGGGAAAGATATTGGCCCTATGGATGGAGGAGTAACTGGATTTCAATCGATTAGAAGATCTATGCAAGCTTCAAGAGGAGAATATGATAATGAAGAGACGTTAGGATTAAGAAGATTTGATAGTTTTGAATTGGGTAGTGATGATGAAACTACTACCATTCAACCTTCTCATAGAGATTAACCTCTAATTTTATATATATGTATATATTATGTTGGTGAAATCTACACAAAGAAAACGAATTAATTAATCCTATAAATACACTAGATATCATCAATATCCAATTCTTCCTTTTGCTCTTCTTCATCCTCACTACTATCTTCAGCACCGAATTCAAAGTTGACATCTTCATCATCATCAGCACCAAAAGTATCAGTTTCATTAATCTTAGCATTCTCTGGTAATTCACCAACACTCTTTAAGGTTCTGGCTTCATCAGAGTTATATTTATGAACTACATCACATTGGTCATCTTGGAAATCTCTTAAAGAAACCAATATAATATCCCCTTGTGACATCCATACCTTCTTTCTTAATTTTCCTCTGATATGACCCATCCGTTTTTCGCCATCAAAGCAACTAACTTCGAGTCTACCGTTCCCCAACATCTTGGTGATTTGGGCATATTCTTGACCTTCTTCTTTATAGATCAATTCTCTCTTTTGTCCGGAGTTGGCATTCTTACCTCTTCTTCTATTCTTACCACCTTTACCTTTTCCTGATTTCCCCATCTTTTGTTAGGTTTTAAAAGATGTGTGGTTAGTAGGTTTTAATGTACAATGAAAATTTTGTTTGGTGAAGAAATGGTTTTTTCTCAAAAAATTTTTTTTTCGAGGCCACGCCGTGCGACATCTTTCACGTTAACTAAAGCTGATGGTAACTCAGTTGTAAGTGAGTTAAGTAGAGTGTTTATGGTAACCATGGAATCGTTTGAAGTTAATACTCAGTTTGTACAATTGCTAAGAAACATAAATCCATCGGTGCAAAGTTTAAAGAAGACTGCCCACTTTGCTATCAAGAATTGGGAAAGTGAAGATTACCTATTACCGTCGATATTGAATTTGCTTGAAGATCGAACGGTAGAGTTGAACACAAAGTCCACCATATTTCAGTTTATTGATGTGTTGATCAACGAATCTTATTCGATATCGCTGCAGCCCAAATCAAACTACTCCTATCCGTACATCAATGGACTCAAGAATGAGTTACCAGGAATCTTATTGAAGGTATTACCAGGCACCAGTAATTACAATTTGTATAATGTATTCACGAGTCTTAAGAGCATATCTGGGGTGTTGAAGATAGATACTGCTGTGTATGAGCAGCAATATCGATCACTAGAATCGGACCTTTTAGACCAACAAGATCGAGAAAATATCACTCTGAACTTGCCGTATCCAGACATCACACTTGAGGATGAAACTACTATTGATGATAATAAAGAACCTATAATTACCACCTGGAGATTGTTGATCCAGAAACGGAAACAGAGCTACTACGAACGCTTGAGGTTGCTTAAACATCAACCACCGGTGGAAAAGGATATAGCTGAAGACGAGTTATTTCACTTAAAGCCAAAGGATATGGTGAATCCTACTGAGTTATCTAAAAAACAAATTCTTCTGAGAATGGAGGATGATAGAGAAGCACATAAACGGTCTAAAGAAAATCTTTGGGTGGTAGAGAGGGGTAAGAATTCTAACCAAGTCACTGAGGAGGAATTCTTTAATTACTATTGGAATAAGTATGATGTACTTACTGGAGATGATCAAGCAGCATTATTACAAAGTCTTGATGATTTTAATAGTGCTGTTCTTGCTAGTTATAAGGACGAGCAACTGTAGCATGTTTATTAGTTTATCTATAAATACCTGTATAATTATCCGATTATTTAAAACAATGTAAATTAGATTTATTTGGTTACTGCTGATGCAGCAATAATGCTTAATAATTCATTTCTTCCTGATACTCCATAGGTAGCTGAAGTACTTTTACATTTATTGTCAAGGGCTGCCACCGTCAACACATTAGGGATGCTGTTACTTTTTGATAATTCATTTCCAAAGGCAAAATTTGGTTCGTCCGTCAAGGTGGTGCCTCCACTGATGAATAATCCCTTGATCTTTTCTTTATCATTTAATTCCAATGGAGATTCATTTTCTTTCACAGGAGTACTAGTGACTGAATCAGTCAATAATTTAGGTTCAAATTTATTTACTGGCTCATCATTATAGAGATTAACCAAGTAATTCAATGCTCTTAATCCCAACTGGTTTTGTTGTACAACAACACTATTCCTTATTAACGAAGCATGGACTCCATCTCTTTCATCAAAGATATCATTCACATGTTGGATTAAATCACCCATTAAGTCAACACTTCTTTCCCGATCTTCATTAATTGAACTACCTGGATTAAATATGACTGTACAATCTTCAAAATCGGCTTTCGATCCTGGTAATCTTTCAACTTTTGCTTCAACCAATTGTTTAACTTGGGGCATCCAGTTACTAACATCTTGTTCATTGACCAATGATATCCAGCTATTACACCCAATTACTTTGATGTATCCACCATTTTCAGCAATTAAACCTAACCTTGGCAATCTCTTGAACATAGTATCTAAGGTTGATCTCTTTAAGTAACTGCACAAGTATACCTTATTGGATTCATCACTCAATAAATCATTCAACAATGCGGCCAATCTGCTTGGAGGAAGGATATCTGAGTTCTTGATATCACTGGTTTTAATTGAAACAGGAACTTTAGATGTCTTGGTATCTGTGACACTTGAAATGGCTGATGCGGTTTCCAAGTTGATGAAGTACAATTTCTTACCATCGTTGGTAGCATTGAAGAAATCTTTAAGAACTTGTTGATTGAACGTCTGCAAGTTCATGGTATCTCTTCTTTCATTCAAATTCCATGCCTCATTAATACTCAGAAGGCATCCTTGGACCCAATGACGATAATCATGTTTTGATACCACTTCATAACAATTTCTCCATCTTTCAAGTCTCTCATTTGGATCCATTGTTAACAGTTTATAGAACATCTCCGAAAAGTGTTTAATATCCCATGGATTAATCTGTATGGCTCCTTTCCCATTACAATCCAAGATTTGTGATGATCCAGTGAATTCACTCAACATTAAGGGAGACTTTCTCTCGGTAGTGGCCACAATAAATTCATGACAAGTAAGATTTAATCCTTCTCTCATGGAGGAAACCACAAAAATATCCGATTCTAATTCCAAAGCCAAATATTGATCGAATCCAATATCTTGATGAAGCAATACAACTGGTTGACTAACGGAGATATTATCAGCCATGGCGTTAATTCTCCCCACTATTTGCATTACTTCAGAATTATAATCTTCTTCACTGGAACTTCCTATACAAATTTGAATAAGAACAGTATTATCCACAAAGGAAGGATTGTCAGCTAAGAACCTCTCGTAAGCCAAAAGCTTTTGTTTGATACCTCTCAATTTATCCAATCTATCTCTAGAAACGATAAGTCTTTGATCGGACCATCTTTCTCTGATTCTTCTTCTCCATTCGGTCACTTCCTTTGTTCCTAACAAACTACCTAAGGATCCAGCATCAATACCAACAGGAATGGTGTTTACCATGGTAAATCGTCCTTCGTATGTTAAGCCATAATCACTGGCATCAGCTAACAATAATCTAGAAGCAGTTTGTAAAAAATGTCTGACGTATTCTTCAGTTTGGAAGGAGATGGAATTGGCCCCTAACATACCTTTCAACAATGCGTCTCTTTGAGCCAAACATCTAAATACCTCCGAGGAAGGAAATGAAACGTGTAGGAATAACCCGATTTTAGCATTTGGTAATTGCTCTCTGATCATCTGAGGCACAAGTAATAAATGATAATCATGAATCCAAATCATATTTTCAGGGTCATTGGGATCTAAGTTACCGTTTTCTTTTTTATAAACTTGGACGATTCTATCAGCCATCATTTGGTTTAAAGCTTTATAATGACCCCAAGAATGCTCTTCAAATGCTTTGGACTTGGGATTATCTGGGATTTCATAATGTAAAGTAGGCCACAACATTTGTTTACAAAAAGATTTATAATGACCAGCAAAAGTTAAATCACTTGGGTAAATAGGTTCACTAAAGTATTCATCCCGTAGTTTTTCAGAGATCTGATCAATTACCCGTTGGGGTACTTCATCTGTGGGTATAGCCAAAGTTCCAACCCATTTCCTGTTCTTGATATAGTTTTCATCCACTGCCATTTTGACAGCTTTAATCAAAGATCCATTACCTTTTGCTGCAAATAAAACATTCCAAGGACTTGTTTCAAAAATATTCGATTGTGGTATAACCCCGTCCTCCAATTTAGGATCGGAGAACCCTCCAAAGGGGGCCAATTTGATTCTTGATCTTGGATTAATCATTTCATTAAAGTCATTATCCCACTCATTACTATCACTATCAACGTCAAGAACGTCATTCATATGGTCATCACCGGTAGTTTCATCAGCCTCCGTGATAGGGTCTATCAAAGAAGTGGAACTATTGTTGTGTAAAGTCATGGAAACCCCAGCTCTATTAAGAGCAGCATTGACTCTTGCAGCACCTACATTATTACCAGGACTAAGGCCCGACCCAGTATTAGGGCCCGAGGACCCAGTATTAAGACTAGATAATCCAGTACTTGAAAGGCTCTTCTGACCTTGCATGCCTGATAAGCTTGTCAAGTTGGTGGCAGACCTGCTCACCTTCAAAGAGGGTAGCCCAAAATCTTCATCATTCTTCTTCTTTGCATCCACCACCAGACTCCTGAAATCTTTGTTTACGGTGGACCTGGGCTGTATATACTGGGGCCCCAATCGTTCACTTAAACTATCAGCAAATATCTCTTCCACTGGTTTATCAGCAGCAGATTCATGAGACTTGGAGAAGAATTCGTCCACTGATTCGGGTCCATGTTCGTTGACGTTGGCCGAGCTTTGGGCCTTGATTCCACCAATGGCTCCAGAACCACGGGCCTGTCCAGTTGCAGAAACACGGGCCTGTCCAGCTCCACCACGGGCCCTTCCCCCGTCGGCCTCACCCCCAGCACCAGGCGAAGAGGTGGGCGAGTGGTGATGAGAAACGGCCGAGCTCAAGGACGGCAAAATAGAACTCAGCTTGATGGCCATCGGCCTTGATCCAGAAATACTGGGGCGATTGGGCCGTGTGGAGGAGGTGGAGGGCCGTCTAGCACCATCATTAGCAGCATTATCAACATCCAATTGGTGTTGGGGTCCCACTTCAAATTGCACGGTATAGGGTAAAAACAACGAACCAATAATCACAGTCATCAGATACGGGAGTTAGCAGCAGTTAATAGCAGTTAGAATTGGATGTAGGTGATATTTGGGACGGATTGCATCAACTATATATAGTTGTAGGATTGATGTTTCTAGAATTTGCTGAGCATTGTTGCTAGTTTTGTGCAGGAGGGGCAGCGACGCAGGGACCTAGCGGGCAGGAACCCAGGGACCTAGCACGGGTAGAGACGCTCGCACGGGGGGACGCAGTTCCGCAGGCCAGGCGGGCGCGGTTCCGCACCATCTGCAACATCGTTGCTCGGTATGGGCCATCACCAGGTGCTTTGTATGTGGTGGTGTTGTATCTGCTGTATCTGTATCTGCTATTACTAATAAACTGCTTCCTGTTCCACCATGGACTCCCTCCACCTCCTAGGAGACGCCCACTGCCATCTCAGTGTCGACCTAGATCTCCCCCACTGTGGGAATCTCATCCACCATCTCACCAACAATTGCAGCCATTTGTGCAGCCGGTTTTTCAAGTTAATGTCCACCAACCACCTTGATATCGATATGGTGGACCTGTTGGTTGACCAGCTAGGCCCTCAATTGCCTCTTATATACCCTTACTTCGGCATCCATCCGTGGTATAGTCACTTATTCACCGACCTAGATGGTGATGGTTATAGTGATGATCACCAATTAAAGCACGATCACTACCACCAAATACTTTCGCCAGGCCCTTCAGATGAGTTCTTGCTGGTGTTACCACCACCATTGAGTCTTGAAAAGCATTTACAAAAAATCGACCGGTTGTGTAGAAAACACCAAGTGTATGGGATTGGAGAGATTGGATTGGATAAACTATTCCGAATTCCATCCAATGGGTACTATGGAAACCAGGCCATTGCTAATGACTTTGATGTCAAGTTGTCTCCTTACAGGGTAAAGATGGACCATCAAATGAAAGTGTTTGAAAGGCAATTGGTGTTGGCAAACCAGTTGCAAACCAGAATCTCTGTGCATTGTGTGAAAGCTCATGGTCCCTTGTATGATGCCATTACCCAGTACGGTCAGATTTCACAGGTGGCTTTACACTCCTTCAGTGGGTCTGTTGAGCAGGCCAGGCTTTGGATTAGGAAGTATAAGACCCGGGACCTGGACCTGGACCTGGACCTGAGGTCTACCCATCCATTGGTGTTCTCGTTCTCCAACTACATCAATGGAGTGCCAGAGAAGGAACAGCATTTGAAGGACATTGTGACAGAGTTGCAAGATAATCAGATATTGATAGAGAGTGATATCAGTATCGATAAGCACTTACAGGAGGACTACTGGAGTCATTTACTGGGGATCAAACAGAGTATTCAAACCGTCAAAGGATGGGATGACCAGAGATTTTTGGAGGTGATGAAGGAGAATTTACACCGGTAAAGTACTGATATATATTCAATACACAATATCAATCATGATATCTATAATCTGGATTTGATAATATCAACAAATTCTGGTTTTAAAGAAGCTCCACCAACCAAAAATCCATCAACATCAGCTTTATCTTTAAATTCTGGAGCATTCTTACCATTAACAGAACCACCATATAAGATTTGAACTTTTTCAGCAGCATCAGCTCCAATGGTTTTGGTTAAATGAGCTCTAATAGCTTTATGAGTATCTTGAGCATCATCAGGAGTAGCAGCTAATCCAGTACCAATAGCCCAAACTGGTTCATAAGCAACCACAATTTTAGACCAGTCAGAAACAATCTTGGATACTGCATCTAATTGTCTAGCACAAACATCTAAAGTAATGTTAGCTTTTCTTTCTTCCAAAGTTTCACCAATACATAAAATAACCGATAATCCTTGTTCTAAAGCAAATTTAGTCTTTTCAGCAATGAATTCATCTGATTCTTTAATGATAGTTCTTCTTTCAGAATGTCCAGTTAAAGTCCAAGTAGCTCCTAAATCTAATACTTGATTAGCAGAAGTTTCTCCAGTATAAGCTCCTGAACCTTTAGTATAAACATTTTGAGCAGAAATTTCAACGGTTTTTTGGGTGTTCTTTTCAACTGCTAAGCTTAAATAAGGTGCTGGGGGAGCAATTACCACTTGAACATCTTTTGGTAATTCAGCAGTATTTAAGTTTTCAACGATTTTAGTGACTGATTCTTTAGAACCATTCATCTTAAAGTTTCCTCCTACAAAGAATTGACGAGCCATAATGAATTAATTGGGTGGTGTTGTTAATGTGAATAATTTAATTCGACCGGTATTGGTGCCTATATATAGTTGCTGAGAACCGGCGAGGGCGACCATGATCCGATCACCCGACGGTGGTGGCACGCCGGTGGTGGTGCCACGTCGGTGCCTGTCACCGGTGGTGCTGCGTTGCCGGTGGTGCTGCACCGGGGAGCGAGGTTGCAAATTTGCAGCCCATATGAAAATGATGTCTACATTATAAATAAACGAATAAGGAACTAAACGAAATAAACACTTACTACCGTGGCCACGACTTCTACTGGCTCTTACTGCTCTATTGAATCAGTACTATTAACCTGACTTTGGTTATCATACTTAAACTTACTCTTAAACTTGTCAGTGTAATTATTCCCTGGGGAACAGATTTTTTTAAAAGCATCTTTAATTTGGGAATCTTTGTTTTTGGTGGACTTGATGGCATTTTTCTGAGCCATTAGGATGCCTCTGATATCGAGATCATGAACGTTATTTAACCGGTTGACGGAATTAAATTCTACTTCATCTCTAATTTCTCGTTCAATATCTTCATTGTTCTCTATATCATCATCATCCAAATCATCCCAGGTCTTTAAAGGAGTCTTGAGAACATATTTCTTCTCTGTCTTCTTCATGATTAAATACTGACAGTGGGGAATATTTCTTAATGATTCAAATTCTTCATATGACCATCTGAACCACTTCATTAAAAACACCCGGGCCCAAATTCCATGGGTTACTAGCACCAAAATGTTGGGGAAATCATCACTTTGAAATTGTCGAAATAAACTTTCATTGAAACTAGCAATTCGATCATAAACATCTGCTGCACTTTCTCCATGAGGAATCCTATAAAAAAAGTGCCCATAATGAGCTCTTTCTTCCCATATTCTTTCCATCTCTTCTGGGGTCAGTTGAAAATTCCCAAAATCTTGTTCTCTCATTCGAGGCTCTTCTTTGATTCGATAGTTCACCCCTGGGAGGTCTTTAATTCCTTCAATAATATCATTACATGTTTGCCTGGCTCTCAAGTACGGGGAGGTATAGAATAATAATGACCGACTGTTATTGCCTCCTTCACACGGCTGATCAAACATGTCCTGTTTCAAGAAATCTCGAAGGGTGAATCCAGCTGAGGTTGCTTGGTAATGGCCTGTTTCTGTTAATGCCACTTTGTGGTTGGGTGTGTATCTGTTTACAGATTTGTCACAGTTACCTTCCGATTCTCCATGTCTTACTAATAATATATACTGATTTTGTTAGTACTAGTTGTGAAGGGCCAAAACTTTCAGGAATGGCACTGTGAGACCATATCAACTGGCACACAAAGAATACATACTTTTGGCTTCCCCATGATTGTTCTAGAGGTGTAGGTAAAGATAGTTAAAGGGTATTGTTATCAAGGATTTAGGACCCTCGCGAGTGGACTGATGAGATCAGTGCGATGGTGTCGCAGTTGCGATGGCCAGGCGTACAAGTTGGCACTAGAGGTGTACCTAGGTTGCGGAGTTATGGGACCAGAGTTATCGTTTACCTAACGTACATTACTACACATCATTACTCAACTTGCCTTCAATGGAAAAACTCTTGACCAATTCTTCATCACATTTCTTCAACAAATCATCAGCTAAATTATCTATAGCATTTGAATATAAGATATTATTATATCTGGAAGGTTCTTGAGGAAGTTTGAATAATGATTGCCATTCTCTAATATCTAATTCCTTTTCACCTCTTTTTGCTCTTTCTAAATTTTCTAATCTTCTATTTTGTTTCCATTGTAATACTTTAAGGTTTTCCTTTTGATATTGTCTTTGATAATAATTGAAATTATTTTGATCATAATTATAAGAATCGATTTGACTTGATAAACTTTCTAATAATTTAGCAGTAACATTATGATTAGATGATAAATTTAATAATTCAAATTCATTAACATTTTTATGACTTAATTCTTTATTACTTAAACTATCAGATAAATATAAATCAATTAAAGCTGAATTATGAATATCAATAGGAATTTCTTCAAAAATATTTAAATACGATAATTTATTATTTTGTAAATCTTTTGATTTCCATTTCCCGTCTAAATGAGTTATGATAAAATTCTTGGTTAATCTTATAGCTTTGATATCGACTTCTTTATTATTGGAAGCCATGTTATGTACCAAAATAAACGCATTCTTATTGGTTAATTGTTGCTGAAGTAATGCTTCCACCAATTGATTGGTGATAAAATTCCCAGAGGTGGTGCTTTGAAACCACCCTTGAAATTCCACTCCATATCCCAACTCCTTCAAAGAACTTAAGAGTTCTTGTTGGTACTTGTTTCCACTTCTTGATCTCAATGATCCTCCCTCGTATTGATCAGGATATGGGAAAGCATAGCTGTGGGTGATATCCAAAAACCCACTATCATCTTCAAACCCAAATAATGATCCGGAATAAATCGATGGATAATTCTCAGAGGTGTGTCTAATCATGGACAATAACACACTTGCCTCCATAGTTAATGATGTAGCACTTGGGGCTTCATATTGCTTGTTCCTTAACGACATAATGCTAATGGTGGTCGTAGTAGTGGTGGTGGTGATAGCAGCTATTAGTTGAAAATTTTTCTTCTGTCTGCGCGCACCACCGGTGAAAAAAATGGTGGTGAAAATCGATGCGTGGTGGTGAAAAAATTTTCTAACCAGTGCAAACCATGTCCGTTAACGAAGCAGCAGAACAGTTACAGAAAACCTACTTGGATGATGTTACCGGGGAACAAGTGTCCAAATCCGAGTTGAAAAAGAGACAAAAAACCAGAGCTATTGAAGCTAAAAAGGCCGAAAAAGCTGAAAAGAATGTGGCCAAACCTAAACCCGCAAAGGGAAAAGATCAATTGGCAGACTTAAATCCTAATCAATATTTTGAAATTAGATCTCGTCAAATTAATGAATTAAGACAAGAATATAATAATGATTCTACCAAGTTTAATGCTTACCCTCATAAATTTCAAGTATCCATGAGAGTTCCTGAATTTTTAGAAAAATATGGATACTTGACTAAGGGTGAAACCTTGAAAGATACTGAAGTATCAGTGGCAGGAAGAATTATGAATAAGAGAGAATCAGGATCTAAATTAAAATTTTATGTGTTGAAAGGAGATGGAGTTCAAATCCAAATTATGGCCCAAGCCCAAGATTGTGCTAGTGTGGAAGAATATGAACAAATGCATGAATATTTAAGAAGAGGTGATATTATTGGAATCACTGGTTACCCAGGTAGAACTAATCCTAATAAAGGAGGAGAAGGAGAAATCTCAGTATTTGCTACCAAGGTTCAATTATTAACCCCATGTTTACATATGTTACCCACCGAACATTTTGGATTTAAAGATCAAGAACAAAGATACAGAAAACGGTATTTAGATTTGGTGATGAATGATTCAGTTAGAGATAGATTTAAAGTTAGATCCAAGATCATTAGATATATTAGAGACTTTTTAGATACTAGAGATTTTACTGAAGTAGAAACTCCAATGATGAATACAATTGCTGGTGGTGCTACTGCTAAACCATTTATTACTCATCATAATGATTTAAATCTTGATATGTTTATGAGAATTGCTCCAGAATTATTCTTGAAAGAATTAGTTGTAGGAGGTATGGATAGAGTATATGAAATTGGTAGACAATTTAGAAATGAAGGTATTGATATGACTCATAATCCTGAATTTACCACTTGTGAATTCTATCAAGCTTATGCTGATGTATATGATTTAATGGATATGACTGAATTATTATTTAGTGAAATGGTTAAATCTATTACTGGTGATTATAAAATCACTTATCATCCTGATGGCCCTGATGGGGAAGCTTTAACTTTGGATTTTGCTAGACCATGGAAAAGAGTTCATATGATTGAAGAATTAGAAAAAGTTTATAATGTTAAATTTCCTCCTGGTGATCAATTACATACTGAAGAAACTGGGAAATTCTTAAAACAAATCTTGATTGATAATAAATTGGATTGTCCACCTCCATTAACCAATGCTAGAATGTTGGATAAATTAGTAGGGGAATTAGAAGATGCTAGTATTAATCCAACTTTTATCTTTGGACATCCACAAATGATGTCACCATTAGCTAAAAGGGATAGAAATGTTCCTGGGTTATGTGAAAGATTTGAAGTATTTGTGGCCACTAAAGAAATTTGTAATGCTTATACCGAATTGAATGATCCATTTGATCAAAGAGCTAGATTTGAAGAACAGGCTAGACAAAAGGCTCAAGGAGATGATGAAGCTCAAATGGTTGATGAAACTTTCTGTAATGCTTTAGAATATGGATTACCTCCAACTGCTGGTTGGGGTTGTGGTATTGATAGATTAGCCATGTTTTTAACCAATTCTAATACCATTAGAGAAGTATTATTATTCCCTACATTAAAACCTGATAGTTTTGCTAAAGGAGAAGAAAAATCTGAAAACTAATAATATTTTAATATTAATATACAATAATTTCTATATTACAATTACTTTCTAATTAATTCACCTCTTCTTTTCATCTCCAATGCTTTTTTATATGGAGGAGATGTAGGCCGTTGTACTGGTTCTAATAATTTATTCCCACTATCTAAAGTATAAGTAGCATCAGAATCAGTATCATTTAAATCTCCACATGCTATAAATTTAGCTATTAATTTTTCATCCTCTGGTAATTCTAAATGTTGTAGATTCTTTGGTTTCCCTATATTGGCATCTTCAAAGAATTCTTCAGTGGATTTATTAATCTCTAATTTGGGATTCCAATCAGCACTAGGTCTATAATTCATACACACAATAAAAGCCTCTAATGAAGATCCTCTAGAAGATCTAGGCTTTGCACAAATTACCGTTTCAAACAAATAACTTAATTGACTATACAATAAATCAATATCTCTACCTCGGAATATCTTGGCCACAAATGTTCCTCCTGGCTTCAATATACAAGTGGTTAATTGTAAAGCTGATAAGATCAACTGAGCTTGTATATATTCATCCAAATCATGTAATCCAGTGACATCAGGGGCCCCATCACTACAAACAAAATCAGCCAATTCCCCTGAAAATTCATCAAGAATTCGTTGTAATGTTTTGGGATGGGTGATGTCTGCTTGTAAGGTGGTGACACCATGGATCGGGGTCATGGGCTGGAGATCAACTGCCACTATTCTAGCATCGGTTTTCTGGTGTTTGTCAAACAATTCCCGGGATAATACTTGACTCCAAGACCCAGGAGCTGCACATAAATCCACTACTTTTGATACTCCTTTGAAGAGATCGAACTGGTCATTTAGCTGGAGAAGCTTGAAGGCAGACCTGGCACGCCAGCCCTCTTCCTTGGCTCTCCGGTAGTATAGATCTCTCTTGTCTTTGCTGGTCTTCCCCATGGTGGTGGTGTAGTTTGTGCAGTTGTGCTCTGCGGTGATGAACTGAAAAAACCGTTGGCGTGCCTCCACCGGTGGATTTGGTTTCTCAACAGGTTAAAATTTTTCAGTTACCACACCCAACTGCAGTGAATAACCATGGTGATAAGGAGTGTAGGACGTCAGATGGGCCATCAGTTAGGCCGTCAGGTAGTCCGTGAACTGGGTCACAGCTATATTCCCAGCCTCAGGAGCTTGACCACTTCGGCCACAAGGACCCAGCAGTCCAAAAACTACTCCAGTCCAGACCAATACTTGAGCCAAAAACGTCAGGAATCTCTACAACAACAGGAATTTGAAACATCATTGTTACAGGGAGAATTCGAATACAATCCAAAGACCATCACTGAAAAGTACATTAACCCCAAAACCAATAAACCACTCACAATAAATGTGGAAATGTTAAAGTACAAACCGGTTAGATTACCCAAGACCCATGGCCATGAAGTAGCTACCATTAAGTTCAGAGGTTATAATGAAGATGATTTAACCATGAGTGCTGAGTTTGCCAGCAGAGCAGCTTTCTATTTGGGCATCCCGGTGTCGGGGATCATCAAGGAAAAAACTGAAAAACGATTATATACTGTTATTAGATCACCATTTGCTCAAGCCAAATCGAAGGAGAATTTCTGGAGAACTACTTTTAATTATAAGTTGGTTGGGTATGATGCCAACCCAGAGGTTGTTGACTTATGGTTGAGTTATTTGAATAAGTATGCTTTGGAAGGAGTTAATTATAATGCTAAACTAACCACCAGAGAATCAGTTGAGTTTATCCGGGAGTTGGATTCAGTCAAGCCACAAGATCTTGAAATGCCTAGTGGGTTTAGGGATTCTGATGATCCAATCATGAGTAAAGTTGATGAGTTATTGAAGTCCGAGGTGTTCCAGAGCCACTTCAGTGAAGGACAAGAAGAGATTGAAACCCCTAAAGATGTCAAAACCTCCAAGGCTACAAAGTCTAAGAAATCTGTTAAAAAGTAATCCTCTGTACTTTCTCTTGTATATATATATATGTAGATACACATTTAATTCAACGGTCAAGTCTATGCATAATCATCCCAATCCTCTTCTTCTTCTTCTTGTTGTTCCTCTCTAATCTGTTTCAACTCTTGATCTAATTTTTCCTTTCTCTTTTTATTCAATTCCAATAGATCAAATCTACATAACGGGCAGGTTGAATTCATCTTCAACCAGGGACCAATACAGTCCATGTCAAAGATATGACCTCTTGATTTACTGGTTGGTTTTAAACTATTGGATACTCCGGTACATGGTAATTTTACTATTAATGGATACTTGTCGTCGACGAATTTGTTGGTACAAATAGGACAATCGGCATCAACATCCAAATCTTTAATGTTGACTCGATCTAAAGAGTCTAAATATTCATCGGAGATCCCCTTGGGAGCCCCAGGACCTCCATCCGATTCCAATTGATGCTGTAAAGACTCCATTAAATCCGAGGCCAATGTCGACCCTTCTTCATTACTTAGCATTCTCAAGGCATTGGTGAAGGCCTCAATGTGCCTGGGATCTTGGCCAGAGGTATTATTGCCGGAGGAACTGCTGGAATTGTCTGAGGTTAAAAACGAATCAATTACTGACGATAAGGTCTGGTGAGTTCTAGACCGGTCAGGTTCGGTTCCATGGGCTTCTTGACTTTCCTGCCTTCTTACATTATGATCATCTTCACTAGAGTTAGTATATAGAGTTCTCGGAAGACCCTGTAGTTAGATTAAAGATGGGTTATAAGTAGCTCAAACGTACCTTCATAGGTGCTCATGTTGCCATTAAAATCAACATTTCGCATGTTGCAAAATTCGCAGCTTTTATAGGAAAACGACTGCAAAAATCTATCTATATTAATACTACTACACAAAGATATAAAGTTTTACCGTACCCAAAACCACAAACCACAACCCAAAACCAATTAAACCTCGATATTCATATCATCTTGAGGACGATGATGACCAGACGGAGGAGCATTTTCTTCATCATCTTGATGGGATTCTTCCTCTTCTTCTATTTGACTGTTCCTGATATCAAAATAATTGCCGGAGGGGTGAAATTCACTGTTTAAATACAACGGAGTCATTGGCTGCTCTTCTCCAGGGGTCTGGACCGGATTTAAAATGGGAGATGCATCACCATTAACATGGCCATTGCCGTTGTCATTCCCGGGACCATTGTTATTAGTAACTCTTTTAAAGGAGTATTTGGGGATATTTATAGGCTGGGAATCTATGGATTGATTGGGTTGGTTAGAGTTGGGAGTTTGGCTTTGGTACTGGGATAATGCCGATAACTTTTTATATGAATTGTTCAATGATCTGGGAGGAGTCTGAGATGATAACCAGAATCTCGATGGAGAACCGTTCAAAGATGTGGGGTCCAAATTAGGAGAATCTGGGGTGATGAATTTATTATTTATAGGAATGCTTTGACTGGTGGAATGATCTTGACCCGGAGGGGGACTGGTAAGTCTTTGATAAGTTTCAAATCGTTTTTGATTCAAATGAGTTAGGGAATTCCTACTGCGTATATTGGCTTTTCTAGTAGCCGTGTTGGTATAATTATAATTTGTGTTGGACTCGTCGTATTGGTTTGGTTGGGGTGACGTGTTGAAGCCTGTTTGTAACATTTGGGGAGACTGTTGATGGTACTGTTGGTACTGTTGTTGCTGGTACTGTTGTTGCTGCTGGTTATTCAACGATAGCAAGGAGATGGTGGAGGACGACGGGATGAGTCTTCCGTCCATATCTCTTCCCACGGATGTGGCCAACAACTCGGGCTCAGGATGATCACTCAAGTGGAAGTACTGGCCGTCCACGGGCTGGTGAGTTGATGGTGATTGGGACTGTGCCTGTGCTTGTGCCTGTGCCTGTGCCTGTGCCTGTGCCTGTGACCGCTCGCCGGCCAACGAGCTGGACAACAACGAGGGCCTGGGATTATATGGCACGTTATGCTTATCATTCAAATCCAACCCATCTAGTTTCAGATTGAGGTGATCAGGATTATAATTGAAGGACATTTTGCCGGACCTTACTTATCAACAGAGGCTAATACTAATCTACCGAACTAGTAGCTCTGAATACCCTAGGCAAGCAAATAATTCAATCCTACTTATGTATGACTGATAAAAAAATTTTTTCACTTAGAAGTTGCGAGGCCCGAGAAAAAATGTTATCGACGCCGATTTGGTGATAAGAATTTGGGGAGTGATCGTCACGGGGATAAACTTTTTACGGGGAACCAGGACCAATGAGGGCCAGGACCAGCGAGAGCCAGGGCCAGCGAGGGCCAGGCACGGGTGTAACGGTCAGGTGTATTGGCCATTGGGAGCCGTTTGGAGCCACCTGACGGCATGTGACGGCATCAGTGTTGGCCAATGGGCCACCTGGTGGGAGGCTCACTGGTGGGAGGTTCAATAGGGACCACCTGGGGAACAATGTGCGGGCGCAATCCCAACGGAACCAAAACTGACGGGATCTCGTTGGCCCTGTTAACTATAGGGGAAGTTGCTAACGTTGCTGTGGCAGGAGCGACATTGACTGGGGGCCCCGACATTGGGCTGGGACGCGATAAGAACAATGGCCCTGACTGATAAGAGATAAGCCGGTTGCCCAGATAAGCAGGTGGGTGCCATATTAAGTCATTGACAGCCAGTTTAGGGGTAGAACCGTAGCAACCACATTTCGGAGCTTATCATGATTGCCAGGTGATGCCAGGTGATTGGCAGCGGATTGCCAGGTGATTGGCAGCTGATTGCCAGATGATGCCAGATGATGCCAGATGACAGCAGAGGGAGACATTTTTGCTCTCCTTTGTATTCTATAAACTTTATCTCTAATATCTCTATGTAATATAATAGGGGACTAATATGGACCCATGTCGTGGGGATCGATTTTAAAGATCTTATCAGGATTTAAAATCCGATTGGGGTCAACAGCAAACTTCAATCTTCTCATAAAGTCTACCGAATTGGGTCCTAATTCCTTGACCAAGAAGTTTCTCTTACCATTGCCAATTCCATGCTCTCCTGAAGAAGTACCTTCATTGGCTAGTCCCAAGTCCATCATCTGATTGATTAGGGTTTCACATTTATCCTTTTCATCTGGTTTGTAAAACACGTCACAATGAAAGTTTGCGTCTCCGGCGTGGGCTAGAATGATACTTTTTAATCCACTTTGCTTAACTAGATCGTAGACTTGATTTAAAACTGGTGACAATCTAGATAATGGCACAGCAATATCAGTGACCCATAATCTAACGTCTTCATCGATTTCATTCTTGCCGTAGTTTAAAATGGCATAAAAGGCATTTTTCCGTGCCGTGAATAATTCCTCTCCCTCTTGATGATTTTTTGCAGCAATAAATTGGCTGCAATTATTTTGGTCTGCAACAGACCGAAGTACAGCAATTTCTTCTTCTACTATGGCTTTGGTTAATCCACCCATTTTAAAGTATAGTGTAGGCACTTCTTCCCAATGTTTACTGAAATATCCTGAATAGTTAATGCAATGCATCATATCCTTGTCAAGTAATTCAATGGCATTGGGGTGAATTCCGGCTCGGTAAATTTGACTCACAGCATTGGTACTATCTAATAAGGTAGGGAATTGTCCAACAATTACCGTTTCATATCTGGGAAGTGGATGTAACTTGAGAGTAGCTTCAGTGACAATACCTAAAGTTCCTTCACTCCCAATGAACAATTGAGTCAAATTATATCCGGAACTCAGCTTTCTGGGTCTCTGTTTAGTCTTGATGATTTTACCATCTGGGAGCACCACCGTTAAGGCAATGACATTAGAGTTCATGGCCCCATACTTGGAAGCATTAACCCCAGAAGCATTGGTATTAATCATTCCAGAAATCAACCCATCAGGCCCACAATCGGAACCAATCATAAAGTTATATGGTTTCAAGTATTCATTCAATTTAACCCAATTAACTCCAGCTTGAACTTTTACATCCAAGTCGTGTTGATTGACCTGTAAGATTTGATTCATGTGGGATGTATCCATGACAACTCCTTGCCGGGTGGAGAAGAAATGTCCTTCTAGGGAAGTGCCACCGGAAAATGGAACCACTGGCACTCGATATTGGTTCAATATTTTCATGCATTCACTGACTTGTTGGGTAGATTGGGGGTATATCACGTACTTGGGTTTGTGATGTGGTTCTGGTTCGTGAGGAGTGAATTCATTTCGACTGTGATAGTTGAGTTCCACCGTGCTGTTGACCACCTTGTGATCTCCCAACACTTTTTTCAACTGGTGGATGGCCGAGTTAAATTCGGTTTCGGTGCAATACTTTGGCGGGGATATTTGGTGAAGCGGTGTGGTGGACTCATTGGGGAAGACATCTGACGGCAAGTGGGACCACAAGGTGGAGTCAGAACCTTGGTTGGTGGAGATTTTGGGGGAATATGATCCGTATTTATAGGAAATAAATGAGCAGGTTAGCACAGTACTGGCATATGCCAATGACCTTTTGTTGAGCAACTTAAACATGGAAAACGTTCCTAGGGAGGAGATCAGATAAAGGGAAAGCCGTGCAAAGCGAAGGTGGGCAACGGTATTGACATTTATTTAATATATTTAATATACACTAATATACAAACGAAAATTTTCAGGTTGAGAAATGAGAACAGGAATGGTTACTCTTGGTGATAGTCCTCGGAGAAAGCACTTGCGTAGTCTATATCCTCCAAATGTAGGGGATGAGGATCTTGAAACTCGTCGTAGTACCCAAACAATAACGAATTACCCACCAACTTTATATTGTAATCATAATGATTATTAAATCGATTAAACTCATTAGCCTCTAGCTCTATCAGTTTCCGGTTATTCACCACCAATCCGTCGTCGAGATCATAGTTGATCTGGTTAACGAATTCCATGATATTTGATAGATTGGAGGTTCTTTTTTTAGATTCAATAGAAGTATCATAGTCATCAGATCTGGTACCAGAATCTTTGAGGTTGAATGTCAGTTTGTCGGGAGACTTTTCACTATCAGTATCCATTGATATACTAGATAAGTTCAACGAATGGGCATCATTATTCTGAGTAAAAGGAGAATTGTCAATGGTACTTTTATCATCATATTCGCTATCACTGTCGTCGGTGAACTTCATAAACATGGAGAACCGTTTGCTCTTTCTCTTTTCTCCGTCTTTATCATCCATGGGTTTCTGTTTAGGCTTGGACCGGGGCATGGCAGCATTGGCGGTGGCAGAGGTGCTGGTGGCATTGGTACTGGTGACATTGGAGGTACTGGTGATATTGGAGGTGCTGGTGGCCACAGTTGGAGTGGAGCTGGTGATGACTCGACTGTCCCGGAAGCTTTTGGTGGTGGGAGGACTTTTGGTGGTAGAAGGTTTGGTGGTGGAACCTTTGGCAGAACTGGCAGAGCCTTTGGCAGAACTGGCAGAGCCTTTGGCAGAACTGGCAGAGCCTTTGGCAGAACTGGCAGAACTTTTGGCAGAACTCTGGGTGGGAGTGGTAACCGGGTCCTTTGACTTGGAAAGCGATGGAGTCAACCGGTGCAAATTGTTGATGGACAACGACTGACTTAACGGTCTTCTCTTCTTCTCCTTCAAGTTATTATGACTGCTGGTTCTGATCATTGAGTTCAGATTCAAGTTCAACTAGAAATGAAATATCCAGATCGAGGGTTGGCAGCACTACTTGAACAATATGTAAGGTAGCAGAATGTTTGGATGAAATGTTGATTACAGCTGGTACAACAACACCCAAACAAGCAGCAATGACAATGTGGATTCTATCAAACCACTGATTTGGCAATGGGATTACCGATACCGTCTGATAGTGAGCAGATACCTGATAATAACAACAATCCTAAAGTTACCAAGTGTGCGGAAACAATAGAATTAACAAAGGCCTTTAAATAACACAAATGGCTTGAATAATCACCCTAATAATCACCTACAATTATATTGTTTTAAAATACAGAAATAGGATAAATTAAGTAATTAATATAGTTAAAGCTGGTAAAAAGAATGGATTTGGAAGAAAAAATTTGACAATCAATGGGATTGTTTTTGTAAGGCATCTATGCCATCATGAATGTTCTCTACCGTACCTTTATGCGGGCTTGCGGGTGGGGCCATTGTTTATGAAGCAAGATGAGGTTATCTGCCAGACTGGGTTTCGCGTTTGGTGTTGCAGGATTTGGCGATGGAAGGGGGGAGGGGGCTAGTGGTAGGGCGGGCAGTAGGGCGGGCCGTAGGGCGGGCCGTAGGGCAAGTGGTGGGACAAGTGGCACCAAGGGCGTGGCCGGGGACCCGTCGCTTGTGCAAGGAGTGCGTTAGCAAGCAGGAATGCGTTAACAAGCAGGACTTCTGACAGGGGTAACAGGGATGTGGATTGATCTATTTACATGTTCTATTTATATAGTCTTATTGTCTCCAGTACTCATAACACTTCTCTTTTGTAATTTCCGTGTCCTCATCATACGGTACATTACTTATTCTTGATATTGAATAATACTGATCTTGATTCAATTTAGGATACAACCGACTGGAAAACGGTTCATTGGCGTTATAATTGTTAATGATCTTTGTAGACTTCCAGTGGTTAGGCTTGGCCAACGGGTTCCCCTTTCTGTCTCTGCCACTCAAGGTTTTAAACACATAGTTGGCAAGAGGTTGTCTGACCATCACATCAATGGGGGAATGTTCTGGAACCAACACCTCAAGTAGTTGATTGGTATGTTTAGGTCCGGTTACCTTTAGTTCCAAGTACCCGAAATTCTTGATCACCAAGTCTATGGTTCCAAGAAATGGGGGGATTATGTAAGTTTGCAACTGCTCTGTAGGCACTGGGGGGAAGAGGAACTTGTTATGTAATGATTTATTGTCCTTGAATGTGTGGGACACTTGATCTACTCTTTCGATGTTTTTAAACACGGTAGCATCAAAGTTTATCAAGTTCTTGTACTGGACCACTAGGTTTTGGTGTTTTGGCAATTTAAGGTAAAACAACCCTCCCACTGTTAACACCTGATCTTTGGTGATGGTGTTATAGGTAGCATTATGGGTTCCTCTTTTATACACCGGGGTCTGCTTGAACACATTTTTGAACTGGTTAAAGTTGGGGATATCATAACTATTCAAACCCGGTAAGTCTATTAATTCATAGTTATCGACTTTAAAATTAAGATTATCTCTGGTAAATCCTGGATAATTAGAAATTCCGGGTCCATTTCTAGCTCTCCATTTATCGTAACTGTTTCTGAAGTCACCTTTACTATGGAAAAGGAGCCGTGAAATCAATGATGATTTCCCACTATTGATATCTCCCACTATAAAGAATCTCCCCATTGCTAAGGTTATATCATCGGTGTTGTATTGGAGGTAGTCATGTAACTCCTTGATCCCCCAATTCTTTTGGTTGCTGACGAAAAAAATCTGGTTCAAGGGGATCCCAAAGTTCTTGTGGAAGTATTGTTTGAATATGGGGAACTTATTAACTTGTTTGTGGTCATGATGAATTAAATCACATTTGGTAATTACAATGATGGGTTTGTATTTCTGGATCAATGATTGATTAACTCCCATAGGAAAGTCAAGTCCGTTAACCACATAAATCATCTTGCCATTATCGATGCTATTGATCTTTTCTAGGATGGTTTCGGTAGGACTGGAGGGAACTAGTTCCTGGTTTGATGGAATGTTAGTATTCTTTTTGAGGGTTCTACATCTTAAGCACTCTTTGAAATCGGCCCGATCATGATCATGTTCTTTGACAGGACTTTGAGGGTTTGCTTTAGAGGGTCCGGTGGCATTTAGGAGCTGCAAGTCTTCAGGATTCAATTGTGAAAGGTATTTTTGGTATACGACATCTTCAGATTTCTGGTACGGTTTCGGTTGCCTTTTTGGGATGAACCCTTGTAGTTGGGGATTTGAGGTTTGTAGAGCAACACCACACGAGTTACATTTTTCCAATAGGTTGGTGACAATGGACTGAAACCGCCTAAAAAGTATGTTTCTGGTAGACAATATCACCATTAATGTTTAATGTCCCCGTATTTAGTTAGCAGTGATTGAAAATTCCACTAGTCATCGCGGAACTCATCTCCTACGATATGGTCATGGTGCATTTCGCGCATATTTTTTTTTTTTTTTTTTAATTTTATTTTTTAATTTTATTTTTTTTTGGTTTTTTTTTTTTTATTTTTTTATTATTGTTAGTATTATTATTAACGTTGGTTTCATCCATCTGTGGTGAACGCTTTCTTTTAAAAAATGGGAGACAGAGAACGGTACTATCCGTAGCTCTAGCCAACTTCTAGGCAGTTAGGGTGAAGTAGGAAATCAGCTAGTTGTAAACCCACACACAATGGAATCAGGGGTGCCAGGAGTAAATGTGAAAAAAATAGATGCAGCTAGTGCAATTTAATGCGCGTTGCATTGGCGCATGAGGGCCTGAATGCATGGACTGATGCACTGTTTAACGGGGGCATCCTCCTTAAAAAATAGGTTATATCCGGCTCGGTTGGGGAACCCCTGATATGCCAATATAACCGTTTCTTGACGAACGGTGTATTTTTCCCGGTAGTGTAACTATGTTGAACTCGATCGATGCAAGGTTAGAGAGCTGTCGCATACGGCAGGTTTACTGCTCAAGCATGTCTGCAGGGTGCAGATCATTGCTTAGGTAATGTTAGCTTATTTACGATGGAATATGGCAGACAAAAGCCCGTATGCAAGTATTGCAGAGGACATGCAGAAGGTATCTGCATGCTGAGCGCCAGATGCCCAATTGGGCAATATTCTTTATGCGTTTCTTTGTTTATTAACTAGTCCTATTTCAGATTGTAACAACAAAGTTAGTACACATTGCGTTTAATATTTTTCCTTCTGCGAGAATCCGCAAGGTATTCCATAAAACTACGGCAACGTCGCATGCGGAGAAATGTCAGTATTTCATCTTGCATAGAATTAAGTATTAAGTTCATTGCTGAATATGTGATAGCCACACGTTCTGGTCATGTTCCCATTATTAGCGTATCCTGTACGGTTATTATCGGTGACTAGCAATCGGCGGATGTTTTGTTAGATTCTCGGAAAGATGCTAAAGTTGCCCGCGGAGCCACGCCGGAATTAGCAACTGTATGTATCGATTTATTGTAACCATGCTCTCATATGCATAATGCCTCATGTGATAAGTACAATAACAGAATGGGAGATAAACTTTCCATGGTCGACCATAAGGTGAATTGTTAAAAATCCTGTGGCACCTTAACTGAATTCCGCCGTCTTGCCTAATTGATGTACTGAACCGAACGGCGAATTTCATTCCTCAATTTTTTTTTTTTTTTTTTTTTTTTTCGTAGAAAAGGCTCTCTGGTTTATTTTTTTTTGATTTTCCTATTGTTAGCTGTTCTTTAATACTCGTCTAGCAATTCTGACAATAAATCGTTTTAAGATGGAAAAAGTAAACTTGGTCACCTCATATCTTCAGGGAAGAGAAGTCGTGCCCCTCCTGCCAACCTGAAATCCTCTTAATTGACGGTAGTACCCGACGGGGATAATAAGGTTTAGGAGTGGTTACAGGAATTTAGATACGTCCTAGGGTGAGCGTTGAATTAAGGTTTTATTAAGATCTCAACAATCAAAGGCGTCATGCACAGAGTTGTGTCGAAAACGCTGCATGGCTTCTCACATATGTAGTATGTACATCGGGTACAGTTACATATGAGAGCGCAGCGTGCATATTCCTTCATGTATGCATACTATTTTTTTTTTTTTTTCCTCCAATTTATACTGTTGGGGGAAACTTCACTCGTAGCAGAACATCACTAATTTTGCTGATATTTTACTCTTTGTAATTTCATTACAGGTGTTTTTTATATAACCTTATTTTTTTGGTGTTGTGTGTTCTTCCTCAAGCTTTTGTGACTTGGCTGATTCGTACCATCTACTCCTCCAGTTGCTGTACCATTGGTCATTTGCGTGCTTGCTTTTATCTCCCTGTTGGTCCTGGTGTAAGCTACTTCGATTTGTGATTGTGGTGATTTCATTCACAAGGAGCTTCTAACCACCACAGACATCACCAAACACAGTAGCACTTGTGATATGAAACCAAAGTTGGACCTTTTAAATCATCTGAGCCACGATGCTAAAGACATAAAGAGGTTCAGTGAGGGGTCCAAAGATGGTGAAGATGTGGATGCTGATATCTTAAGACTATGGAATATGTTGGGAGTATTGTCAGTGGAACTTGATAATTACTACTTGGCCATACGATGTTTCCAAAATGGTCTAAAACTTAATCCTTATAATTTTGATACACTCCTAGAATTATGTCGATGCTGTAATAATTTCCACCAGCAAATCGATTTCAAATTATTTGGGGTTGATAATATTATTCAGACCCTTCATTATGTTAATAATTACTTACAAAGACTCGAAGTGGAGGCCAATAATTTTGATCATACTGACTTGAATGACCTCTTTTATGAGGTGGCTCTGTTGTACTATAACGTGGGGGATTTTGAACATTCCTTACAAATTATTGATAATAATGTCACCATGCAGCACATTGATTGTTTGATTTTGAAAGCTTTGGTCCATTTAGAGTTGAATAATCCTTATGAGTTTGAAACTATTCTTTTACAGAAATGTTTGAATAATGGTCTTGTAACGTCATCTTCTTATTCGTCACCTACCAATGCCAATAATGAACAGTTGATTAAGATCTATCATCAGTTGGGGAAATTTTATAGTACTAGAGATCCCCAAAGAGCTATCCAATTTTATCAATTAGGGCTTGAAGTTAATGGCATTGATGATATGGAATTGTATCATGATTTTGGTTTATTCTGCATAAATAATGATGATCTTGTTAACACTTATTCTCTTGTGGAAAGAGGGTTGCTTTATCATCATAATAATTATAAATTGTTGATATTGAAATCGTTCTATTTACTAATAGCCGATAAATTTGACGAATCTAATCTAATCTTGAATGACTTAATTAACTTTAAAGAAGCAAGCAATGATTTTCTCCCTTGGTTTTTACTTGGTTATAATCATATCCATTTGAGCAATTTTAATCAGTCATTCGATTTTCTTCAAGTATGTCTTCTGAAATCTTCAAAGATTTCTGTTATCTGGTTATTAATCGGGAGTTTATATTTAAAACTTGGTCAATTGCCTGATTCCTTGTCGGCTTATTCCCAAGCTTTAAGACTTGCTCCTGAAGAACTAGGATTAAATTCAGGACTAGCATGGGATGGGTTGAGTTGCGTTTACGAACGTTGTGAAAATCAATTAATGGATGCCATTGGGGCTTGTGACAGGGCTGCTAAGTGTTTTAATAACTTGGAAGATGTATCTAAATACGAATTCTTACTGGAAAGAACTCTGTACTTACAATCAAATATCGATTCTCCCCAGAAAGTTATTTCCAGAGATCCTTTAACGATCCCCCGGCAATTATTGAAATATTTAGTCAATCTTTCTTTGGTAGAAAGGGTCAAATTAAATGACAGCTTAAAACAGTCCCCTTCTGGTACTCAATCTCCTGTTCCTGGTCATACCGATCCCCAACTCCAACAACATGCCAGGTCCGTTAATACACAACCCACATCCCTGGAAGCCACCCCAAGATCAGGGGCTGCTCCTATTCATTCAGCTGGTAACCAAGGTCCAGCCATCAACGGGGCCATCACCCCCAGTGCTTCATACATTCCAAATCCTCCCCCTCAGCAGATCCCCGGTAGTACACCTGTTGCTGAAGCAGCTTCAAAAGGTTATTCGGTTCCAAGTGCACCACCTGGTGGTTCCGGACCCCATCCAAATGGTCCTCCCCGTCAAGCTCCCCTTGCAGTCCCACCATCAACCTACAGTTCAAATCCTAACACTCCCCATGGTCAAGTAGCTCATTTACCACCACCCAACTTCTATCCAGGTCCTCCTTTACCACATCCTCAAGGATCTCCTCCCCATGATATGCCCCCAGGACTAGTACCCATCTACCAAACAGGGTCAGGACACCCCATCCCACCACCACCAATCCCCCCTAACGGTTTCCATGGAGGTCCAATGGGTCCAATGGGTCCACCCCCTCTCGGACCCGCTCCCGGTTCAGGTCTTCATACTCCTGTGGAGACACCTGGAATTACCAGACCACTCTCCGACAGTAATGGCTATGCCATGCAGCCAATGGGGCCTCCTCCTTCCATGCACGCCCCTTACTATGGTCAATATGTCCCCAATGGATACTCCTATTGGAAGAAATAACTATTATAGACTTTTAAAACAAAAAACTAAAAAAAAATAGCATTGTCAAAATCCCTCCTGTTAACATTAAGTACATTCAAATTCATTCTTTATGTATTATTAATATATTTTTCTATAAACTTTTTAATATCAGTCCAGTCTGCTTTATAAGCACCAGGCCCATCAAACGCAGATAATGAACGTATTGAAATCTCCCAGGGCAATCTGTTTAACAATGACCCTGAATCCATGACGATTCCAATATCACTGGTTAGAATACTTAGAAGATCGGTCCTGCTGTCTCCAATATATACTAGAGGCAAGCCCGGGTCCAAGTTTGTCCGAAGGTCTTGAATAATTTTCAATTTATCATATCCAGTTCGGACACTGGCAGAAGGGTCAAATTTCCCAGTACAGAGGCCGTTTTCAAACATCAAATCATTCACTATAACATCATACTGGTTTTCTTTATACCCCAACCCACCCAAAACTCCCTTAATCAAAATAGAACTCCAATTGACACTAAGAATCTTGATGGGAATACCTCGTTGGAGACAGAGGTTGAAAAAGGGTTTAAAACCTGGTTTGACCGAGACCTTCTTACACTGATTCAAAATATCTGCTTCCGTTATCCCTTTAAATATCTTATGGTGCTCCAATTCAGCAATTGAAGTCATTTCGACTGCTTTAACTCGTTTTTGATAGTTGATTTCATCTTGGATTGTTGAAACTATTGAGTTTTCAGACAGGGCTTTAAACTTTTCATAAGCTTTTAAGTAGACAGAAGTAAAGTGGTCGAACTTAGGAACAAGCCCAGGGTTCTTAAGGTATGGTATTTCACTTATATATTTAATAGTATCGGTGTCAGTAATGGTATCATCAAAATCAATTACTATCATTGAAGAGCAAATTTTGACTTTTTCGCAATCTTTTTCTTTATTATCAATGGGAGAATTGGGGGAATTAGGGTACGTTGACCAGCTTAGCAGGGCTGGAAAAGGTCTGGAACAGGTTGAATCGAATACTAGAGGTGATTCAACCGGCGAAACCACCTCGAGTGGAAATAAAACTGAAGGGCAGACGAAAACTGAAGGAAAGACTGAAGGAAAGACTGAAGGAAAGACTGAAGGAAAGACTGAAGGTCAAGTAGGCAAAACTGAAGGTAAAACTGAAGGTCAAGTAGGCAAAACTGAAGGTAAAACTGAAGGTCAAGTAGGTAAAACTGAAGGTCAAAGGGCTAAAACTGAAGGTCAAGTAGGTAAAACCGAAGGTCAAGTAGGCAAAACCGAAGGTAACACTGGCCAACACTAGTTACTAGCTTGTGTATATTATCTATATATATTAATGACATTTTATTCAACTCACATCTCCAAACTTTTTCACTGTATTGAAATAAATATCCCAATTATTATAACTCCAGTTATACTTTCTTAACAAATCATTAATTTGGTTAGAAAGGCTAATTAAGTTCTTTAGACTTTCTTGGAATACTTCAATCTCTTGTGCTGTTGCCTTAGATTTCAATTTCTTATTCAAGTTCTTGTTCAAATTATCGATCAAGAGATTCAAATTGTTGGAATCATTCAAATATTCCGGATAATTATTGATCAACTTTGATAAACTTGTGTAACATAAATTGATGATATCAAACTCATTATCAATTAGACCTTTTGTGACTATATGAGAAATCAACTCATTGTAATCCTTGCGGATATTATCGCTGTTGATGATGGAATAAATTAACTCAAACACCAATTTTCTGATTTCTAATCCTTCATCAATTACATACTTATAAGGACCCATGGGAATAACCTTTTTAAACTCTTCGTATGTCTTTAATTCTGCAAATAAATAATTATTGATCAAACCGATATTTTGATTCACCAGCTCAGGGAACCGGTAAAACAAATTGATCAAATTCTTTACCAGAATGATTTTTATATCAACGTTAACAAGCTCAAAGTACTTCAAACTGCTCAACACCATTTCATCGATCAAGGAGATATCCTCAATAGCCTTGATAAAATGATTAACCATTACCAATAATGTGTAACTTAATCCAATGGCTTGGCTGGATAAATCTAATTGCAAAAGGTTTGATATTTCCTCGAACTGATTGTTTCTCAATGCAATGATGGATAATGTTTCTCCAATCAAAGTAAACTCCTTTTTAATTTTATCAATATTGACTTCGTCCAATAACAATTTCCAAAACTTGGTTTCAAACTCCTTGTTTTCAAAATTCTTTAAGTAATATTTGATGGTGTTGAAGAAGTAATACTTGATCCCATCCTCATTTTCAGAATTAAATTTATCAATCAAAAGATTAGATTCATCTTTGATCAAATAGCCTAGATTTTTGGATATTTCAAACTTCATCGATTCACTGATATCACTGGTTAATAAATCGAATAACTTATTCAAGTCAATTTTAGTTAGTTTGTACTCCAAATTAACAAAACTTAAGTACTGTAAGACCTTCACAAAATCATTATTGAATAGATTTTGGTCAATTAATTGGTTCAACTTCAACTCATTGGCCTCAATTTCTCCTACCAAGTTTAAACGATTGGTGAGTAATGCTAAAATTTTAATGGACAAAGGGTTGCTGAAATTTAAATTACTTTTGAAAAATTCAAAGTAGTTGCCCTGGTTACATATTTGAGTAATCAATTGCTCTACTTCAATATCAGGATCGTCGATCATGTTAATGAATCTAATCAATTGACTTAGCATGGTCTCATTCACTTCGGGCATATTTAAGTTCAAGTTTTCTAACACCAAATTAACAGTTTTGGAGTCTTGATACTCCTTTACACCAAAATGTAACAATTCTGAGGAATCTATGGAAAAATTCAATTTCTTGAAGAGGTTTAAAACAAGATAGTAGATTGACTTATTATTGGAATTCAAGTAAAGTTTTAATTTGCCAGTTAACAAATTGGAAAAGCTCTCATTTTCAATAAACCTATTGTAATTCAGATTGGAGCTTTCACTGTCAAAAATTTGGTTTAAATTGACCAACAACGGCTTGATCATCAATTCTGAGTTCAAGTTTTCTTCAAAGATCTTAAACACCGGTGCTAATTTCTCACCTGTTAATTCGTTATTTAACACGTATAATGTTAAAGAATTAATTAATTCAATCTTCAAATCAATCAACAATTTGGTATCATTTAATAATTTTTCAACAATTGCCTCTAAGATAAGCTGATTATCGTTGCTTGGTAGCCTCACAGTCAATTGATTTAAAATCCTTAAGTTAGAGTAAATGATGCTTGAATTTTTGTTTAGCAAATCACATAGTTTACTAAGCAAACCTTTATTCACCGTGATCAACAAAGTTGAATCACTCTTCTCAATAATCAAGCTGATAAGATTTAATACTTCGTTCAATTCAAAATTCTTTAAGTTATTTTGCAAGAATTGCAAAAAGTTGATTATGAACTGGTCTGATAACTTCAAATCAGTTTTAAGGATAGTCTCAATGAGACCACCAAATGTCAATAGGTTTTCATTGTTGACATTCTTAAGTATTTTAGCTTCAATCTCAGGTATCAATTGTTGACAATCTTTGTTTAATAAAGTGTTAATGGTGAGAATGGCTTGCTTGAAAATGAATTCGTTCTTGTCATCGACCTGGATCAACAACTTAGGCAAATAACTGATTTGACCCAACTTTTTAATCAATATTATCGATTTTAACCTCAATTTCCAAGAACCATCATCAAAGTCTTGGATTTCATTCTCCATTTCATCATCATCACTGAATGATACATCATCCTCTTCGTCACCTACATCAAAATCCGAATCTTCGTCATCATCAGACTTGACAGGATTGTAGAAAAAGAATTTCTCAATTGCTGGAATTGGATCAACATTATAGTTTAAAATATTGATCAAAATATCCAAAGAAATCCCTTTAATTAAATTATCTTCCAAGATCTGGTCATAATCAAGATCATCGAGTTGACTATTGAGATTTTCATCCACAGTTGTGGAGATTTCATCGACTATAGAATCATTGAGATTTGAGCATCCCAACAGTGACAGATTTTTGACCAAGGTAAAAATTAATTCTAATCGGTTGTAATTATACTTGAATGATTTGGGAGATTGGTCGAAATTCATGTTCACCGTGGTCAAAAGGGAGTCAAAGAGTTCATTATTAGCCGTGAAACTGCCTGAAGACAATAACAAGTTGAAAGCAAAAATGGATTTTTTTCCAATTGAGTTGGATATTTGCTGGAATGATAAGTTAATGAGATAGTTGGTTAGAGTCAAAAACTCATCCATTGTAAACGAGTCGTTGAAATTCTTAATCAATTCAATTAAAATCTCGATCAATTCATTGCTGATACTGGAACCCACTCCTAAAATACTGGGAAGGATCATATCGATTACCGTTCTTGACAATGACACCGAGAATTTAAAACTAGCATCAGAATTGGAATTGAATATCAATTTTAACACCATCAATGGAACCGCATTCTCTGCTGACTGGACCACCTGGTTGAATAAGGTACCAACGATTTCAACCACCTTCTTGTTGGACACAAAAGGCAACACAGACGGGAATAATTTTATGGTCTGACTTTTGACATCAGGATTCTGGTCTGACAATAATTTGAATAGAATGTCGACGAATTTTTCAATGTTAGCACTGTTGGTTGGTTCTAGTTTTCTCTTGAAATCCTCTAGGGCCATGAATCTAAGATCGGGGTCTACATCTAGGGCTTTGTCCCTTATGGATTTGAAGGAACTCATGGTTGGTGTAGAGAAGAAATAAATAGGTGCTACAGGAAGGTTCAATTGCGCGCGTTTATATTGATACTCGTTCGACGATGAGGTTATCTTGGGCGGGGGCCGTGCGAGCTGTGGGGCCGGTGGTGCTGCTGGTGGTGCTGCTGTCACTATCACTGTCACTGCTACTGTTACTGTCACTGTCACTGTCACTGCTACTGTCACTGCTACTGTCACTGTCACTGTCACCACTTCCTTCCACCTTCTTGCTTTCTTCTTCCTCTTGTTCCTTTTGTTCCATCTCCCCCTTCTCCTCGTTCCCACCATTCTCGTCCCATACCTCTACGTCCTCGCCCATCTCCTTCAATATCTTCCCACATCTGGTGACATGTTCTTGAGAATATTTACACTTTGGCTCCTCCAATTCAATTTCCTTCCCGGCCAATTTAGCTTCTACCTTCTTTTCGATGTTTTCATGTACTACCTTCATTGTCTGATTCCACTCTAGTATGATCTCTTTCAACTGAGTGGCCAATCTATCCTTACCACCTCCTTGTATGGTACTGAGATATGTAATTAGATATGGTTCAAATTCATCAGGAATGCTATCAATGTTTTTTATGACCCAGTTTTGCTTCTGCTTGCTGAATTTCCAGTTAGGCTTATCCTCACAGAATTGCTTCAAGTATACCAACTGATCCTTTACTGGGGGTGGAGGCTTTTGATCTTTTGGTAATTTGGCTCGTTTTGGTGGTTTCTTGGGTCCATTATCTGATTTCAGTGGTTGTTTCTTTCGTTTTAGTTTATTGAGTTGATTCTGATTTATCTGTTCTATGTGCTGGATTTCTTTATCATCATCATCTCCTTTGACCTGGAGTCCAAGTTTCTTCCAGGCTGGTTCCATTGGTATTTGTTGCAAAAAATTGGTTATATGAGATGAGGTTTAGTGTAGTGCGATGCGATGCCATGTCTCGTCGATCGCTGCGACGCTCCATGCACAAAAATTTTCCATCAGGAAAACCTTGCATTATATATCAAACCAGAACCAGAATATCCAGTACTGGTGTCATGTCTTGAGCTCAAGAATCACCTCCAGTAATGGATGTTCTGTGTTCTTTGGTCTGGCAATATTTTTGACAATATTTATAGAGGTCATTCTCCATGTAATTATTGCTTCACACATTGCCTATATTAAGTTCTACTACATTGTTTGAGTCTGATATACTATTTATTCTACGTATATTGGATATAGAAAAATGTAGACATTACTCTAAGTTATACATAATTAAGTTTTTGTATCCTTCAATAGCATCCACAAGATCTTTACTGTCGATATATTCATGGTCAGAATGAGCTACATGAATACTTCCTGGTCCATATAAATATCTTTTGGATAAGTTCTGAGTCAAGTTTGGAATGTCAGTACTGTAAGCCAATACAATGGATTCAAATCCTGGAACTTCGTATTCTAAGTATTGAGGTTCTGATACATGGACAATAGAGTACTCCAAATGATCAATGCCATCTAATTTAGAACAAACAATTTGTTTCAATTCCGGTAAATCTGTAGCCACTCTATATATGATTTTGGCATTCCCATTGGGTGGAATTACATTACCAGCAATTCCTGCACTCACTAGCCCAATGTTCAAGGTGGTAGGACCCAATAATTCATGACTAGGATATTCGGTATTAAGCAAATCATTCAACACTGGAATCAAAATTTCAGTGGCTGAAATCCCTAATTGAGGATATCCTGAATGGGCAGATTTACCAGTGACATTTATGTCAGCATAGAAGATTCCTTTATGCCCAACCCCTAATTTCAACTCGGTGGGTTCTCCAAAAATACCAATATCCCAAGTGGTATTAAACAGTTCATTAATTGTCTTCATACCTATTCCATCCACTTCTTCTCCTACCACTAACAAAAGCCCAACATCTCCCGGTTGAATTTTTTGGTCTTTAATCAAACTTAAGTAAGTAAACACCTGGGAGGCCACCGATCCCTTAGCATCACAACTTCCTCTCCCGTAGATTCTAGATCCTTCAACTGAGTAAGGTAAGAAAGGAGGAACCGTATCAATGTGAGTGGTCAATACAATCTTGTTATCTCTCTGCTTGTAATAAGCATAAATGTTGTATCTGTTGTCACTAACCTGTTGAAGTTCCACTGTCAATCCGTGCTTCTTGAGGAACTCACTGATGAACTGACCTACTTCAAATTCATTACCACTGATAGATTCTTGTTCCACAATTTGTCTGTGAAACCAAATTAATGAATCGTCTCCAACGGTGTAGTCATAGAGGGAATGGTCCTCAGGACCAGAAAGTTGATTTTTTAATTCCTGTACCACCCCATTAGTATCTTGCTCTGGTTTATAGGTGAATATCCGCTGGCATACCACCAATTGAATCAAGTAGAATAAGAAAAGCATCCTGGTTAGATAAACGAATTCAATCTTCGACATTTCCCTATCGCACATTTTTATCGGTGTACTGTCTGCTTATCGCCGGAAAACGCTTATTGTGCATCATGCAGCTTTTGGGAAGCCTCTTGTTGTAAGCTTTGGTTCTCCTTCTGCTTATTCAACCACCCTTCCAACTTGCTAGTTAAATCATTAGCGATCTCTTGTGAAGTCTGGTCTCGGTCTTCAGATTCATTCATTTTCTTCATCAGCTCTGACAAGTAACTGATTGAATTATCAATGTATTGGTTGACTTTGGGGTGTTTTTCTGGATTGATGGCAGTTTTGACTTGATTGAGTAACTCAGTGATATCCTTGCTTGCTTTGTCTGGGTCTGACATTGTACTAGTTGTTTTATTGTTAAAGTTGTGAGGGTGATGGTGGTGATTAAAAACTAAAAGCACAATTGTCATATGAGATTATCATGTACGTTTATGCAGTGGACACACATTTGCTATTAGCGAGCGGTTTGGCAGTAATGGGACCCTGTGGCAGTAGCGGTGGCAGTAGCGCAGCTCCCTGTGGCAGTAACGCGGCTCCCGGTGGTACCGTAGGCATTCCACCAATACCCCTCTGCCTCCTCGCTCCCCTCCTGCATGACTGCCGCCGTCCTTAACTCCCGCTACCACCACAGGTGGGGTGGCCCCCCGACCTGATCACGACGTAAGTGGTAGAAGAGGGGTGGTGAAACACCGTTGCCTAGTATGTCAGCAAAACAAACACCTAAACAGTCATCACCTGAAACATTCCATTTGAAAAGTGGAGTATTCCAGACCTATATAACCTAGCCAATATCTTCATTTCATGTCTGGCAATACCCAGGTAAGTTTGTTAGTGCCCTTCCCAAACGGTGGCTATATACAGATACCTACAGCACTATAAAAGCATTACCAAATTCCTGAAATATTAATGCTTCAGGCAACTACCATGATATTAATCCCGGGATATCAATTGTTGTTGGCCCCAGTGTCATATATAACTGGATTATTCCGGGCATCTGTAGATGCTCTCTATGATACCCTTGCTTATGGAGATGAGGTTTTTGTAAATACCCTCGATACGGTGTTGTATTACATAATGAATGCCTTGGTATTGATACTACACTTCTTTGATATGGTTGCAGAGTTTAAGGATAAAGTTGGCCACAGTATTGGCATAATATCGACTGGCTACAAGAATGGATTTATCAGCAATATCAATTGAATTGAGTGATGTTTCGCTGGTGAAGCCTCCATTATTTACGCCTAGTTACGCTTATTATGCCTGTTATTTATGCCTATTTATGCTTATTTATACCTTATTTATTTCTCCTTATTTATTAGATAGCTACATAGAATTAATTATTACAGTGTCTGGTGTTGAATAATTATCTCAGAAATGATGTGTCACTTGACTAGAAAATTTTGCAGCCTAGATTTTTCCGACGCATGTGAAAAAAGTGGCTGCAACCGTTCAAATCTAGACCCTTGCATTACGGAATAATTGAAATTTTACATTAAGGATATTCTACCTACATAACTAAATTTGCATTACCCTAATCATCAACTTCTTCACCAGTGATATCACTATCACTGAATTGAAATTTTCTGAATTTTCTAGCTGGTAATCTCTTTTCAAACATGATATCCAATTCAGCATAAGTCCGGTCTTTGGTTTCTGGTAATCTGAAGAAAGCCCATACCAAAGTTGGGAAAGCAGTTGCAAACCATACAAATGCAGTCTTACCTCTTAAATCAGCTTCAGTTGGATTAATCAAATATGGTTCAACAATATGACTGATTAATTGAGCAATATTGTAACAATTTCTAGCAATAGCCACCGTTTGAGATCTTAATCTGGTGGCACTCATTTCGGCAACAATAGTAAAAGCTAATGGACCAATAGTTAACGCATAGGTAGCAACCCATACTAAACATAAAGCCGCTTGAGCCCAAGCAATGTTATCATTATTATCACGAGGTTCATCCAAGATCCCAATGATCAATAATGTCAAACATAACATGGTATAACCTCCCACATAAATATGTCTTCTACCGAATTTATTAATCAAGAACCAAGACAAGAATGTCCCAGTAAAGGCAATACCAGTGGTCCCTAAGTTCAATTTATAGGAATCTTCAGCAGCCAAACCAGCTTGAGTAAAGAAATATGATGGAGAATAAGCAAAAGCAGTACCTGATAATGTTTGACCTGCCATGGTAAGACAAGAAATTTCAGTTCTTCTTAAATTAGCAGCTTTGAAACATTCCAAGTATCCTTTAAATCCAGTAGATTCAAGTTTTTGATCTTCTTTTTCTAATTTATTAGTATGAATCATTAAAGCTACTTGTTGGTGAGCTTTAAAGTGAACTTCTTTACTTGATAATCTTTTAACCGAATTAACAGCATCTTCATGTCTTCCTTTACGAACCAACCACCAAGGAGAATCAGGGGCTAAGAATGTCAATACAAATAAGGGGATTGGCCAAGCCCATTGCACAGCAAAAGGAATTCTGTACCCCCATTGGGTATTATTATCAACTAAACCTTGTAATACTCCAGCAGCTACAAATTGTCCCATAGCCCAACACATATTAACATAAGCAGTTAAATAACCTCTTAAAGCTAATGGACATACTTCTGAAGAATAAGTAGGACCCATGGTAGCAAATACCCCCCATGGAATTCCACACAAAAGTTGTCCCACCAATAATACTTCTACAGATGGAGCAAAAAAAGTAGCAAAAATCGTAGCACACATAACCACTAATGATCCCAAAATAACATGTCTATGACCAAATCTTTCTGTTAAATAACCATTAAGAAATACCCCAAGAACTAACCCTGCTGAAGAAGCACCTCCTAATCCTGATTGCCAATTCCCAGCAAGTTCATATTCGGTATTCCCATTTTCATCTACTCCAACCGGTTCCCCATATTTCTGTTTGAAACTAGGATATCCAAAAAATGATGACATTAAAATGTTATCATACCCTTCCATAATAATGGTACCAGAAAGCACAATGGCCCAAAAAATCGCCTTTTTATGGTATTTCACCGCTTCTGAAAACGTCAACCCGTGTTCAGCTGCTGCCCCATCTTCAGCATCTTGAAGTAAGAGAGCATCCTTGTTAAGGTTTTCCTTTGTAGATGATACGTCAGATGCTACATCATCAACATGGCTCACGTCCGGTTTGGTGTCATGTACTTGTCTTTGTTCTTCAGACATTTTGTTATCTTTTATGAGTTAAAAAGCAAAAAAAAAAAGACAAAGAGACTTTTGTTGGTCTTTTTATATTAAATTGTGTCCCCGGAAATTATGGGGTAACAGTGGTCCAAAAAAGTGGAGTAGATGATAACTAATATGATGGCATTCAAAGACGAAAAATTTCATCATTTCCCCAGATCCAAGCTCCCCCATGTCAGTTTCCTTTTTCGTCATATTCCGGTCTCTATTTCTGGCTGTATTTTCTTGGTACATATATGGGGGATTACCTGATGTCCTGCAATTGCCGTGTGTTGCCTTGTAACCCCCATGCATTCATTGCCCGTAATGGTTTCGACTGCTAATCCCCCAACCAATGATAACTGTTTCAGGGAATCCCTTGGGGGATCTACCGCTTCTATACAGACCGTTTGACCTCAATCCGGGAACTGGTTCCAAGCCTTAGCGTTGTAGGTGCCCCTCCCCGTTAGGATTCCCCCTCTTTTCTGGTTATCCCCCAATTGCAAGGCCCTGCTATCGTTCGTAAGTCTGCACAGTGACAAATATCTCGGAAACTCATCTTTATTTGAGCCCTGTCCCACAGATTCCTTGGCCCGTATGCAGGTGATTGACTATCGAAAAATTACTCGCTACCTTTACTGTTAGCAGCAAATGATCATAATGGCATATCCCCCAAGACTTTATCCCCCAAGGCAGTATCCCCCAAGGCATTTTGGTCGGGATTGGCCAAAAGGATCCCCCACCGGCAGCGATTTACCTGGTGCTATCCCCCAACCTTGCTGTATCACCGGCAGCTCTTCTTGCACGCTAATGGCCTCTCGCTTATGCCTTGCAGCTTATGTGTTTCCCCCACGTCATGTAGGGGACCCGTCTGCAGGCATAGTCATCCGTCTTCCCTTAGAATCCTCCTCCTGCCGTGGAGGAATCACAAGGGAGGGGGGGATCAACTATCCTGACCAGTTAGCTGCTAATGCTGCGTCACCTATACAGGAATGATTGTCGGAATCTGGGGTTAAGGACGACCACAATAATTATAAGTATGAACGGTATTGAAGTTAATTTCCGGGAGATTTCCTTTCTTTTTTCCAGTTATAGCATTCATTCTAACATTCATTAGATTCTACTATGCCTGCTGAACACGTCTCACTTGACCGTCATGTAGACGGTGATACAAAATTCACTAGAGGAAGATGGGAATTAAAAGCTGGGGTCAAGATGTACTGGGCCACCGAAAATATCAAAACGGTTTTGAAAGATGATTCCATTTATTCTGTTTTCTCCACCAGACCTATTAATCATAGAGGTGATACTTTGAATAATGGAATTGTTACCACCAATATTTCCAGTCCTGGTTCAGATATTTTAAAATTCGAAGCTTACCATGATAAATCCACTTATAAGCATGCTAAGGAACCAAGGTTTGAACTTCAAGATCCTGCTCTGATTTCCACTGCTAATATTTCTACTGCCCAGGATGATAGTAGTTACAACATTAAGTCAGACAATGTTTCTGCTTCGGTTAGACTGGATAAGTTTTTTGGAATTGATTTTAAGAATAATCAAGGTAAAGCATTGACTCATTTCGGATTTAGATCAGTTGGATTTGTGGAAGATAGCAGATATGAAAAGCCTCACTTAACCGGTATCAAACACACTGACTATATGACCTGTCAATTGCATTTATCAGTGGATGAAAAGCTTTATGGATTGGGAGAAAGATATGGTCCTTTTGTTAAAAATGGTCAACATGTAGAAATGTGGAATGAAGATGGTGGGACCTCTTCAGATGTTACTTACAAAAATGTTCCATTTTACTTGAGTAACAAAGGGTATGGGATCTTTGTTGATTCCACCTCCAATGTTAACTTTGAACTTCAAAGTGAAAGAACCAATAGAGTCAACATCACGGTTCTTGGTCAAGGAATGAGAATTTATTTCATCTATGGACCTGAATTGAAATCGGTATTGACCAAGTATGCTTCTTTAACTGGTTATCCTGCTTTACCACCTGCTTGGACTTTTGGATTGTGGTTGACAACTTCCTTCTTAACTAACTACGATTATGATACTGTAAGTTCATTCATTCAAGGAATGAGTGATAGAGACATCCCCTTAAGAACCTTCCATTTTGATTGCTTCTGGATGAAAGGGTTTCAATGGTGTGATTTCAAATTTGATCCTCAATACTTTCCAGATGCTAAGAAGATGTTGAGTGATTTGAAATCAAGGTTCAATATCAAAATATGTGTGTGGATTAACAGTTACATTGGTCAGGAATCAGATTTATTTGATGAAGGAGATGAAAATGGCTACTTCATCAAGAAGACTGAAAATGATGCTACTTACCAATGTGACTTATGGCAAGGAGGAATGGGAATTGTTGATTTCTCCAATCCGGACGCTTGTAAATGGTTTCAATCTAAATTAAGTTACTTGATTGATATGGGAGTTGATTCTTTCAAAACTGATTTTGGTGAAAGAATTCCTTCCAGGGATGTCTACTATCATAACAAATTAAATCCAGTGGGTATGCACAACTTTTATACCTATCAGTTCAATAAATGTGTATTTGAACTTTTAGAACAAAAATTAGGTAAAGATCAAGCATGTCTTTTTGCCAGATCAACCACTGCTGGAGGACAAAAATTCCCAGTTCATTGGGGTGGAGATTGTGAATCAACTTTCGAAGCTATGTCTGAATCATTAAGAGGTGGTTTGTCATTATCCTTATGTGGATTCGGATATTGGTCTCATGATATCGGTGGATTTGAAGGATCTCCTCATCCTGATGTTTATAAGAGATGGTGTGCTTTTGGATTATTATCTTCTCATTCAAGATTACATGGATCCCATTCTTATAGAGTTCCATGGAATTTCGATGATGAAGCTAGTGTGGTCTTGAGCAAATTCACAAAATTGAAATTATCTTTAATGCCTTATATCTTTAAACATGCTATTGAGGCCCATAAATCTGCTGTTCCAGTTATGAGACCAATGTTATTGGAGTTCTCTCATGATAAAGTAGCTCAAGGAGTTGATACTCAATTCATGCTTGGAGATTCCTTATTAGTAGCCCCAGTGTTCAGTGCTGAAGGTGATGTCTCCTTCTATGTACCCCACGGAAAGTGGTACGGATTGTTAGATGGCAAGGTCAGAGAAAGTCTCGGAAAGGGAGAATGGTTTGATGAAGTCCATGATTTCAAATCATTACCTTTATTAGTTAGATCTAATTCTGTGTTCGTTTCTTCTGATTTGACCACTGAAATCTCAACCCCTGACTATGAGTACAACAAAAACTTCATGGTTAACATCTTTGATGTTACTGAAGAAACCACCGTGGATATCCCTTCAACTGAAGGTACCTTTGTTGCTTCTGTTACTGTCAAACCAACCGATTCAGGTTACGAAGTTTCCACTACCGGAGATGCTAGTGACTACAGTATCAGAGTTTTAGGTAAGCAGTTAAAGTCTGCTAAGGATTCCGATAGCTTAGGAAACTCTGTTGTTTCTGGTTCTGGAAAAATCGTAGTAGAATACTAAGTCCTAGTTGAATACTAAGTCCTAGTTTATTTAGGTATAATCTTATATGTTATAGAATCAAATATAAATGGCTGCGAAATTTGCAAATTCTTATTTCAACACCTTACCAAATTAGATAGTGAGCTCCCACCATTTTATTTATCACTTGAGCAACAACGTACAATATAGTGCTGGATGGTATACTCATCGTCATCTCTACCAATTAAAAGCCACAGCCCTAAAGTGAAATTACAAACCTAAAAGTATAACTTTAACTACAGCAAAAAAGGGCAGTGACACTCCTTTATTTTTGCCCTAAACAAGCTTGGGTTCTGCTGTAACCCGACGAGTATACTCATAAAGGAGCCAGGAAACCAACCAGACTGGCAAAACAAGTACCCCGAGCAAAGAGAGCCACTAAAACAAAAGGTGTCCGCCTCTACCAATGACTCTCAGCGCAGCATAGTACTGTTTTCGCATGGCTGCAAATTCAGTCACTGAGGTCATGTCGACATACCACCTTAACCAGCAACAGCACCACAATTAGTGCCATACAAAAGTTGTTCGTAATGTCCAGTTGTACCATGTAGTAAACTTCATGGATCCCAAACCTATATCTGAAATAATTAAAAAATGGCACCTGTCCCGTACAGCCATTGTCTGCAAATCTGCGCCAGTCTCGTAATCATCTTCAGGGTATACAAACTATATTGTACCAAAAATACAAATAAATAGGATATTCATTATTATCTAAATACAGTATAAACTCTTCATTTATTTGGCCAACTCACTTCTGACCCATCCTTCTAATCCTCCTTTAACTATAATATCTTGTAAATTAGTACCTAACTCCCCAACCTTCTGACTCAAGATGATATTTCCTTCAGAATCTGCAACATAAACCATGGCTTTAGTAACATCCCATTTCAAGAACCAACCAGTTCTGACGGTTAATTCATTTGAATCACGATACTTTTCTCTCAATTTATTGATCAAGTCTGGAATCTCCAATGTTAATAAAGCATTATTGATGGAGTTTCTGGAGAAAATATTCCCAAATGACCCGGCCACGATTAATTTCATGCCTTTAGCCAAAATGGCAGTAGCAGCTTGTTCTCTTGATGATCCAGTCCCGAAATTATATCCACTAATGATAATATCATTAGCATGAACCTTTTGGTTGAATTCTGAATCATAATTTTCCATACAAACTTCAGCCATTTTGGATTTAGGAATATCATCTTGATAAGTATACTTTCCGGGATAAATCCCATCAGTATTGATATTATCAGCATCACATAAGATTAATTCACCTTGGATAGAGGTAGGGAATCCATCTAAGATTTCAACAGAAGCTTCTGAATCAACCAGTTCTGTAGCTTGAGTGTCAGGAATAATCACTTGTCTAGTAATTTCAGATGTTTGTTTGACTGGATTTCCTTCAACCTCTTCAGGACCACCAATTTTACCCAATACAGCAGATGCAGCTACAATTTCGGGAGAACTCAAATAAGCCAAAGCATCCTTAGAACCCATTCTACCTTTAAAGTTTCTATTGGTAGCAGAGATCCCTACTTCACCCGGTTCTAAAAGTCCAACCCCTAAACCAATACATGGACCACAACCAGCAGGTAAAGGAGTAGCACCAGCATCAATAATATCTTGCCAAGCACCACAAGCTTCAGCTTCTTTTTGTACAGAAGAAGAAGCAGCAGCTACATAAAATTGAACTCCAGGAGCGACTTTTCTGCCTTTCAAGATATCAGCAGCAGCTTTGATATCACTTAATCTAGAATTAGTACATGATACTAAATAAGCTTTATCAATCTTCATATTTTGATTGGATAAATCATATAAAGAATTGGATACCTTAACCGAGTTTGGACCCGAGATATATGGACTCAAAGTACTTAAATCAATAATCAAATGTTTGGCATACACAGAATCCACATCTGATTTTAAGGTAGAATTCTTTAAATCATTAACAGTTGATTCATTGATTCGAGGATGTGGTTGAGGTAATTTAGTGATTCTATCTTGATAATAGTTAATCAAATTTTCATCAATAGGAAACAAACCAGAAAGAGCCCCCCATTCAGTAGTCATATTAGCAATAGTTAATCGATAATCAATGGGTAAATCATCTACTCCTTCCCCAACAAATTCAATAGCATGATTTAAAACTTCATCATTATTAAAGATCCCACATAAAGTCACAATGATATCCTTCCCAGTGACCCCCTTGGGTAATTTTCCTACCAACTCCACTTTTGCTACCGGAGGAATCTGCCACCAAGTTTGACCCGTTGCCCAAATAGATGCAGCATCAGTTCTAACTATAGGAGTTCCTAAAGAACCAACCCCACCATAAGTGTTGGAATGAGAATCAGAGGCCACGGCCAAGTTTAATGGGAAGGCATACCCTTCTTCAATCATGATTTGATGCCCAATACCTCTTCCAGCAGGATAAAAATCAATCCCTTGTTGTTTAGCAAATTGTTCTATATTCTTATACTTGGTCAAATTTTTTTCAGTTTTATTCTGAACATCGTGGTCCAAAGTACAAACTATCTGTCGATTATCCTTAACTTTTGAAGCTCCCAACCCTTTAAATTTAGTGGCCACCGGCCAGGAGTTATCATGGGACATACAGTGGGCTGGTTGGATAGTGACATAATCTCCACTGTATACTTTCTTACCAGCATTCAACCCCACGGCATACTTCTGAACAATTTTTTCCGTCAAGTTCTGGCCTCTGAGCTTGCTAGAGCTTACACAGAACTGTCTAACAAACCTCATAACTGAATACCTTATTGACTCTCCACAGTACGTTAATGAATTTTTCAAATCTGCGATGTGAAAAAGAAAAAAAAAATAAAAATGAGTCAGACCCATTACAGCACCTCACATTGGACGGTGAGGGACAGTGGTTAATACATGGACAAGACAACCAGTATCATTGTAGCAGTGGTTGTGGCCTCGTCCTATGTCGTGAGCATCCATACATTCAAGCCAGATGCCCTCAAAGGCAAAGACAGAAACGATCCCGGGGTCATAAAACACCGGTTTTTCAATGTGTCCCTCTTGAGTGTCATCCTTGCAATGGGAGTTCCCATGGTGGCCTCCATTACCTACAGCCAGCTCCATCTCATGCCTAGCTCCACGGCCGCCATCTCCACCTGCTGGTACTGTCTTCGGATGATTCTAACCTTGTATATGGGACCCATATTCCAGTACTTGTGGCGTACCTCACCATCCCACTGGGCCCCCGATTTGGTGGATCTGTACTTGACGATCCACGGATTCAGAGATCATGTGTTTGCCCCCGTGACAGAAGAGTTGATCTATAGATCCATCATCATCTCCGTGTTACAGGCAGCCCATTGGCCCCGGTCAACCATCATTGGCTGGAGCCCATTATTATTTGGAATTGCCCACATTCACCATGGTTACGATCTAGTGGTTCATAAGAAATTGGACCCTAAAATGGTGGTGGTCAACGGGGTATTCCAGGCTATTTATACTTCGGTATTTGGCATGTTGGCCAGTTACATCTTTATTACTTACCACACTCTCTGGGGGTGTATAATTATTCACTCTGGGTGTAATTTGATGGGGTTTCCGTCTGTTTCGGTGGACGGGGCCTGGTGGTTCCGGGCCGTGTACTATAGCTTGCTACCTATCGGTATGTACTGGTTCTGGCTATTACTATGAGTCTGCAATACATCTGCAATTCATCTGCAATACATCTGCAATTCATCTGCAATACATCTGCAATACATCTGCAATACACTACACAGTCTATAAGAAATACTACGTAATACGATATAAATGGCATCACAGGTGCCATGTCTCTGTACCACCGCCATTCCCTACCCCGTCCCTGCCCAGTCCCTGTGCCCTGGCCTCTCCTGGCGGCCCTCCTCCAGCCCTACCCATTCAGGTACACTCGCTTGCATTTTAACTTCTTTCAGTTACGCACCCTCACGCACCAAATGCCACCATGAAAAAATCAATCCCGTGTATAAGCTTTTGTTTGTTTTCAACGGTCCCTTTATTGGTTCTACGTGGTTACTTTCTGACTTTTTGTTTGAGCTTTCACGTCACTCAGCACCACCAGATTTATTTGGTGCTGCCTATTTATTCTTTCTAAAACTCGTCCTGGAATTTCCCCGGTGGTGTTTGTTGTGTTTTCCTGCTATTGAATTATCTCCTCTGCCTTTTATCCTCGACATTTTCATGTACTTTTATTAATCTAGCTACCAGTCTTTCGTTAAATTTCCATTGCTTATATTATGTCCAATAGTTCTGATCTGGTCAAACCCCGTGAAGACTATGAAATATCCTCTCCTGACGGAGATCAAGGATTTCAACCGAACCTTCAAAGTCAAATGAATTATGCATCTGCTGCTCGTGATATAGAACAAGAAAAGAGAATGGTGGCAGCTTTGAAAAGGCTCTCCATCGGCCATCTAATGAATTATGATCCTGATTTACCCAATGATGAAGGTGACTTTCTGTACCAATTTCAAGATTCTAAAATGGATGATTTCATGAAGAGAGAAAGAAGAGACAAGAATATTTCTCCAAGATCCTCTACCAGTCCCAAATCCCCTTCCAAGTCCCCTAATAGATCTCCTACCAGATCTCCTACCAGATCTCCTACCAGATCTCCTACCAGATCTCCATCTCCTTCAAAAGGTTCTGGTTCTCCTTCCAAAGGTTCTGGTTCTCCTTCCAAACATTCTGCGTCATCTCCTTCAAAGCATTCTACTAGCACTTCTAGTTTATCAAGATCTAGTTCATTCAACACACAACATCACAGTCCTCGAAAAACTCCCACTCGAACTCCTACTCGGACTTCTTCTTTAAAAGAAAATGATGGTTCAAGTGTTGTTTCGGCCCTGGATTCTGATGCTGGTTCCACTTATGATAATCCTAACACTAGCGATGAACAAACTTTGGAAACTAGTTCTTTGCTATGGGTTCCGGCAAATGTTCATCCCCAGGTAGATCCCGATAATTTCAAGCATCATGTTCAAACTACCGTAGGTGGTATCATGGAACGTCAATTATCTCGAAAAAATTCTTTAAAGCGAAGATCTTCGCTTTCCAAATCCATATCTCGTGATGATTCCAGAACTAATGAACCCCCTTCTCCCCCACATGATGATCTGCCATCTTCCCGTCACCATGATTCTACTACTCCTTCGCCTTCATCTTCAATAGTGAAATCCCCCTCGAAATCTTCTCCTTCTAAGGGGGACGGTAGCAGTTTGGAAGAGTCTTTATCTCCATCTAATGCTTTGAAGCTGCCACTGAATGACGATGTTGGTTCCGATGATAAAGTCCCTTTACCTCAACAAACTTTCAATAAAGAAGTGTCCCCAAGAACTGACTTAACGTCCCCTAACAGGTACAGTAATCCGTCTTTGAAAGAGTTGTCTAGTGAATTGGAACATTTGTCCAAAATGGCAGGTCGTAATTCTTCTGATGCCGTTACTGTTGCTAGAACCTTGTCAGCTACTTCGTTGGGTTACACTGATGTGGAAAAACTAGCCATGGATGAGTTGAATCCATCCCCAAGATCTCCTCCTTCAGCTGATGACTATGACGCTAACCATGATTACCATGACGCCTATAATGTCTACGACTCCGACCCTACTTCACCAAGTGATACAGTCAGTTTTCAGCGTCAAGAATTCCCCTTAAGACGGTCCAGAAGAGTGGATTATAGAAAGCAGTCAGGCTCCTCCCCTACATCTCATAACCATTCATTAGGCTCAAAACTCCAGTCTAATAAAGCTGATCTGTTGGCTAACTTGAGGAGTGATCTTTCTACTGATGTGGTTCCTCAACTCAACCAGAGCTCATCACAAAGACCTAAATCAAAACCCAGACCTGCATTAAATATTCAAACCCAAGTTACTCCAGGGATGGAATCCAGACCTCGTCAGCATCCTCACCAACCAATGCATTCTCACCAAAGGTCTTATTCCAGCAGAGGTAACAGAAACTCCCAAACAATGTTTAGTTATCGAAACCCTAATATTGAGTCTTCTGTTTCCAGCTCTCCCAAAGATTCTCCATACGGTGTGGCGGCATCCCCCAGTTCTCCCTTAGAGGATAAAGTATATTCAACCAGGTACGGTCAACATAATTTAACTGCCAAGCGATTATCTCATATTAAACAGAGCCCTAGTCAGTCCTCAATGACGGGTGGCAGGCAGACGATCTCTGGCAATAAAGTGCCTATTCAAAAACAAGCACCTGTCTATCCATCTCACCAAAGGGGTCCAGTAGCTCCAAGATCTTCTTCTGGTGGTTCAACTAAATCGTCAGATAATTTGGGTCATGGAGTGCCTCAAGGGTTTGTTTATCAGAATAATTATGTATCTCATTCTGGAACTCCCCCATCCTCGAGTTCAGGTCCCAATATGGTTCCCCAAGGACTCACTCCTAGAAGTCGTAGTCATAACCATGCTTCAGACCATCGTTCAAGTAAACACAGCTCACGGTCATATCGTCATATGCAAGGACATCCTAATGAAAGACTTAAAACTATGAATCCATCACAGAGTGGACATCTGCAAGGACATCCTCAAATGAAGCCAATGACTGCCCATCCCAAAATGCAACCCCGAAGTCAAAGCTTCAATTTACCAAGTCAAGGATCTTATCAAACCATGCCAGTGACAAATCAGATGTATTCTCAACGTCAACATCAGCAGTCACAGAATCATCCACAATATTCAGGATATCAACAGCATCCCCAACAGAATCCCATGATGCAGCAAAGAGTCCATTCACGAAGCAAGATTCATAGTCAACAAGGAAGAGTCGACAGTGTTAACAGTAGCGAAGAAAATCTTCACGATAGTCGGGATCGTATGAATTCTCCAGCTCACCACAAGAGCAGCAACCCAGCATACATGTCACAAAGATCTGTTAGTGCTCCTGTAGTTCAACAGATTCCTGCTAGTAAGGTGTCTGATATGGGACCAAAGGATGCAAACAACCTCAAGGTGTCCCCAGTAAACGAGTCTCCAATGAAGGCATATCCTCAATTATCACCAGAGAAGCAATCAACTCCTAGAGTATCACCAAATACATCTCCCACTAAGTCCAAACATGGCGAAGATACGTCCAATTTGCTGACAAGACCGGTGTATGGAGACAAGGATAGAAATGTTACCGTGACTGGTAAACAGGGTAATAACAGTACTGAATCATTGTCTAGTAATCAAGAAGCTGAACTCAAGTCGTTCCATTTGAACCAGAACTTGGATTTATTAAGAAGTGAAATCAATGAATTCAAGGAGAGTTTAAACAAACCTGATAGCGAAGCCAATACAAAATCAGTATTAATTAATGATTCACCAGAACTAAAGGATGATCCAAATGTCGATTTCAGTTTCGAACAAAGTTACCAGGACTTATCTTATGAAGATAAATTAGGCATGGATAACTATTTGGAAAGTTCTCATGAAGAAGAAGATGTTCAATTCGAAGGTGATAGATTAAGTATGGAAGAGCCATTAATGGTTGGAAAGCAAATATTGAGTGATGACGATACTCCAGAAGGTGAAGAGGCTAAAGAGGGTTTAGATACTGGCATCCCTGAAGACAGTCCTGACACTCCAGATGATACCCATAAACTTGCAGAAGAACAAGAAACATTAAGAGATGCTGATGAGAGTAACGAAAGACTTCTCAAGACAGAGTCACCTTCAGACATAGATACCATAGGGGTCTCAGACCAGTCATCAATCGAGGGATCTCCACTCGAAGAGAATTTCCTGAGGTCATTGCATAATAATTCTAGTCAATCATTAGCGTCAGAAGAATCGGCTCAATCTGGTACTTCGGGGCCTGGTACAGCCAGAACCAGTCCAAGCAAGCCACTTAAAAAGAAGAAATCATGGCCATGGCTCAAGAATAATGAAAAAGAAAAACAGAAGGAAAAGGAAAGATCGTTAAGTTCATCTTCTATGGAATTGACTTCAGTGTCCGAAAATGAAACTGTTCAACCATCTCCAAGGTCAGTGTCATCACCGGATGTTTATCACTCTCAAAAATCTCAAGGGTTGGAGACCAAGCCGATTACCAAAGAAGCTAATGGACTGGGAACCACTAGTTCTAAGAAACCGGTAGTCAAAGACCAAGGAATTGGTAAGGAGAATGTAATAACCAAATTGTTCAAACGAAAACGTAGTGGGTCTGTCACATCTGAAAGGAATCATCAACTAGACCAAACCAGAAAAAAGGCCTCAGAAGAGTCAACCGACAGCAGCGGAGTCACAGTTGACTACGAGTCAGATAGTGATGTTAAAAAATCAAGCATTATTAAAGGATCCGGAATTTTCAAGAAAAAACCAAGCAAGAAAGATGATACCAAAAACAGATTAGGCTTGAAGCTCTTGAGGTCAACATCAAACAATTCTCTCAACGAGCATACTAACACCAAAGGTAAGGACAATGACAAGAATACCAATGATGAAGATGAAGATGATAGCATGGAAGGAATCGAAACCACATCCACCAATACCTCTACTAATAAAATGAAATTCCGCAAAAACCGTTCCACCACCAAAGATACTGGCAAGGGAATCAGAACGAAATCTGGAACGGAAACAAAGAGGAAAGTCTCTAGGGATAAAAGTTCAGAAGCTGAAGGCAACACTAACACAACCGAAAACAATACCAATGATGCTAAAGAACTGGAAGCAGATAAACAAAATACGGTGGATACTAAAGAATCCGATGATAAACCATTGCAGACTACCCAAGACGTTCAAGAGAAATTGAAAAAATCCATAAAGAGAACCTCCAAAGCCAATCAACCCATTGAGTTCACCGACTCAGCTTTCGGATTCCCATTACCTCCTCCATCACAATCGACATTAGTGATGTTGGATTACCGGTTCCCAGTCCATGTAGAAAGAGCTATCTACCGATTATCGCATTTGAAGTTGGCTAATCCTAAACGGTCTTTAAGAGAACAAGTATTACTATCAAACTTCATGTATGCTTATCTTAATTTGGTGGATCATACCTTACATTTGGAACAACAATTGAACAATGACGATTCCATTGCTGAAGAAAACGATGATAGTATGATGAGTGATAATGATAATGATAATGTCATTGACCATGACCACGACAATGCTTCCGATGTTGAAGACAACCATGATCACTACTATGACCAAAAAGACTCCATTGCTGAAGACTTACCAGAAGATGCACTTGACATGGCAGATTCCCAAGTTGCCAGAGGTGAAAGCTCATCCCCCATCTCCACCAACGCATGAGCACAACTACCTTAACATTTAGCACATTTACTTTAACATTTATTCCGGATTATCTCCGATCCGGTCTCGTCATATAGCCCCAATACACAGCATTCATATAGCCGCGACATTGCCCGCACCCGCGACATCCCATCGGCTAGCTGCCATCATCACCGCACCCAAATGAGGTGATGTTTTACTTCCATAAACACTGAAAAAACACGCCAACTTTCTTTAATCATGAGTAGAAACTTACCATTATTAGCTTCCAAGGAAGTATCCAAACATAATACCATCAAAGATGCCTGGATAACCCTTTATGACCGGAAAATCTACAATGTCACCGGATTTATCGAAGAACATCCCGGTGGTGCTGACATTATCGTCCCTTATTTGGGTCAGGATTGTACAAAGATTATGGCTGACACCATGTCGCATGAACACTCCGAGAGTGCCTATGAGATGCTAGATGAAGACATGTTGGTGGGATACCTTGCTACTGCTATGGAAGAAGAAGAGTTGTTGAATAATAAGAACAAAACTCCTGTTGAAGTCAAGTTGGTTAACGGTCAAGCCGAATATAGTTTAGATGAATTCCATGATAAATTACCAGAATTGGAGAAATTATCTATTCAAACTGATTTTGAGGCTGATGCTAAAAAACACAAGTTTCTTGATTTGAATAAGCCTTTACTTGCCCAAGTGTATTTTGGAAACTTTAGTAAAGATTTCTACTTGGATCAAGTTCACCGTCCTAGACATTACGGGAAAGGATCTGCTCCATTATTTGGTAACTTTTTAGAACCTTTAAGTTTAACTCCTTGGTGGGTGGTGCCAGCTTGTTGGTTACTTCCTAACTTGTTCATTTTTTACGTAGGATTTGTTAATCAAAGTAAGATTATTGCTTTAAGTTTTTGGGTGTTAGGATTATGTGTATGGTCATTAGTGGAATATTGTTTACACAGATTTTTATTCCATTTGGATGACTACTTACCTGATCATCCTGCGTTTTTGACCTTACATTTCCTTTTACATGGGATTCATCACTATTTACCAATGGATAAAATGAGATTGGTATTACCACCCACATTATTCATTGCTTTGGCTTATCCATTCTATAGATTGGTATTTGCTGTGTTCCCATTTTACATGGCATGTTCTGGATTTGCTGGTGGTACCTTTGGATATATCTTGTATGACTGTACTCACTATTTCTTACATCATACCAACTTACCCAAATACTTTCAAGAGATGAAAAAATACCACTTGGAACATCATTACAAGAACTATGAAATGGGGTTCGGGGTCACTTCCAAGTTTTGGGATGTCATTTTTGATACTGAAATTACTAGTACTATTCAAAAAAGAAACTAACTGTTACATATTTTTTTTTTCCTATGCCCTTTAAAATTAATTCTCTTTTAATGCTATATAATATATAATGATAATAAAATCCCCATTTGTAACTAAAAATCAACCAAATAATCGTATTTATCCAACTTCATTCCCTTGTACCGAATAGCGTAGTCAGAAATATCAACTCCTGGTCGTTTTAATCCTGGGTAAACCCGTTTAATGGCAGTTTCAACTCCACTCTTATCAATACCTCTATTCCATGATAACTCTTTGTCTCTTTTATGGGCCTCTATGATTTTGCCAATCACTCTTCGTTTCCGTTCTTGCGCTTGTTGGATCTGTTGTTTCTTTTCAAGTATGGTTACTCTAATAGGTACTTGAGCTGAAGGACGATCAGGTAATAAATTTAAGTATTGGTTGTAGTCAAATTTTATCAGATCATCAACTTCAATTCCATTATACTGGTAATGGTATGGTGGGTTCACAAATACTTTTTCATACTTGTTATAATAGTCCCATCGATCCCTGACTCTGACCATCCCATTGTCATCATTTACCTCGGCTATGAACATATCCTGCCAATCTATGGAGTTTTCAATGGTGTGACGGTACTTCTTAAAGGGATCAAACATGGTGACTATGGTTTGAAGGTAATTATCGATCTTATTACAAAGCTGACGGGCCATTACGTCGATGGTTTTGTTATTAAAGTCTAAAATCATTCCTTCATCCGCTGACAACTTCATTCCTTGGAGCTTTCCACGAATTGTCCGCTGTAACAATGCCTTCATTTCAAGTACTAGTTCTGCTTTGGCATCAGTAGGCTTTCGTATAAGACTCAATTTGGAAAAGTGGTGCCGAGTTTTACGGTCTGGTTCAAGATCAGAGTCCGATACGGAGTCTTCAGACGACATCTCTGACCCCTTTATATCAATTTCCTGGTCCTCGGGGTTCATGTTCATATCGTGGTCCAAACCTTGTTCCGGGTTAAGTTCCTGAAGTTCCTGTTGGGTCCGTTCACTTCGTCTCATGCGGTCCAACAAAGTTCTGGTGGTGTGCATCTGTAGTCCATTGTCGTCCACCATGTCGGACTCGGAGTTGAAGTCTTCACTTTCGTAGTCATCATCATCATCAATATCACCATCAGAGTCCCCATCAGACTCAATGTCCGCATCAGCATCAGAATCATCAGAATCATCGTCATCAACAACATTATCAGATTCAATATCATCACCATTGCTCCTTCCCTTCTTACTCCCACCACCACGCTCCCGACCCACCACTTGCCGCATCCGACTCCTGGTCCGAAGCCCCCGTTCGGCCGCTTCCTGGTAAATCTTGAATCTCTTTTGTTGATCTAGCTTGTGGTCTTCCTCGATTCTCTTATCTATTGTCTCTGCTGCCTGGCTCAATTGGTCCCTGTTTGGCTCCAGCAGTATGTATTCCAGTACCTGATCACTATACTCATCACTTAGCCTGGTCATCGGAACTGTATCCTCCGGTAGTGGCCATCTAGTCCAAGTTCTATGGGGAAATAATGGATGGATTTGGTTCATAAGCACGGTAGAATATAAATGGAGGGCCAAATCCCGGCGGAAATCTTCTTCTAGAAGTTCCACGACGTTCTGGTATGAATGGATTTCTTCGGACACAGCTTTGGGTTTCATTTTTGTCGTTAGTTTCACTGCCCAACGGTCCCCAGAATTCACAGGGTTGATTATCTACAGCGCACTCTTTGTGTAATTTTTACCACTATCGCGGGATGAGCAGCTGTCAAAAGTTTTTTGTTTTTTCCTATGATTCTTTCTTCTTTTCTTCCTTTTCTTTTCCTTCTTCTTCTCTCTTCTCTCTTCTCTCTTGTGTTAGTAAAAGCTTCTCACTACTGGCTTTATTATTATCTTTGAAATTAATCACCATGGAATCGTATTCAACTGACTTTTTAGACCTTGCCATGGATTCCCAGGCATTGATCTTTGGTGAATTCACCTTGAAATCTGGCAGAAAATCTCCTTATTTTTTCAACATGGGACTCTTTAAAACTGGAAGACTCTTGTCTGTATTGGCTACTTCCTATGCCAAAGCCATTTTGAAGTCAGGAATCAAGTTTGATGTATTATTTGGACCTGCCTATAAAGGAATCCCATTAGCTGCCATCACCATCACCAAATTGGCCGAATTGGATCCGGAAAATTATAACAACGTGGAATATGCCTTTAACAGAAAGGAAAAGAAGGACCACGGAGAAGGAGGAAACATTGTAGGTGCTTCGATCGACAACAAAAAAGTGTTAATAATCGATGATGTCATTACTGCTGGAACTGCCATCACCGAAGCTTTTGATATTATTCACTCGGCTAACGGGAATGTTGTTGGGTGTATTATTGCTTTAGATAGACAAGAAACCGTTACTGGATCTAATGTATCCAGTACCCAATCGGTTCAGCAGAAATATAACGTTCCAGTAGCCTCAATTACTTGTTTGGATGATATCATCACTCACTTGAATGATAAGATAAATCCCGACCAGTTGGAGAAAATCAAGGAGTACAGAAAGACTTACAGCCCACTGGCATAAGTCAGGTCACAAATGTAAATGGTGGCTACAGTTTCGAGTTTTACAGAGAGAAGATTATATATTAATTCAATATGATGTTTAGTTTTATCCTCTTATCTTCATAATCTTTTTCTTTGGAGCCTTTGGGGCAGGTGCAACCTTGGGCTGTTCAGGATCAGGATCGTATATAGTCTTGGTCATAGGATGTTTCAAGGTGTATGGAGAATGAGCTGGAACTATAGTGTTCATTCTTAATCCTTTCACCTTTGGTAATTCTTCAGCAGTGAATCCCTGTTGATATTCCTCTGGCACCGGATGTCCAGAAGCTGCACTAATACTATCTAATGTGGTAGGATGACTTTTAAGATACTTCCCAATAGCATTCATGATTTGTCTTTTATTCTTAATAAATTCATCAATTTGTTCTCCTTGTTCTTTTATCAATACTTTAACCCGGCCAGGATTCCCAAAATCTTGTGGATGGGATTTATCCAATTCCAAAAGCACCGGAATCCGAAGAAATCTACAGGCATCCGCAAGCATCTTCGCTATAGGATTTTCCACAGAGTTGTCTATGGACACTCTTCTACCTTCTCTATGACTTCTGTTCTTATCAAAGTAGCATGGATATATGGTTTGATATTGTCTGAATTTCCGTCTTTCTTCTTCAGAAAACAGCTTGGGGTCTCTTATATCTTTATCAAAGTCATCATCACCTCCATTCCCGGTGGTGCTGGTTCCTTGTTGTTGGGATTGCTGCTGGAGTTGACCAGGAAATAATGGTGGTTCTTGATCCTGCGATCTGGTGACGCTTGGCTGGGGCCTGAGCGGGGCAATGGGAGACCTTAAGTTGGGATCGAACTGGGCAATGTCCATGTCCATGTCATCGATCTCCTCGTCGTCGACATCTTCTAAAACTGGTCTTCTAGACATCTTTTATGATACCCTGGATTGATTTTGGGGCCCCATTTTGGTCAGTGCGTTGAAAAATTTCCTTCGTGTCGCAACCGACATATGGCTGCAACTCTCTGTCGACATACTGGTTAGGGGGTGGTATATGGGGTCTGGGAGCCCGAAGATGGGTCTGAAAATTACGTAGACCTGTTTCTGTGCCTTCCCACAAGGGTCTGGCAACTTTTGGGCCCCCATAGTGTCCCCAGGCTTCTCATAGCGACCCCCAGGTTTCTCTGTTGCAACCCTGTCAATAAGGTGTAGACATAAAGCATCGCGACATTCTCCATTTTTGATGCTGCTACAATCTTCATTTCTACTCTTCCATTAACATGAATCATGACTTCAACAGCCATACCCCCAAGGTATTGCAGGACTGTCTAGACTTGTTCTCGTCCCCCAAACACGATAAATATCCTGCTCCCATGGATTCGGGCCTGAAATACGCCGAGCATCCCGACATCCAATACTTCAAACGAGTCAAGTTGAAGAACCATTTTGACTACCACAAGTTCAAAAAATATCCCAAAAAGGCACAACAATCTCACTCCCAGCACAACTCCAACTTTGATCTGTTCTCCAGAGCACAACTATTATCCAGACTAGCGACATTTTCTCCCCTAAATTGGTCAGTTCCCTTGGACGAACGCCATGAACTCAATGAGTTGAAATGTGCTCAAAACGGATGGAAATGTATTGCCATTTCTGTTAATGACTACTCCAAAAACCACTTGATGTGTGTGTCGTGTATGAAGGTGTTGACATTGAGGTTTAATGATCTTTCCTTGGACTCCGTTGCTTTTGATGTAAGATCCCATATGGACGATGTAAATGAACTCAACTTGCATCTAACTACCACTTATCTAGAGGATATTGTATCTAATGGCCACGATACAAATTGTCCATGGAAACATTTTGAGACTCCTGTGGATGGTATTTATTACATGAAACCATACATTGAATCCACCAAAGATGTCCTTGTGAATGCTTACTTGTCGAACCTTAAAGATTTAGTAGAGAACAATACTGTAATTGTCAATAAAGCAGAATACTTCCAGGCTCTATTGGATTCTAAATATAACACAGAGAGGCTTCTTGTATTCATTAACCATTCTAAGGATTTATTGCTAGATAAGTTTTATGCAGATAACAAGGAAAATAAAAGTTTGGGGTTGGATTTAATCCCTCCTTGGTTCTATCTCATAGCTTTAATGGGCTGGGATTTAAAAATTCAATCTTTTGCTGACCATCTTGTGCTATTTCTTACCTGTGCTGATTGTAATAAAAAGTTATTCCTTGATAGTGCTTCCCATCCTCTGGTCCAAAAGGATGTATCTCACTTACCATCCACCACTGGCTTAACTTTACCTCCTTCCAAGATCTTGACTCCAGTGAAGTTTCCCCCTTCGAATCTAAACATATCCTCTCAGTTTGTTGACCAGTACAATGACGATAATGAAGAGGAGCCAGAAAGTTTCGATCTCTTGCTGGAACATCGGTGCTGGTGCATGAAAAGAAAGCCAACCAATGAAGGTAATAATCTAATTGATTATCTCTTTGAGGTGATAATAGATTCTTCTGGTACCGACGACCGTGAAATGAATGATAGAGTGAATGTGGCATCTACTCCACACAAAAGACTCCATGAATTCGATATCAAAGAAGGTTTGGAAAGGTTAAGTAAGTTACGAAAACTTTACATTGCTGATGATTAATGTCTATATATAGAAAAATGATAGGAATATATTACGTAAAACTCGTTTGTTATGATATAAAAGGGGCTCAAATAATTAATAAAGTACTCTTGGTACCATCACTGATTTGGGGGAATACCATAATCTAAAATCTCGATAAAGGTTTCTTCCCTGTCATTAATACTTCTCTGCACCGCTGCTACACATCTACTGTAATCGAACCGAACTTGCCAAATACCACCGGTAACATCAGCTAAAATATCCTTAACAAACTTCCCAGTTTTGATGTCCCATAATTTCAACATTCTTTCACTTCCACTTACAATCCGAAGTGGATCATGTTGGAAACAAGTAATAGCTGCTGTATGTCCTTCTAATTTGCTATAATTTTCACCAGTTTTTGGATTCCATACCCTTAAAGTAGAATCTGCTGCTGCAGAAACCAAATAATCTTTACTGAGTTCTAAAAGACCCACTAATGAGGCATGGCCTTCTAAGGTGTGTAATAATTCTCCAGTCTCAACATTCCAAATATGTACGGTGGAATCCATTGACCCCGAGTAGCACACTTTGTTTTCATAATCCAACACAGTAGAATAAATTCTATCGGTATGACTACTCAACACTTGTTTACAACTAAAGTTATCGAGAATATCCCATACCCGGACAGTGGCATCGTATGACCCACTGACGATTAAATTCCCATATGCTGAAACTGATCTTACCGATTGGGTGTGACCCAGTAGTACCGCAAGCAAATATGAATTAGTAGGATCATTACTATCATGGGTAATAGATGCATCCGATTGGGACTCTTCATCGGAGTTGGTCCCATCGTCATCCTCCGGAATTATAGGTAATTTCCATACATTAAGGTTATGATCTCTAGATCCGGTCACCAATAATGGTTCCTTGGGAAATATAATATCTTTCCCGGTATCATCTTTACCTATTTTAACAGGATGTAAGATATCTAGACATCTGACGGTCGAGGTATGCCCTCTAAAGATATGAGTGCATTTACCGGTTTTAATATTCCAAACCCTAACGGTTCTATCAGTAGAACCACTGATTAAGGTATTCCCAGTGTATTTCAAAGCCCAAACACCTCCTTCATGACCTTTTAAAACTTTCAAAAGTTTCCCAGTTTTGGTGCTGTATACACTTATCAATCTGTCATCTACACCAGTAATGATTTTATCGTCGTCATGTTGTAAGCAAGTAACCACGTTATTACCTTGGCTGGGAACCCGAATACTGATTCTCTTAGGTTCGTAATTTGGATTCATCCATCTATTATATATGGTGCTTCTCTTTTTATACAATAATTGACTTGTGTTAGGAGTGCCAGATTCGTTAAGATTACCCCATTCTGCAATTAATTGTTGTGGGTTAGCTAGTTCTTTTTCAATTTCTTCAGTAGATTCCATAAGTCGTTCTTTCTTTAATAAATTGATCCAAACGTGGGAATTGTCAAGAATTTTGTACCAGTTTTGACAAACCATTGACACATTAGACAAGCTCTTATGGTCTAATTGAGAAAGAATATTATAAGTTATTTCAGTGGGAAGATTACTGAGCATATCTCTCTTTAAACTATTAAATACAGCATCACCTAGAGAACTTAATGATGACCGATTAACCGACTGCAATAACTTGAAAATCAAATGATTTTGATTCTTTTCGTTTAAAAATGATGATAACCCTTGAATTAAATTGACCAAATCAAGTTGGGTGTTTGGAATATTTGACATCAAACTTTCAACCGGGTCAGATAAGTCTTGTTTAGAAGTGCTATGGATTGGTGAGGCACTAGGGGATGGTAATGGTAGCTGCTGTGGTTGGTCCTCAATATCAGAAACAGGCGTATTAGAAGCAGAATTCATGGCCCCAGGAGTTCTGGTCTGAATATCAGTCACATCATTGTTACCACCACTCCTGGCATTACCACGGACCCTAACGGAGGTGCTGCTATTAGTATTAGGGATATTATTGACATCCAAGTCTATATTGGTATCGGACTGGGTGTTACTTGAACTATCCGGGGTGGTATTCTTCCCAACCCCATCATGGTCCTCACCACCCCTTTGATCATCACCACCAGTAGATTCACTAAACAAAGGCGTCAACGTAGTAACTGGTGATAAAACACTCATCAACCTCCGCTTGGGAGGATGGGCATTCTCCTTGGTCACAGAGTTTTGACTGATCTGGGTGGTGTTCATCTCGGTATCAGAAATGATCATTTCATCACAAGATTCAGTAAACTCATCTTCATCAAAGCTATTGTCCCCATTCCTAATTCTTTTCCTGTTCTCTCGTCCACTGTGGTCAATACTAAGTTTTTGGTATTCTTTTTGAAGCCAGATATCTGACAACCTTCCGTTTGGGTTGGTTAACTGATAATCATATTTGGAAACCTGTCCCCGTAATGGATACATAGAAGGTAGGTTACTGTTGTTCCCCATGATTCACAAGTCTCGAGTATCAAAAAATACGGCTTGTCCCGTGTAAATGCACAAATAAACCACCCAAAGATAACACGATTTCAGCCGATGAAATTCCAAAATCTAGCCAGTAAAATGTTAAGAATATATTGCCAAACAATTTAAACGGTCAGACTAAAAATCCTGAGATATCTTTAAAAGCCTTAAGGTCGAACTGAACGAAATAAGTCTCCCTTATTAGCTTACCACTGGTCTATAAACAAGAGTTTTTTTTTCCACTTTTGGTGGTGTGAGTGCCCGCGCAACGACACGGAGAAAATGTATTTCTTTCCTTTTTGTATTGAGGTGCAAAATGGATTACGATTTAATTACGATTTGATTACGATTTAATTACTATTTAACTATTCTTTAATTACTTAACTACTCTTTATCTACAGTATCTAGTCGATATTCTTTATCAACACCCCGGGTTCTCCAGGAACAGCATTGTCGACGACTTTCCCGGTGACAGTGATCTCCACATCCTCGCCAGTTAAGACATTCTTACCGTGCTTGGAACCATTATCAAACACAATGGCTTCCACTCGTTGAATGTCTACGTTAACTGAAGATTTTTGGATGTTAGTTAACACTGACTTAAGGGTATCCACTTCATTGAAGGTCAACTCTCTGTTGAAAACAAGACTTGGGTCTTCGTCAGTTAATCTTTGCTTTAAAAGAGCAATAAATGGCATGGCTCTACCCATATCTTTACCAACTTTTTCTTTAATGGCTTTGTTATCATTCAAGGTATGTTTTTCAAAAAGATCCTTGACTAATTCAATATAGTTATCTTGCCATTCTGGGAAACATGAAGAGATGAATAATGTTAATTTAGCTGGTTTGGTAGCATCAACATCTGATGGTTTACCTCCCTTTTTCTTTTTTAAAGCACTAGCTTCAGCTTCACGAATAGATCTAGATAAGTCTCGAACATAAATTAAACCATCACTGATTGATTTGGAAACTGGTTTAGAAGCTCTAGGGAATTTGGCATTTTGAATTGATTCGGTTTTACCCAAGACTTCTCTATAAATATAATCACTGAAATGTGGGGCAACAGGGGTGATTAATAATGCTTGATATTCGATATATTTAAATACCAACTCTTTGTTCATACCAATGGTGGAAGATACAGAATCTCTGTAATAATCTCTGGCGGTTTGGAAATCAAAAAGTCCGTATTTCAAAGCTGCTTTATAATTAGTAGCTTTATAATTTTCGTGACTCTTTTCGATCAAATCATTCATTTCATTTTCAAATGCTTTATCAAAGAATGAATCAAACTCTCCAGTTCTTAAACTATCTTGGTTCTTAACAACATCTTCACACCATTCTTTCAAGGTGGTTAATCTTAAAATAGCAGCATTAGCATTGGATTCATCAAAGTTAGCATCCTCAATACTGTCCCCGGCATCAGCTAATGCAATTCTACTTGCATCAGCACCAAACTTACCCACTAATTGGTCCAAGGTGAAAAAGTTACCGGTAGATTTAGACATCTTAGCATTATTTAATAATAAGTGTCCATTAGCTCTTGAACCTTTTATCCAGAATTTTCTGGGGAATAAAGCTACATGACTGTAAAGAACGAAAGTTAAATGGTTTGGAATTAAATCTTTACCAGAAACGTTACAATCAAGAGGATAAAAGTAGCTAAATTCAGCCTTCATCTCATTTAATTGTTCTTTAGGAATATCGGATTCCACATCATCAATGTTGCCAAAGATATAATCAAACACATCATAAGTCATTTGTTCCGGTTTGATATCATACTTACCTTTAACCTTACCATAGTAATCACTGTGTAAGAAACGAGCAATAGTATAGTAAGCAAAGTAAATGGTTGAATCCGATAAAGATTCAACTAAGCAAGACTCATCCCATGGTAACCTGGTACCTAACCCGTAAGTTCTGGTAACAGCCCAGTTCTTTAACCAATCTAATACCCCTTCAAAACCATGTCTGGTTTCTTTACTGTAGGTTTCCATGTCGGCTAAGCACTCTAAGGCTTGATTCTTCCAGTTCTCTTCACCATAATCAATATACCATTGATCTTCAAGGGAAACAATACAATCATCACCAGATCTAGAGATAACCAATCCTTCTGGTTCATTGTAAACAAAGGCTAACTTTTCGGCAACTAAATCTTGTTTAACCTTGGGTTTGGCTTCCTCAACTTTAAGACCTTTATATTTACCAATGATCATAGTACCGTTATAGAACCCCTCTTTATAAGCAGATTCTTTGGCTTTAGCTAATTGAACAGCATCCTTAGGAGATCTGATTTTTAATTCATTGACCAAAGTCTCAGCACATTTATCACCGTACTTTTCAGTGTTGATAATTGGGACAATATCATCACATACCCATTCTTTTTCAATTCCATAATATTCTGGTTTATTTAATAAATCTTTGGTTGTGATGTAATCATCTGGAGAATCAGATGGTACACAGGTAACTACACCAGTACCTTTATTAGCTAAAACGGTTTCCATGGGCAAAACTCTTAATTCTTTATTGACAGCCAATGGAGCAGTAATCTTAGATCCAATTAAAGCTTTACCACTGATTTCAACCACTGGTTTATAATAACCTCTCTGTGGGGTTAATTTTTGGTAACACATGTTCTTGAAAGCTCTTTCAGTACAAACAAAGTATTCATCATTACCAGCATCAAAGATACCATAAGTGATCTTTGGTGATACAAAACAACAAGTTTGACCATACATGGTTTCAGGTCTTAAAGTAGCAGCCACTAAATAAACTTTTTTACCAGTAGTATCGAATCCAGAACTGGAGAAAGTCTCTTGAGCACCATTAGCAAACTCAGTAATTTGAATCTTTATACCAGTATATTCTTGAGGATTGAGCCCTTCCCCAGAAGATCTATCATGATCCAAACATGCTTGACCATCTTTTTCTGAGTAAATGGTATATCTTTCACCAAACTTAATCTTGTCCAATTTTCTTAATCTAGATATTTGCCATCTAACAAATGCATCATAATAAGGATTAGCATCAGTTGTGACCATAGAACGTCTCCAATCAACTCTACACCCAAATTCAGTAACATGCTTTTGAGTCAATTCTGGAAAGTATTCTAACCAGTAACGAGAGTCGGCAAACTTGACAACTTCTTCCTTAGAAAGTCCTAATTGTAACATAATTTCAAATTGGTATTTACCTCTACCTTGTTTAGCAACAGCCTTGGATTTCTTAGCTTTGAATCGAGTTACATCTTCAGTTTTAGCTTTTTCTTCAACTTCTTCCTCTACAGTTTCTGGTGGACATCCAGAAAAATCTTCTCCAAATTCTTCAACTTCCCTTTTGATCTTATCAGCAGCTGATTTAATTGGCATCCCAGTACAATGGAATCCTAATGGGAATAAGGCTTTTTTCCCTTCCATTCTTTCAAAACCAGTGGCAAATTCAACCTTGGATAAAGTAAAACTGTGTCCAACGTGTAAGATCCCATTCATATAAGGATAAGCCATGGTGGCCATATATTTTGGTTGGTCTTGCCTGATTTTATCAACATCACCACCATCGAAAACTTCTTGTGGGGCATCCACTTCAAACAACTTTTCATCTGCCCATAACTTTTGATATTTTTTTTCAATATCTTTTAAAGTATCCCTACGAGAGGTGTTCTCGAATTGAACTGCTCCACTCATACCGTAATACTTACAGGGTTTTGCGTTGTAGTAACTAGATTATTACCTTTTCTCGACCACGGAAAATTTTTTGCTGCACAAATTTTCAGTCGTGTGCGGACCTAAATGACTCAGTTGCAACATATCGTACCACAGCTTGTACCGGTGCTTGTACTGGTGCTATATAGATGAATATGTATTCGTTTCTATTAGATATATATGGCTACCTTCGTTTCCGAAGGATGGTCGTTGGCACCATCAAAGAGTTTTTGGTCGGTTTGCGGCCAAGGTCTGCTTTGGTGCCTACCTTTAATGGTCTGTGTTTAAACTGTAATGTTTCCAACTTCAATGCTGCTTTACCAGCATCTCCGATGGATTGGAATTCGATTATGGCCGCCTCAGACTCGGGCACAAGCTTAAGTTTGTCATGGGACATTTGTAAAGATTCTGTTATGAATACTGATAGTTGTTCCTTGATGGTTCGAGGGTGCACATTTAAAAGGACTACCGATTTACTAGGATCAAAGCCCCGAAATCCGTCATTGGGTTTGCTGGTATTGGTAGTTTGCTTCGAAGGATATACGTTTATGACTCTACCTTTGAAGTGTGTACCATTTTTGGCCAAGGCATCATTCACAGAGGTCTCAGACTTAAACACCACAAAACCAAACCCTCCGTTTTTATTACGTTTACTTTTCATATCGGCATTCAATGGGAGCACAATAGTTTCAATTGACCCACAGCTTTCAAAGAAATTTTTTATTTCTTCTTGGTCTGCTTTGAAATCAATATTGCAAATGTAAACTTCTCTTTTGTAGACAGGACCTTTTCTAGTTTCTTGATTGGTGTCTGATATTTTCACTACAAGTTTGTAGGTCCTTCCATCAAGCTTATCTGCGACAGCTGTTCCGTTGTATTGTGAAACAGCTACTTTAGCTACTTCGTCCTCCGAAAACTCCACATAACAAAACCTTCTGGCCCTGCTAGACTTTTGATGTGGGAACCTTACACTTACCACCGTTCCAACCTGATCAAATAAGTTCCTTATATCTGATTCATCAAAACTGGGAGGAAAGTTGGTCACCCATATTATGTTATTTATGAGCCTCTTGACCTGTATTCTGTGGTCCCCAATCTCTTTGTATGACTTGGTAAGAGCTGCAAGGACCCCTTTCATGGACTCAAATTCCATTATAGCTTCGAACCCTTCATTTTCCAGATAAATTATGATTTCCCTGATATCGCCACAGTCCTCGAAAGCTGTCCGTAACATTGCTTCTGTAACATTAGATCCGAGATTAGTTACCTTGACCGATAATTCTTCTCTATTTCTAGTTTTCTGGTCATCAACTTTTGGTTTTTTGTTTGAAGTATCCAACAGCGGATCTTCCTCTAGCTGTCGTTTGTGCAGTAGAGGTGACTCATCAACTTTATGGTCAACCTTGTTTTCAACTTCCACATTTTGTTCGCCTTCATTTTCGTTTATCCGGGATAACATTATACTGGTCATGGTTTCATCTGCCTTTAGAAGTGCTTTCCGATAAGAGGTAGCAGTACCATATACCAGTTCGAAGATTAGTTGTTCCTGGATAACCTTCTCGGGCCAATCCATCTTATCGGAGTATTCGACAGCCCTGGTCAACAACTTACTGGTCTTGGAGTAGGGGAGGTTATACTTCTTGTAGTGTTCCATGGCCAATAACCATATTTCACATTGATCAGGAAACTTGTTAACCAAAACTTCAGTCATCTTGGTAGCATCATCTATCCTACCCCGGATTTCCCATATAGATATGGCTAATCTTTCAACCGAATGAAATATATCTCTGTTATCTTCCACGGCAATAGTGAAGAATTCGTGGATGGTGGTGGATAGCGTCGAAATGTTCTTGGTGTGTTCGTATGTCAAGGCCGATAATGCCAATACCTTCCAATCATCATAAGTATTCTTTTCCTTCAAGTTAAGGTACTCAGTACGGTTCTTTAACTGTTGATATATATCTTGACCATCATTTTCAAAGAGTTCCAAGTTCCGTATAAGTTCCCCATAAGAAATGCAAGTATTAGGATAAGCCCTGACAAACTTGGGCAAGATATCTTGCAAATAACTGACATTATCAGGCTTGGAATATAAGCAGTATATATACTTTATCCAAACCGAAATCCAATTATCGTCAGCTTCCATTAAAGACCTATAAAATATGATAGACACCTGGGATAAATCTTTGGCGTACTGACATACATCACTCATATAAGCCTTCCAAGCCTCAGCATTACGGGGGTGAGAGGCAATGTTCAGTTCATGAACTTCAAAATACCTCTGATCTTTAGACAGCTTGGCATAAACCTTCAGGGCCGTACCCATGAACTCATTATAGTCTTCGCCAAAAAACTTGGACACAAACGAAGACGTACTTTCAAACGATTCCGTCAATGACATATGGGGATAACTAAGCCGTTTCAAGATCAATTTCCACACTCTAATCAAGTCGTCTTCATCTCCAGATTTCCCATAACCCTCTAACGCAAACCCAATGATCTTATCCCACACAACCTTACTGCCTTCAAAGTCATAAACCGTATCCCCAAGGGCCCTGATAAGAATATCTTGTACCTCATGTTCGGGCTTGGTCCGTTCACAGAATTCTATATACTGAGTCCAATAGTACGTGTTGGGGTATTCTTTAATAAGAAGAAGATAGAACTCATTAAGCAACTTCAATTTAGTCGATTCATCATCTTTTATAGCCATCAAGTCCTCTAAGGTATCAGCAATGTCGTGTTCAGCCACCATGAAGTACTTGAACTTATTTAATCTAGCCTGATATAGTTGGTTGTAATCATGACTTTTGTTGAGCCTGAGCACCTCAATTAGTTTATCATGAAGCTCCTCATTATACGGAAAGGCTTCTGCCTCTTGGTACAACTCACCTACTGGTTTCATGCCATTAACAAGTATCCATCCAACTTTACCTTTTTACCCAGATGAATTTCTCGCTATCACGAACACCAGGGTTCGCCAACCAGATGGAGCAGGAAAAATGAAATCAAAAAAAAAAAAAAAAAAAGAGAGAGAGAGAGAAAGAAGCATTTACAGATGGATGCCAGATCGTACTTGCAGTCATTCGGATGGCAGGAGGGAGAAGCCTTACAGCATGGAGGGTTGAAAAGACCCATTTTAGTAGAACACAAGAAGGATACAAAGGGATTGGGACACGCTAAGAACGATGGAGAGACCTGGTGGGAAAGTCTATTTGATGGGCATCTCCAGAATTTAGAGGTGAGCCAGGGAAAGGAAGGAGCCAGCTTTAAGATAGATAGTGATAAACTCGACTCCAGTATACGAAAGAAAAACTCGCCGTTGTATCGAATGTTTGTACAGGGTGAGGGATTGGCTGGGACCGTGGGGAGAGTTGAAGATGGGGCCAAGGCAGAAGAGACTGTGGGGGAGAAGGAGAAGAAGGAGAAGAAGGATAAGAAAGATAAGAAAGAGAGCAAAGAGAAGAAGGAGAAGAAGGAGAACAAAGAGAAGAAAGAGAAGAAAGAGAAGAAAGAGAAGAAAGAGAAGAAAGAGAAGAAAGAGAAGAAGGAAAATGTCAAGGGAGACAAGCCTGAAGACTTAGACAGAAAGAACAAGAAAGAAAGCAAGCAGAAGTCAAAGACAAGAGACAAAGAATACAGGAAAGAAAAGAAAGAAAGAAATGCCAAAAAGGAAGGCAAACACAAAACTGTTTCAACTACTTCAACCACTCCTAATACCCTTCCTACGCCTACCAACCAGAAAGACTCAACCAAGAGAAGAAAGCACCTGGAGCCCTTTGCTTCAGCCAAAAAGCACAAACCTATATAAACGGACATTAATAGAGCATAGAACAACATTTAATACACATTTGCATCCACTTAACGTATAAAATCACGAGCTGCACGCTGCACGCTGCACAAAAAGGGATTGTTGCAAATACGGATGCTGCAAATAGGGAAGGGTATCAGGCACATAGCTTCCTTAACTGGTGGGGATACACAAGCTATTTCTATATAATAACGGGTAACTAGTCAATCAGGCATTCGGCAACTAATGGGAAGTCCCTGAACATGCAAGGGATATTTTATTCCTGTTCTTTGTAAGCAGAAATCAATTGGACTAAACTGGTTCCCCACCCCTTGCGTGAGCTGAAAGTCTATAGGAAAAGTCAGCTTTGTACGGTATTAAACACAAAAGAGAAGTCCAGACATATTCCTAGATAGCCAATTTTGACCATGAACATAGACATCATACATTCCAGAGTCTAAGGCATCAACCTCGTGCCCAGGAAGGGATATCTCTTTCTTATCTCTTGAGATTCCTGAAGTTCGATCAAACGCACATCCCCTGTTTGCTACATAGAAACCGGCAAATTGTTCGTCTCTGACCAAGGCTTTAGAATTTGTTTGATAAAAGGAGAGGGTCACAGCTTCATGTATCGCCCAAGGCATTTGAAGGGAAAACATGTCTCATGTGCGAATAACTTGGCTGCAAAACTTGGCTGCAAATACACGAAGAAAAAAGAGAGCATAACCAAACAAGAATATTATCCCAACACCCCGAGAGCCACCCCCTTGGAGATCCCAACCCTTCTAGCTCTGGTCAGTACTCCAGGACTACTCTTTGAGCCGATGGTAAAAACAGTTGTCACCCCCGATGGTACTGTCGGTTACATAATACTTTCGTGATTCAAGTTCTCTTACTCCTCTTGCTTTGAATCCACACTAGCAATTGATTTGCGTTGTTCAAGCTCTTACTCTTTATTCCTTTCCAATATGGTTTGATTCCGACATATTATGGTAGATTTTTGTGTCTTTGCATAGACTCCTCAATTTAAAAAGCAGCTTACCTGGTTCGCCACGAGTGGATTATCTTGCTGGCTCACATGGTGGTCTTCAATAACTTTAATCATTCGATCGTCCTGTGAATGATTAGAAGCCCCTCTCTTTCCTTCTTCTTCTTCTTCCCCTTCGACACCATGTCGTCTATTCAAGCTGCACCTTTCCCACAAAACATTAACACAGTAACAGTAAGGTCGGGGACCAAGTAAAGCCAGTAGATACTGACCAATTGAACGGCACAAATGGAGGAATGCCCATTGACTGTAAACCAGCATTTATATTTCCCAGTCAATTACTATTCTTCATCGGTTCTAAACTCTGTTACCATAGACCACAAGAGCCTCAACAAAGGTTAATCGGACGATCTGACGATTCAAGACGAAAAACAATTCCCACCACCAAGAGACGTGCTAGCAACTTCAAACACCCTGTAGGCAATCTAAGGCTCCTTAGCAATTAGCTTTCTATCAACATTTCCTATGCATTCTCGTTAGTGGTGCCTTGCAAAGAGAGAAATGGCTGCGAACAAGTGTAATATTTGAAGTTGAATAACAAAAACCGGAGCCCGCCTACGGACTGCAGATATGGTAATATGTTCTTTGTGAACAAATAATAACTCATGGCATACTTAAGAAGTATAGCATGAGAAATGGTAGTCAGAGATAACATGGCTCATGTGATTAGCTACTCAGCACGAACATACCAGCTCGGAGCTTGCGTGCAAAATGCTGCAGCATTGAACGCGTGAAACTATCTCCGATAAGCACAACCATCAACTCTTTAACGGTTTTAGTTCACATTTAGACCACCATGCCGGTTCAACGACGGCTCATTGATGGTTTCCATGCCCATAAGAGGTCTCTTATAATCTGGTGTCTGGGGGTATTCGTGGTGAAGTATGTTATAGGAGTCAAAAATCTGTTCTACTCCCTTACTGTATTACTATGCGGGATGACTGCCATTACCATGGTAATGGTCTATTTGGTATTCAAATATAACGTACCAAAACACACCAATTATAGAAGGAAAGTGCTGTTCGAGTTTTTAAAAGTTGACCAATGGGCCTCTGAGGTTGCAGAGTTCCAAAGTAATACCGATAAATTGAATGAGCCAATTGCCGAAGAATCATTCTTGATTTCTGAAACATTACAAGAATTCATTGGGTTTATCATACAAGAGTTCGTTGATAGTTGGTTTTCGAAGCTTAGTGACAATACTCTTTTCCTGGAAAGCATTCAGATAGAATTAAAGTATATCTTTCGAGAGTTAAAGACCCGGTTGGCCAGAATCGATCTCGCTAAATTATTAGTGTCTAAGCTTGTTCCGATTGTGAATGATCACTTGATCGACTTCATTAGAGCTGAAGAAAGAGTTCAGGCCAAGATTAACAACAACAAGGGGGGTATTGATTCGGCTGACCAAGAAATTGATGTTGCTCGTCAATATAGAAGAGGTAAGATACACGAAGCAGTTACCATCACCAAGACCGGTGTCAATGATGTTAATGAAAAGAAATACTTGAGGAATCGAATCGGTGCCTTACTTCCTTATTTACTTTCAAGCTCGGAAAGGAACAACGATATAACCACCTCGTTGGTGAGAGAATTGCTCTCATGTACCTTATTAGCCAATGTGTTTCAGATGATCGGAGAAAGTGACTTTTATAATTTATTGATTGTCAAACTAATTGGTGACAACTTGAAGAGCCGAGATCAGGTGAAAAAGTTAAGAGAAGCTTTAGACCAGCACACTCAACAGAAGGAAACAGAAAAGAATCGTGATAATAAGCTTAATAAGGAATATATTATCACCGAAAATATGGATGTCATTAGCTACAACAACTGTTTGGAGAAGATTAGTAAGATCACATCCTTAGATGAATTGAAGCAGTTAAGAGTATATCTTTCATTTCAACTCTTACAAACTCCCACCCAGAAAGATTCTAATTATATCCATAGATTGAAGCAAGTTCAGTCAATAGTGGAATCTCGTATTGGGGATCTTGAAGAGACTGGACACCTAGATTTGAAAGCTGTTTTGGAAAACAAGAATTATTTGAATGAATTTTCCCAATTTTTGAAAAAAAGGGATAAAATAAAACTCTTGGAGTTTTGGTTGTCAGTTGAAAGATTAAAAGCACCCTTGGAATTAACTGACGATAGATTATCCTTATCTCTAGGGTTTACCAACTCTAATGATATCAAGGATATATACCGAAACTACTTGAGAGATTTGGAGTTTACCAAGGATGACTTCCGAATAGTAGAAGAGTATCTTCAATCTAAAGAGTTGACAGGCAAGAGCAAATTATATCAAAGGGCTAGAGAAAAATTATTCAACTTACAAGATGATGCATATTTTAAGATTGAACAAGACTTTAAGGATTTTGTAAACACTGGTGAATACAAAGCATTGATATCACTGGCCCCCGTTGATGTATCAGACAATAATGTTAGCCCTGTGGTTATAAAAGCAGTTGAGGAAGCATTTACTCAGATCATGAAGAACAATAACGACCCCTCTAATCAATACGAGTCAAGAAAACAGCTTCTGACTCTTGATCTTAAAAAAGATCTTTTTGGAGATTCCTCTAGTTTATTTAATGACAACAGTAATAGTCATAATAATCCCAATCGGTATTCAAGATTATTTGACGATTTGAGTGATGAATCAGAAAGTGACTCCATCAATCTAGACTCCGATAGTTATTCTAATAATTTACAAGACTCCACTGAATTGGATGGATCTATTCCGGGAGATGAAGATCTGCAATCATTGTTATTGGCAGCACCAGGGAATTTGAAATTGACCGAAGAAATCGACCGATTAAGTGATGAAATCAATAGATTAACGGACCAACTTAATATCTTAACCCCGTTGATCAAAAAGGCGGAGCTAACTAATAATGTTGGAGAGTATAAGATCTTGAAAAATTCCCGAATCAGTTTAGAACGAGAAATCAGTAGTAAAGAACTTCAGAAACAACAGTATATTGTCCAAGAAAGTGACAATAGTTTATATGGAAAGTCACGAGTAACTATCCAATCAGCTATTAATGGAACTGAACACGGGAAAGAATTCACATTATATATAATTGAAGTCCAAAGATATTCGAGTAATGATCCCATGAATAATACTGCTGGATGGATTGTGGCCAGAAGGTTTAGTCAATTCTATAAATTGCATGAATATTTAAAATCCAAGTACCCAGAAGTATCCAACTTGAAATTTCCTAAACGGACTATGTTTAAATTACAACAAAAACAAATGACAGAACTACGGAAATCAGAATTAACCGAATACTTACAAAATCTCTTACAGATCCCTCAAGTATGTTCCAACAAAGCCTTCAGATCGTTCCTCTCATCAGAGAACTTCAACTTGAGTAAAAATCAATCATTCGAAGATAATCTAACTATGAAGGGTAAGTATAAAAATAGTGCTGAACTGGTTGCCAATAGTTTCTATCAAGGGATATCCAGTCGATTTAGCACCAGACCTATAAACAAAATCAATGATAACCACAAGAATAAAATTGGTGATGTCAATAGTAAAACCAATGCCAATGAAGAAATCACCAAAAACATCACCGAAATGGAACGAGAATTAAGATCATTCGATGAAAAAGAAGTGTTTGTAAAGCCAATCGTAGATATCTTAATGACCATCTTTAAATTGAAACATTCCAAGAGTTGGCTCCGGGGTAGTGCCCTTCTAGTGATCCTCCAACAGATCTTTGGTACCACCATCGAGAAGAAAATCTACGAACAAGTCAACCAATTCAAGGCTGAAGAGAATTTACTAGATATTGTCATTCTATTAAAGAATACCGTATTCCCCAACGGGAAATTTAAAGATCCCCCAGTGATCAGATCCAATTACCAAAAATCAGTCACTCAAGACGAGTCAAAGTTTCTCCTCAGTATCTTTATGAACGATAGTTTTAGTACACTATTTGGAGGGTCCAACACTAAATATGCATTCACCATTGTTTGGAATGCTCTACAAAATAATTACCTAGTCAAACATTTGGTATTTGAAGTATTTGACGAGTTGTTACTCGAGTTATTTCCAGAGCTAGATCATTAAGTCAAAAATGTCGCATGGCTGCAACCGGTCATGGGATCATGCGTGCGCGCCACCCCAGGGATTTTCTTGGGGGCTTATCACCGGTATAAAAGCGAAGCCAATTCGCACCTCCTATTTGAAATCAAATAACTAATTACATCAATTATGGGACAAGATCCTTCAAGTAAACCACAAGTTCCAGACGGGTGGTTAGCGAAATTTGATGAAAAATATAAAACCTGGTATTATGTTAACTTAAGTTCCAAACAATCTCAATGGGAAGCTCCTCCAGGTACTAGTTTTGGTGATAGTGCCGAGGATGTTCCACCTCCTTCTTATAGTCCAAATAGTTCTAATGATAGAGGACTTGGGAGTCGTATATCCAATGCTTTGGGTAGATCAAGTAACTCAGGTCATGGAGGATCTGGTTATCCCCCACAACAACCTTATGGAGCTGGTTATCCACCACAACAACCTTATGGTCCTGGAGGAGGATACCCTCAACAACCTTATGGAGGATATCCACAAGGAGGATATGGAGGATATCCACAAGCAGGTCCTTATGGGGGTGGCTACCCACCTCAACAACGGTATGGCCGTGGTGGTGGTGGAGGTATGGGACCTGGTGCTGGGATGGCCCTTGGTTTGGGGGGTGGTTTATTAGGGGGTATGATGCTTAATGAAGCATTTGATGATGATGGTGGTGGTGGTGATGGTGGTGATGGTGGTGGTGAATAAGGGTGTGATCGGTTACTTACATTGTTACAGAAGTTGTTATTATATATTCAGTATAGTAATAGTACAGTTAGTCTAGGTGGTTTGTAGAATGAGCCAGTAGGTATGGATAGTGCACTTGTAGCTATAGCACAGTACACATGTAGTTTATAGCACAGTACGCTTGTAGCTTATAGCACAGTACACTTTAGCGTAGCATATTATACCATAGTATAGTACACCATAGTATAGTACACGATAGTATAGTACATAGTTCTACACTCTTCGCCCCGCACGACCGCGATGAAAAAAATTATCCAACCATATCAACTCAAATTACCGTTACAACTCACTACTACCTTACAGGCATGAGATTCACCAGAGTTTTAAAACAAGCTGAAGATGTGTTGGTCAAGGCCGCCTCTGGTTACCCAACTGGGTTGACTGGACTCTACCAACATCCAAACCCAAGACCTGCCTTGATCTCCCTCTATAATCATACCTTGACTTTGTTAGATTCAAAGTTCCCTAAATCCTCCATTTACAGACAATCAGTGGAAGCATTGACAAAAAATAGATTAAATATCGTTGAGAAACACGATATTGTCGAAGAAATAGAAGCCAAAATCGGAGGTGGATTAATCGAAGAAGTGGTAGTACAAGCTCACGAAGAGTTAGGATTAGCTCATGAAATGGCTGAATTAAAATGTTGGGAAGAGTTAGAAGAAAAACCTTTAGAAGACCAATGGGTTTACTTTGGTAAGAAGATTTAGATGTGTAGATATTAAATGTACGAATAATAGTGACCAAATTTTGTCTCACCAATGTATTTCAACTAAACATATATTAACTATAATAAACCGATTATCAGACCGACTATTTAACAACAAGAATTCTTGAATGGGGTAGTACCTTTAGAAACATCAATACCTGAGGCAGCAGGTTTTTCAGGTTCGGTATCTACGTGTTTATCTTGAATAATTCCGGCTAATTCATAAAAGATCGAATCAACATTGGTGTTAGATTTAGCACTGGCTTCCAAAAATGGAATATTCAATCTAGCTGCCAATTGTTGTCCTTGTTCAGCACTAACTTGTCTTCCCTCAGCATCGTCACATTTATTCCCTACCAAAAAGATTTGTGCATCTTCATTAGCATGTTGAGTTACGGTTTGGAACCAGTTTTCAACATTTTCAAAACTTCTAGCATCAGTTACATCGTAAATCAATACTATCCCCATGGCCCCCCGATAATAAGCAGTAGTAATGGTTCTAAACCGTTCTTGTCCTGCTGTATCCCATACTTGTAATTTAATCTTCTTTCCTTTACTTTCAATGGTTCTAATCTTAAAATCAATCCCAATAGTAGTGATGAATGATGGATTGAATTTATCTTCCACAAACCTCAATAATAAACACGATTTACCTACTCCTGAATCTCCCACTAAAAGAAGTTTCATGATCATATCATACGATCTAGATGGGGCTCTGCCACTCATGATGTATGCAATTTAGTGGTTTCTGTTTTTTCAAAAAGATCAAGAGATCGTTCCAACCCGACTAATTTAGAAGCTTCCACGTTTGGTAATACCTGTGGTGTGCAATAATTCAACTAATGATCCGTGAAGTAACCCTGACCACTGTTAGTTATTTTGGTTTCCCACCATGCCGTTGATAATGTCGCGCGGGCTGGCACGGCGTGGTCACGTGAGGCCTCCCCTGTTTTATTATGTTATATGTTATATGTGATATTATATTATATTATATTATACGCTTTACTATAAGAAAACTTCAATGTTGATCTCCACACTAGAGGCAGCATAAGGAATCTCAAAAGATTTCATCACTTCTGGATGTAAAACTCCAATAGATCCAATTACTAATTCTTTAGCACCAGCTGCTGGTCTTAAATAAACATTGGCACCTCTACCAGGGAAAAATGTAGCATTAGTAGTATCTTCTTCTATCCAATAACCTCTATCACTATTCAGTTTAGGATCTTGTATCCATCCAACTCTCATGGTTTGCATCAATTTTCCTAATAATCCTTGAACATATTCAAATCCTGATGCTTTACCAGCAATAATAGCAGCCCAATTCCGTTGATTAATGGCTTTTCTTTCAACTTGATCATTCTTTAATACAATATCACCACATTCAAATACTTTGATTGGTAATGAATGTTTTCTATTTTCTCTAATGGTTTTTAATAAACCTGGTAATAAAGTAGTTCTAACCACTTGATATTCAAATGTCTTTGGATTTTCTAATTTAACAGCTTCAGTTCCATCATCTTGTTGTCTTAAAAATTTATAATTTTCATCATGTGAACTTAAGGTTAAAGCCATAATTTCCAGATATCCTGCTTGAGATGAAGCAATTCTAAAAATATCAGAAATCTTATTAATAGGTAAAGCAGCTGCTACTAAAGTTTCATCTTTTGGTTTAGTCTTGATAATATTATTAAATCCATATGCAATAGCTGCATCTTCCATTATATCACATTGATGTAAGATATCAGATCTGGTGATTGGAATAGATACTTCTAATAATTTAGAATCAGTCTTGGATACTTCTGCTTCAAGTTCCATTTTTCTTAATAATTTACTGATTTCTTCTCCTGATAAATCTAATGCTAAACATGAATTAATATATTCTATTTCAGCCATTGATTTCTTAGGTTCAATATTAGGACATAATCTAGATTCTCCATTATGTTCAGAAATTATTTCTATAGGTTCAATTTCAAATGGTTCTTCACAATGAACAGAAAACATCGCCACTAACGTTTGAATAACAATCTCAGTCTTGGTCTTATCAGTCCCAGTAACATCAATAAAAACATTCTTCGTGTCTACACTAATCTTAGAATGGTTAGAATTGATGATTGGTGGTAATGAACATACAGTTCTATTAGCATCTAAAATCACTGGATATACAGGAGAATCTCTAATAATATGTAAATATTTGGATAAATGTTTATCACTTTCATAAAATTCCATTATCCCATTCCCATCCATAACTTTAGTTTGATTTAATGGGGCAAATTTAATCTCTTCAGGTTTTAATCCTTCATAAGTAAATGGACCTTCTATGGTATCAAAATCATGAGTCCCAATAGCTACCAATGTTCTGTTCCGACACAAGTTGGTGTGGAGTTTATCTTGTAAAGAAATAAAAGAATCATAACTTCTCTTGTTGAATTTAACGTTTCTTAATATAGCAGAAGCAGCATAAGGACGGACCGATTCGACTGATTTTTCAATGGTCAATTTGGTGGTTGGCTTGGTTAATTTATACTTTGGTGGTTCCTGTCTTCCCAAGAATACATTTAAAGCTTGGGCAATCCCTTCAAAACATAACATGTCGTATCTGTTGGCAGGGACTTCAATCTTCAATTGAGGTCTTTCTCCAGCTTCACAGTCTTCAGTAGTATCTTCATCCAACTCGATTCCGAAGTCAAAACATAATTCATCGAATTCTTCCGTGGTGTATGTCCTTCCTAAGGACTCATACAACTCCTCTTTGTCCACAGCTATAGTTGGCATGGTGTCTGTATTCGGTTAGATTTTGACTCACAAAGGTGGATTTTTCAAATTTTTTTTTTTGGTGAGAGTGGCTGTCAACTGACAATTACGCGGGTCTGCGTATGTGTCATACTGGTTTACGTTAGTTATCCTATATGGTATAATAAATGCAAACTATAAATCAATATAGATAAATAAATATGGTCATGTCTGGTCATTGCTGGTCATTAAGTTTGTTGAATAGATCACTGGTCTTTTCTCTAATTGAAGCCGTATTCTCGGTAAATCTATCCTTGAGGTTAGCATTACTAACTTTCTCAGTGAAGTTACCAAACATGGTGGTTCCTTGTTCCTTCATTTCAGTTTCTTCATTGATTGGTACATTGGGAACTTCTGAAGGAGTTTGATCAACATTCTCTCTGATGGCCTTTAAACTCTTTTCGTCTAATTCTGACATTTTTTCGATCCGTTTGGCTTCCTCCTTCAAGGAAGATATATCGAAAATGGGGGTTGGGTTTTCGTCATCTTCTAATTTGTACTCTTCGGATCCATCATTATTGTTGTCAGGGTTATGGTCCTTGTTATCTTTGTCTACAGACTCTCCCATCTCTTTCCACCATCCACTCTTCTTGGGCTTAAAGAATTTCTTCCATCCTTTGGATTCCTTCTCTATTCGTCTTTCCTCTTCCATTTCTTTCTTCATCTTATTTCTGGCTTCGTCAAATTCCAAGATTAATTGACGTTGTCTTTCTCCTTCTTCGGCATCGGGCTCCTCAATTTCTGCAAACTCATCAGATAATGTTTCCCATTTCAATGCTTTTAAAATCCTGGGGATGGCTCTTCTGTAAGCCATATGACCACTTATATATTCAGTAGCATCAAAGTTCTCAATTCCATAGGTATCCTTAATGGGTGACAATCCAGCAACTGATGATAATCCCCCACTGGTAGCTCTAAATAAATACCCTAAAACCCAATCTTTCCTGGAATATCCGTTTACAAATCTTCCACTAACTACCGATCTGGCTAAACCTAGTTGGTCTTGATTAACTGCCACAGGGCTTCCTAATATAATAACATCTTCAACCAACCCAAAGCATCCTCTTTGAGCTAATTCAATTAAGCATGAATATACCACCCGTGAACCTAAGGAAAATCCAACTAAAGTTACAGGTCTAACCCCCATATTTCCTGATATTAATGTATCGGCTAAAATCTTACCAGCTTTCCAAGCTCTGTCTAACGAAACATTCCAAGGATTATCAACAAGATAAGACAATTTAGAAAGGGCCACGGGTACTTGAATAGCAGCCATTAATGAGCTAGCAATAGTAGCTCCTAATATTTGTTGAATAGAACTGGTGAAGGCTTCAGTGGCCAAAATACCAATTGTTTGACCCATAGATCTTAACATTTCAGGTTCCCATAAAACTGAATACAAGTCACCCATGATTGGATCAACTGTTGAAAATGGGAGTCTTACATCATCCGCTTTACCAATCATCCATCCACTTACCGTAATAATCAAGTTCGATCTCTTATTATTATGTAATGGTTTTAACTCAAATGTTTGAACCTCTCCAGCCCTTCTGGTACCAGCCTTATGACCAGCTTTGGCTCCGAGTACTACTCCACCGGTGGTAATAAGAGTACTACCCCCTACCCCAGCTAAGAACCCACCAGTACCACCGATTCCAACCGTTGTTAATCCAGCAGCTAATCCAGCCCCAATAACTGGGGCTAATAAACCTGCAGACAACCCAATAGCTAGCGTACCTCCAAGGGTAGCCAACCCAACGTAGGCAATCCTTTTACCTTTATTCTTTTTCACATACTTTTGAATAAACTGTTTATCGTTGAGTAATTCCTCTTTGTCTTCTAATGATTTATCTTTTGATTCTAAATCTAAACTATTCAATAAACGTCTCTCAAATTGATACACCTCAATGTTCTTTATCCCCAATACATTGGCAAACCTGATGAGTAAGGCTCTGGATCTACTGTCATAATACCCATCGCTCAAAAGTAAGAGTAACAAATCACACATTAAAGTCCACTCTAACTTAAAAGGAGATGCTTGATGATCAGATTTTTCGTCTTCCTTTCTAATCAAACTTGAACTTAAATCTTGGACGTCTAATCCATGAACACTTAAATTATCAATCATTTTAACTTCTTCAGGTTTAAGACCCATATGGGAATTGATTTTATCACTGACATATTGGCTCCAATTAGCAAAATTCTTTTGACTGGAACTCAATTGCTTTGCTACTCTTGTAGAAGTCGACTGCTTTATCATAGCCAATTCCGTGGCCATATCTACCGCAATCAATTTGACCATCCCCACATAGGAAAACTTCTGACTTTCAGTCAACATGTCTTTAGTGGACTGCAAAGCTTCATCTTGTTCCATGTTCTCATCCTCTTCATACTCAAAATCTTCATCAGAAGAGTCATCAACATCATCATCTCTGTATCTAGCTTGTTTGGTATGTTCATTAATCTCTCCCTTGGTGACAAATAAAAAGTCGGTTCTTCTATCCAATTCAGCATACTTAGCCATCTGTTCTTCAGTATCAATCCTGGTGTATCCACTGCTTTTGTTCTTGGGGTCAAAAATGTCCCGGTCTTTCATATGAGTGAACTGTAATTTTCCCTTATCATCATAATAATCCATTTCAGAAATGGTCTTCATAGTCTTCCAGGTAGCTTTATCATCATTAAAAAAGTCATCTTCATTTCTTTTGATTTTATCAGTTTTTGACATCGGCCGCTTTTCCTGAAGGTGGCCATCATCAGCACCAGCATCATTGGTTTCTTGTTGGCCGTCTTGAATAGAAGGAGAATTATCCCTTGAAGACCTAATGGTTGCTGTGTACTCGGACTTGTCAACAGGATTCTTTTTACTCAAATCAAACTCCACAAAACCAGTTCCATTGCCTTGGTCACTGTTGTCATCCAATTGGCTGTCCTTCGAAATAGGTGTTTTGTTATTTGTGCCCTGTCCATGTGGTGGTTTATGTCTTTCATCGTCGTCAGAATAGTCAATATTTTGATATGAGAGGTCCTCTCCTGGCAAGGAAGGAAGTTGAGAAATCGAGGTTCGGGATCCAAACTCAGGTCTATCATGGGTAACGATTGGACTGTGTATTTTGGTATTAGAATGGTTCCTTTCGGAGTAATCACCATCAAAAGACCCCATTCTGTACTAAGTCAAATTGGATTTTATTGGTTTAGGATGGATGTCGCGTTAAGGATTCGCGATGGCCGCAGACACTGCAATAGGCTTATTAGGTGGGTTGTGTAGAATGGGTAGTATGGGTAGAATGGGTAGAATGTTAGATTGTGTAGTATGGGTAAAATAAGGGTGTATGTCTAAAGTTAGGCTTAACTTACGTAGTCTTACAAGTACGACCCCCAAGAGCCATCAGCTGTTACCCGGGTGCTACAAGAGAAGATGTATGCAACATGGTTTTACTCAACACGCCATTAGTCTAACGACCATTCGTAGAGTCCAGGAATATGTTGCCTCGAATCATAAAGACTGAGCTGCAACCATAAATGGGAGCTCAAGTCAATCCGATTGTTATACAACCTGTCGACGGAGCTACTCTGTTCAAAATGAAAAGAACATGCCTTTTCACATTGTCATCCCGTATTTTAACACAGTCAATTCAGTCCATCTGAGTTGTTTCTTATAACCGCTCAACCCCAACAATGGAGGACCAGTTACATTACTTCAACCCATTAACAATGAACCAAACTTGTGATTCCACAAACGAACTGCTGTTAACCAGAGGAGACGACGGATTAAACTTGCTTCTCGAGCGCCGATCTGCTACGGTCGACACCTACAAAAATCCAAAGATAACCTCCGAAGAGATTTAATCAATGGCTCCTTGAGGGTCTCCCGTAGCACAGGTTGATGCTAATATGGTAGAAAGAAGAAAAAGTTGCACTAGTGGCAGAAGCGAAAAATTTATACTCGCGAGAGATGAGATGTTGCGGTAGAGCCACGATAGTCCACCATGATCAGAGTTGCAAGGCCTCCACAACTGGTCCACAACTGGTGACTAGCTCCAGAACTATGAGTAGTAAGAAGAGTGGGAAATGGGCCAAGCCTGCTAAGGGCTCGAGTAATGCTTCTCACAAAGCTAATGGGCCTCCTAAAAAGGAAACAGCCAACGATTCCATCCCGTTTGAAACAGATTATTCCATGAATCCTACTGCTATCATTGAGTTATTCCAGCAAGAATTCAAGTATATATTGAACTCGTCTGACCTTCAAGAATTCATTCAATTGGTCAAGGGGCAACTATATGAACGGGACTACATATCTGCCTTCGATAGTGACGATAAGAGATTTGCTTATGCTTGTAGATGGACCCCAGCTAGGGCCTTATCATACTCATCTTTATTCAGTAATCTACTGGCCATACGACAGCTACTTGAAGAATCCACCACCACCAAACGAGCTCTTTGTGTGGGAGGAGGTGCTGGGTCGGAGCTAGTGGCTCTAGGATCGGTATTCTGTAGGTTGAAAGAATATAATTCCACCACCACCTCGGCCCTTGATGTCCAGATTGTTGATATAGCTGATTGGTCCCGAATCGTCTATAACTTAACCAATTACATGAAAAAGAACTGGATCTATAAGCAACACAACCTCAGTGCCAGTTTCTTTAATCAAGATATTTTAAATGATTCTTATGCAGCATCAAATTACCGTGACTTGGATCTTATAACCTTATTATTCACTACTAACGAATTATTTGCCGAAAAGAGGAAAGAAACCGTTCATTTCTTACAAAAATTGAATGGATTCTGCAAACAAGGGGCTCTATTGCTAATAGCTGAGAGTGCTGGATCTTATTCCCATATCACTGTGGGTACCAAGAAGTTCCCAGTGCAGTTTATCATCGATACCATTTTGTTACGCAAGCAGCCAGACAAGGAAGAAACGGTGTGGGAGTTGATTGACCAGAGTGATAGTTGCTGGTATAGGATCAACGAGAATGAGATAGAGTATCCGATGAAGTTGGAGAATATGAGGTTCTTTTATAGGTTGTATAGGAAGAGGTAGCATAGAATGGACATTAGGCATACCATGTAGCCACCGCTGCTGCCATCCGGGCCCGCCCTTGCACCGCCCTCGCTCCACCCTCGCTCCACCTGGGGCCACTCGCACCACCCACCGCATCTCTCGTACTATCTTCATGCGGGTTCAAAATACGCTTCTCTACTTTTCAACTACCAGTCTTGTGATGTCCTCCACAGAAAGATTGTTGCTACAACAAGGTATACGGTGCCAATTGGGCAAAGAAGGATTATATATTAAAGACCAGGCACTAGAAACCTCAATACAAAATGATTCCCACGCTTTTGACGGCTCGGGCCCTAATTCTGATTCTCTTTATTCCTGCTGTTTTGGGCTAAACCATCCGTCTCCTGTCGTGGTAAATTTCATTCCTTATAAGAACATCCTCCAATGCAAAAAAATTGAAGATAATATGTTCGAAGTTAACTTTGTAATACCATATGAAAAGACCGTGAAGCTCCAGACCATGATCTTGACAATTGATGATATAGTGGCTGATCTACAATTAAAAGGTGGAATTGAATTTGAAGATTATATCTTACAGAAAGCTTATCACGAGAGTCAGGCTGGCTCCTCCATCTTAATTATCATCAACCCTCATAGTGGGCAGGGGAAAGCATTAGAGATATTTGATAAAGAGATTAAACCAGTATTGGAAGCTGCAGAAGTTAAATATACCGTTGAAAAGACAAAACGCCGTGAACACGCTACTGATATTGCTAGAACATTGGATGTTAACAAATACGATATCATTGCATGTTGTTCAGGAGATGGAACTCCTCATGAGGTCATAAATGGATTCTATCAACGGGACGATATGGGAGTCAGTGCATTTAATAAAATCGCTGTAACTCAATTACCCGGTGGTTCAGGGAATGCATTGACTTTGAGTACCCATGGAAGTAATGATGCTGCCTTGGCTACATTTAGCATGTTAAAAGCCAAGAGAACTAAAATCGATTTGATGGCTGTGAAACAATTGAACTCTGATAATTCTATTGAAAAAGTTTCTCTCTCATTTCTATCACAATGTTACGGAGCAATTGCTGACTCAGATATTGGTACAGAGCACTTGAGATGGATGGGTCCCATAAGGTTTGATTTGGGTGTTGTTCATAAAGTCCTCACTAAGGCTAATTATCCTTGTGATTTATTTATTAATTATTTAACTACTACTGAGGAAGAGCTTTTATCTCATTTTGATAAACATACTGACCCATCTAACAATATAAAAATAACTAATCCTGAGCTAATTACACAAGATAATTTGCAACTATCGGGACCTAAATTGACGGATCCGGTTCCATCAAATTGGATTCAACTAGACTCCAGAATTTCATCAAAATTGAGTATTTTCTATACCGGTAATATGCCTTATGTTTCTTCAGATACTCAGTTTTTTCCTGCTGCTTTGCCTAATGATGGCTCGATGGATTTAATAATTACTACGAACTCGACCCCCATTACGAAAACCGTATCTGCATTGTTATCGGTGGAGTCTGGTAAACATGTATTCGACGAGAACATATTACACCACAAAATTTTGGGCTATAGATTAGTTCCAAAGTTGCCAGAGAATTCAAATCATTACATTTCTATAGATGGTGAAAGCTTTCCTTTTAAAGCCATGCAAGTAGAAATATTACCTGGAGTGTTGACTGGATTATTGAACAGTGGTAATTATGTAGAGACGTGTTTGAAGATCTCGAGGTAGTCTTAATGAGTTTGGTTTTGTTATTATATATTTATAAATATGATTCACTATATAAATAGGTAGCCATTGTGGTATAGAATTAATTTATTGCTGCTTTGGTTTCACTTTGTAGGTGCTATTCAAGTACTTGGGGATTTTATTGGTGGATACGGACCCAGACTTTGATAATTCATATTCAGATTCACTTGAAGACTCTAATACGGATTCTGGATCGAGCTCTAACGATTCGTGCTTACGCTTTTGAAGTGGTTTAGCCTTGGGTTTTGACTTTAAAGGGTTCTTGGAGATTGGATCCAAGTTGTCAAATTTGCTGCCGTTAGCTGTTTGAGCACCAAATTTCCCAAAAAATGCATCACTAACTTGATTAAATACTTCTTCATATATATTTTCCTTGTTACTGAACTCCTCCTGTAACACCTTTTCGTTCTCCAAATAATTGTTCACGAGATCTTCAATGGCCTTGGTGACAAAGCCATTAACCTCTTTGAATAATTCTGAATTGCTTTGGTTAAAAACATTCAGAGACCTAATGGGTTTACAAATTTGACCCAAATAAGAAATGGATTCCTTGTACATCATTGGTCTCAAATGCTTCTCTAAACTACCTACTAACTCATTGTAACTTTGAGCCAATAAATCGTTAGAGGCAACATACTTGTTATAACTTGTGAGTAAGTCGTTTCTGCTAACTTCCAACAGACTAAACAGGACTTTCAAGTCATCCAAAATCTTGTTAAGTTCATAATACTTGCTGGTTATGTATTTGTTTCCCTCAACCAATTTACTGTTTTCAGTAGATGTTGTTTCTAACCTGGTGTACATATCAGATATTCTAAAATTCAACTCCGTTATCAATTGGGCTTTACTACTTACTTCGATCTTGATATTCATAAGCAACATTTCTGATTCCTTGAGCTTGTTGTCTTTATCAATCAATTGGTTGCTGTAGTCCTTGATCTTATTCTGATTCATTTCATTTGCTTTTAAACATTCTTGATAACTTTTTTGCAGCCGCTCAAATTCGATTTTTGCGATCTTGACATCTTCCAGAAGCTGGTAAATTTTCTCTTTTTCAGCCATTAGTGATTTCTTCAATTGTGAATTCTCTTCTATAAGCTCATTATTTCTTGCATTGGAAGATGTTTTCTCTTGATTCAAAGTTTGAATTTGAATATCCTTTTGAACATCATTGTTAATTTTTTCTTGCAAGGATTTCGAAAGGTTGTTAATTTCCTCTAAGTATATGTTGACTTCAGTTTGATGGCTCTCCTTGTTGGATTTTTCCATGGATATCAACTCTTCTTTATCAGAATAAAGCTGTTCGAGCTGAACTTCCATATTTTTTTGATCAACCTGAGTACTTGCAAGAACATCGGTCAAATTTTCATTCCTGGAAACTAAGTCATACATGGTATTTTCGAGCTCATTCTTTTCGTCTAACACCTTAACAAGATGCTCATTGTAACTATCGGTTACCTCCAATCTTTCACTTAAAGTAGATTGTAATTGCTCCAAAATTTTGTGCTCTTCTTGCTCTTTCAATCCTTCCAATAATGCTTTACTTTCTAACTGGTGGACCTTATCAGATAACTGCTTTTTCTCCTTTGATACCTGATTCAACTTTAATTCTAAGTCATTATTATGGCTGGAAATGTTGTCCCTTGAGTGCTTTAAATCCTCAATGGTTTCCTTCATTTGACGAATAGTTTCTTTGAGGTCCACAACAACATTTGAATCAACTTCTAATTTCTCTACAAGCTTTGATAATCTTGCAATGGTCAAATCTTTCTCCAGTAAACTATTCTTACAATCCTTGACCCCTAATAATAAAGAATTCAAAGTGATCAACATATCTTGTTCGAAAACTTCGTTGGAATCAGTATTAATTGGGAATCCAATTTCATCGAATAATTGACTCAATATTTCTTTAGCCTGGGTCTTTCTACTGGTTCCTAAGGTTATTGGTGCTTCCAGCAAGGAATCCAGGTGGAATGAATCATTATTTCCTGTAGTCATATCAGTAGAATTCAACGCCTTCAGGCTTGTGGAAGTGGCTGGATAATTCAAACTTAGGGGCTCAGGTTCATCTACATCTGGGTCTTGTTGGTCATAATAAGGACCCAAGAGTGTTGGACTTTTAATGAGATCCAAGTCGTCCATTTCAGGTGGCAGTTCCAGATTCCAGAACCCCAGGCCTCTTAGTGATAACTGTTTCGGGTCAATGGTATTTGTCTTCAAGTAATTCAATTTTAAATGATTTTCGTCATCGGCTATTGTATCAAACCAATTACTCTCGGTGATATTCTCCTGGTCCTGATCCAGGAGCTCTAAATCACCAAGAAAATCTTCAGTAGGCTCGTTGTATTCATTACCAATACCGTCAGGGCCTACAGGAACACTTTGGTCCTTCGGATACACAAAAGGTCTAAAAGACATTTCATTGAACCTGACCGACTTAATAGGTTTCTTCTTTAAGGTCCCAAAGCTATTTTTCTTGGAGACCTCAAAATGTAAGCTCTTGGATCTTCTTAGAGTAGTCACGTCAAAGGGGTCTATACTTACTTCTGTTGAATCACCAGCCGGAGTTTCGAAGTTATCAATAGGAACACCAAAAGAGTGACGTCTTAACAAGGTGGGGATCTCCAGCTTCGAGACAATCTCTTCATCGTCTTGAGATTTTACAGACGAAGAGTTTGTATCCAGGCGTGGAGATATGGTACCCGAAGAGACAGCTGAAGCTATAGACGGGATTACAAACTTTCTAAACATGTCTGATTAACTCAAACTGACCAGGCAGCTTTATCAGATCAACCAGTTGCAAAACCTATTTGTGACAGAAAAAAATGGCTGCGAAAATAACCACTCCACAAACCAGAGAAGGAGACTTTCAGATAAGAGCACAGGAGCAGATAGGGCGCCAAAGTTGCTTGGAAGCTATTCTAACACTTTGTGTTAGACACTGTGATACTATTAAATAGTAGATAATAAGTTTTTTGACAAGCAACAATATATTTAAGAGATATGAGTTACTTTGAAAAATAATTGGCTTTTTTTTGCCCAAAGCCATAGCGTTCTTAAGCCTCTTATTGTAACTTATAAAACAAGATGGGTTGTGGTATAGTCGCTGCGAACTCACTGCTGAGGCAGTGGGGCTGCGCACAACGGTGCTAGCCAGCACCAGTCGCGCCCCATCGAAGGAGAGTTTACTACGATACATGGTTCTGTGGTTTAGTAGGTCATAACGCTCGCCTAACACGCGAGAGGTCCCCAGTTCGAACCTGGGCAGAATCAAACTTTTTTTTGTCATTTTTTTCGTCACTTTTTTTCGTCACTTTTTTCTCGTTCTCTATTGTTGCTGTATTATCGCTCGCTCCTATCCGGGATTATTTTACTATCCAGGTATGGCACTAGCACCAAGTGGCACCACAATTCTGCAGTTTGGCAAGGCACCCAGGCCGCACCGAGGACCGGCGTTGTCGACCGGTGTTGTGGTGCGGCGCCCTTGTACATCCGAACAATGGGCGATCCTCTGTCCTGCGGGCGCAATGCATCGGTTCTATCAAGCAGGCGCAAGGTACTCCGTCTGCCACCATGCTTGCGTAATTCCTAAGCCCTCCAATATGGATTCCTGTAATTATGTAATTGTTCCTGCAAGCTTTCCTGCAAGTCCGCTTTGCTAATAATAGCAGCCCCGCCAATCCGCCCTCAGACACACATGCCAATGCAACAACCACTGTCCCAACATACGCATTATCTGCGTTCTACCACCCATTGACTTATCGTACTCTTTGCCAGGAAATCTGTCACACGAGGGTAATATCTTATTTATAGAAACACGGTTAGCTCTCAACAATAGAGCAACCAGATCTTTTATCGATTCTCTTAATTATAACTACACTCTGATCTAGGGTTCGTTCGGCAAGTGCATTTGTCATGCCCCACTACTTCTTGTTGCGGTGTTGCGGTAAGGTTTGTTCCTAAAGGTTATCTCGAAGTGCTTCCGTGGGCTTTAATCAGGTTTTTGTTTTTTTTTTTTTATTTTTCCGTTGTCCTTGTTTTTTGTAAAATTATTTGTTAGTCTTTTTCAATCTTTTTTTTTTTCTCTAAGAAACGGTGGTTTAGCAAAGATGCTACGTAGAAAGCTATTGAGGTTGACCATAGCGTTGTTCATCATAACAGTGGTGGTAATATCATTTAGTTATAATGTCACCTTTGTCAATGATGGAACTGAACAATACATGAGACAAAAATTGCAAAGATTTAGTGGTAGGTTGAATTACTTTGATGGGGTATATCGTAAGTATTTTCAAAAGCCTGATATCAGTAGTGATGATGCACTCTTTGATCAGAGTGTTGAAGATCTTTTGACTGAAAAGATTCGGAACGACCCCGAAGATAAATTCTGGAATTTAAGGGGTACGACTGATGAATATATGACCCTAAACATTCCCAGGTACTATTTTGGAACTGGTACAAATGCTGAAGCTGGTAAGGGGGCCAGGGATCTGAAGGATCCTGTTCAAGACCCGGTTCAGGATCGAAAACTAGATCAAACCCAACCCAAAAGTCAAGATGCCAAACCTCCTCTTCAGCCATTTGATCCTAGATTTACCATGGCGGTGTATTATCATCATATTAAAGAGCTTTTCAAGAAGCAGCAACAAAATCCTCAACAAAAAGTTGAACTTGTATTCCATTGGGATGATTGGGTCGACCTTTCAAAATTACATAAATATATTTTGGCTCCTCCTAATGAAAGAGTTGATTGTAGTATTGTAGATGCTACAGGGGCTGAAAAAGATAAGATTAAACGGCAGGCTGAGTCTCCTGGGGTGGTTAAACCTAAGGATGCTATAGCTCCTGAAGAATTTTGTCTTAATGATGATCAACTTCCCGTGGGTTTTAACGATGGTAATGCTGCTAGACTTGGTTTTAATGTATTTACCCCCCCTGGTAAGGTTACCGAAGATATTGCTTACCTTACCGGGAGATCTTATTTATATACTCATGCACCCAGTCCTAGCTCATTTATATTTTTGACCAAGGACGGATCTTATAATGTACCCATTATTCCCGATTCCCGTGATAAATTACTACACAATAATTTGGTGGAGCAATATATTCAAGACACTGGACTTGAAAGTATTAATGTCATTGAAGAGTTTAAATCTTTACAAAAAGCTTTCCCTCCTGATAAAAAATCTGTTATTAATGATCATCAAATTCATTTGTCACCAAGTGACTTTGATGCTGATGTGGATCAAATTATCTCCGATTTGAAAAAGCAAGAATTATTAAATAAACAAGAGCGTAATTATTTAGAAGCTTTACAATATTCTCAAGCTAAGGTGAGAGAGGGTGGTCCTCCTAAATATTTCAGCGAGTCAAGACTTTTAGAAAACGTTTTGGGAGATCATTTCGATTGGAGATTCTTTAATGGGGTGGATTTTGGAAGTTCTGAACATGTTTTAACCTTGCATCATTTAGTCAGAACTTTTTTGAATTTTTGTAGAAGTAATGGATTGAATACTTGGGTAGCTCATGGTTCTTTATTAGGTTGGTATTGGAATGGTCTTGGATTCCCTTGGGATAATGATATTGATGTTCAAATGCCAATTAAAGATCTTCATAAATTATCCAAAGAATTTAATCAAACATTAATTGTCGAGGATGCTGAAGATGGATTTGGTAGATATTTACTTGATTGTGGAAGTTTTATAACATTAAGAGAAAGAGGTAATGGTAATAATAACATTGATGTTAGATTTATTGATCTTGATTCCGGTTTATATATTGATATCACCGGATTAGCATTATCTAATTCTAAACCACCTGATAGATATACCGGTATATTACCTGTTAGTCATAAGATCGAACCATCTAATTACCTCGAGACGAATGAATTGTTACAGGTTTACAATTGTCGGAACAATCATTTCAGTAAACTTTCTGAATTATCTCCATTAATTAAATCTAGTGTTGAGGGGGAACTTGGTTATATACCTTCTCGGTTTACTGCTATCTTGGGTGAAGAATACTCAAAGGGTATCCTCCTGAAGAAGTTTTCTAAACATATTTTTGTTCAACAATTAAGATTATGGCTTAAGGAAAGTAATATAAATAAGTTTATGAATGATAGAAAGGGTTGGATTAAATCTTATAATCCACAGGTACTCGAAAACGAGAAAGAAGGTGAAATCAATAAACAGACTGAAGGGGATAAAGAAAATAAGCAAGAAAATGAACAAGAAAATAAGCAAGATGACAAAAAAGACGACAAGAAAGACGACAAGAAAGACGACAAAAAAGACGAAGACAAGAAAGTTGATCTAAAGCAAAAACGAGATGACAAAGTAACGGATGACCAATTGAATGAATTGATAAATCTTGACAGGCTCGGAGTATTCGAACTTTTATATAAAGACGAAATCCTAAATGATTATGCAGCTACTAGAGACTTCACTCAATTTCATGAACAAGAATTATTAACTTTATTGGATAATAATTCTACCGAACCGTTATTCAAAGATTTTAAAAAATTTGCTCCTATAAAACTGGATAGATTCCTTTATAAAGTGCACCAAAATGATATTAATTACGATGACGAGGTTAATAAAGTATTAGAATTGATTAATACTTATAAACAATCTGTATGAGGAGACATAACCAATAATACCACTTAATAGTAATAGACCGTCATGCATTCTCTTCAAATAGACTGTATTATAATAATTATAACTTTTATGCCATAAATTACCAATAGACATAATGTTAAAATACAATACATTACAATTACAAAATCAATAATTAAACTACATTAACTAGTCCTTTTTTTCAACTAATCGCTTATAATGTTCAATTTCTCTATAAGCTCTTTCCAATTCTTGTTTTAATTTAGTATTAGAAGCATCTAATTCACTAACTGCTTGTTCAGTTAATAATTTTTCTAATGTCCATTTTTCAATATTATTAGTTTCATTCTCTTTCAATCTCTTAATATATTCAATAGCTCTTTGTAAAATTTGTGATTTATTAGTATCAGATGTTGGAATTAATGAGGCTAATTCTTTAATTCCTGTATTAATACTTTCTCTTCTTCTTTTCTCTACCTCTTTATGATTAGCTCTTCTTTGTTTATGCCATTCTTCAGTCCCATGGGCTGGTTTTTGAATCTCTGGCAACGTTGTTGGTTGAATCGAAATGGCTCCTTTGGGTTCAGTCCCAATAGAAGTCCCAGTAGGGCCAGTGGCAGAACCAGGTCCCACACCAGTTCCAGCTCCGTTAGCCACACTGGACCCGTTACTGACGTTATCACTATTACCACTATGGGAGAAGCTATCGCTCCCTCTCGGGTCCGAATTAGCACCATTTGTGTCCCCATTTGAGGAATTAATGGTAACATTATTGGACTTTGACTCCTCTTGTTTAGCGTCTTCGGCGGCCTTTTGGTGGTTCAATAACTCATCATCAATGCCATCGTCCTTGAGCCTTTTGTTCACTGATTGTGTAGTACTTTCACCCTCACGTTTACTCATTTCGGATATCTCGTTTTTGCAATCAAAACAATCCCTTGTTGTTTATCACGAGGTTTGCTCACATGGGTTTGTTCAGGTGATGAACGAGCGAGGGGCCATGTCGCTTATTGCCATGTCGTTTATTGCCGTGTCGCAGCTTATCCGTGCTCGGATAGTGTGCTACGGGTATGGAGGGCGTGGGTGTCGCACGACTCAACTATAGTACTTTTGTCAATGAAAAGTGATAGAGGAAGCATTGTCTATTATGATTAAAACTGGTTTAAGAGTGGTGGGACCTCATTTATTGGGGCCCCGGATCTCAAGTATCAAATCTAGACTGGCTTCGATTCCAATATGTAGACATGCTTTAAGCCAGGGCTCCGTTACTGGGTTACGGTGTTTCCATACGTCAATGATCAATCTAGCTGATCGACCTGCCAATGGCACTAATTCCACCAGTTCTACCAATTCAGATACTACAGATTCAAAATCTACTGCTAGTTCGGGTCCAGCATCAAAGCCTGCTAGTGGTGGTAAAGGTACCAATGAATCTAGCACTCAGCTATTCGGGAGAGAGATTTCTACTTCCCAAAGTTCCATGATAAAATCTTTATTAGCTACTATATGGCCTAAGAACAATATGGGATTTAGAGTTAGAGTACTTGTTGCTCTAGGGCTTTTGATTGCTTCCAAGTTATTAAATGTTCAGGTTCCATTTTTCTTTAAAAGTATTATTGATGGGATGAATATCGATTGGACTGACCAAATAGGTATTGGAGGCACGGTTATAAGTGCATTGATCTTTGCTTATGGGGGAGCCAGGTTTGGGGCTGTCTTATTTGGAGAATTAAGAAATGCTATATTTGCTTCAGTGGCTCAAACTGCTATTAAACGAGTGGCTCAAAATACCTTTAATCATTTATTGAATATGGATTTGCAATTCCATTTATCTAGGCAAACGGGTGGACTAACTAGAGCCATCGATAGAGGTACTAAAGGGATTTCTTACGTATTAAATGCCATGGTATTCCATATTATTCCTATTTCATTTGAAATCTCCATTGTTTGTGGGGTATTAACCTATAATTATGGGGTCACTTTTGCAACGGTTACATTTTTTACCATGTTGGCTTACTCGATTTTTACTATAAGAACAACGGCATGGAGAACTAAATTTAGAAGGCAAGCTAATAATGCTGATAATGAAGCTGCTAATGTAGCCTTAGATTCATTAATTAATTTTGAGGCAGTTAAATATTTCAATAATGAATCTTTCCAGGCTGGAAAATATGATAAAGCTTTAACAAAGTATCAAAATGCTTCGATTAAAGTTGCTACTTCTTTAGCATTTCTTAATTCAGGTCAGAATTTAATTTTTACCAGTGCATTGACTGCTATGATGTATATGGGATCCCAAGGAGTAGTTACAGGAGGGTTGAGTGTAGGTGATTTAGTATTAATTAATCAGTTGGTATTTCAATTATCCATGCCCTTAAACTTCTTGGGGTCCGTTTATAGAGAATTGAAACAATCATTATTGGATATGGAAAACTTGTTTCAATTACAAAATCATGATATTAAAATTAAAGATGCAACTAATGCTAGAGAATTGACTTTAAATCCTAAGAATCCTGGTGAAATTAGATTTGAAAATGTCACTTTTGGGTATCATCCAGATAGACCAATCTTGAAGAATGCTACATTTACCATTCCAGCTGGGAAGAAAGTCGCCATAGTTGGACCTAGTGGGAGTGGAAAATCTACCATTGTAAGATTGGTATTCAGATTCTATGATGTTAATGAAGGAAGAATCTTAATTGATGGACAAGATATTAAACAACTTAAATTGGAAAGTCTTCGAAAACAATTAGGGATTGTTCCTCAAGATACTCCTTTATTCAATGAAACCATTTTAGATAATGTTCGATATGGAAGATTAAATGCAAGTACTCAAGAGATCTTTGATGTGATTGAAAAAGTACAATTAAATAGGTTAATTGATGATTTACCTGATAAATATGATACTATAGTGGGGGAAAGGGGAATGATGATATCAGGAGGAGAAAAGCAACGATTAGCTATTGCTAGATTATTATTAAAGAAGTCCCCCATTACCTTCTTTGATGAAGCTACTAGTGCTTTAGATACTCATACCGAACAAAACTTGTTAAGAACCATTCGAAGTGTATTTAAAGAAACTAGATATACCAACATCTCAATTGCTCACCGGTTAAGGACAATTGCCGATAGCGATAAAATTATTGTCTTAGACAAAGGATCAGTCAAAGAAGAAGGAAATCATTATGAATTATTACAAACCGATTCATTATATGCCAATTTATGGAATATTCAAGAACATTTGGACTTGGAACAGCAATTGGAACAACAAAAGCGTGAAGATGAAGAGTATGAAAAACAACAAAAATTACAAAAATTACAAGAAGTCAGAGATCGGAATTGATAATTTTTGAATCGAATCATTTGGTTCATATAACATGTAAATATATATAGACTTGATAGATTATTATAAATGGCTGATGGCTGCAATTTGAGTCTAGACTTTTGAGCAAACAGGAAAAATGGTTGATTTTTACCCGATCGGGCTACACTGCGCATGGATGCGAAAAACCTCCGGAATGTGGCTCTACTAAAAATCTCCGAATTCAAATCACCCCTACCAGAACCAAACCCACAACCAGGACCTCTAAATCTGTCAACAAGACCAATACCACAATAGGCTTACAAGCATATTTATTTCCCGTCATTCATTGACTCGAAGAAGAAAAAAAAATCGCCAAAATAAAAAGAAAAAAATAAATTAACCTTCTTAACTCTGCTTAACAACCTAGTTGTAAACTAAAAAGTCCTCAGTCTAATTACACAGGCGGGATCTTTCTTTGTTTGTTGCTGTTACACGGTGAACCGATTATGCGAGTCTCTTAGTTCCCCTGCCATTTGTTTTACTTGTTGTCAGTATCTTAACCCCTAGTCTATGGGCTCCTGTTAAAACCGTTAGCAGGGGTTTTAGGTTTCTGTTTTCAGGTATTTTGTTGGTGATGGTTTGGTGATGGTTTGGTTGTAAACTGATAAGGTTTAGTAAATATTAGAGTATTAGGTTGTGGAGGTGAGGAGTTGGTTAAAATAAATGGCAGTAAGAGAATGTTTCTTTCGTAGATTGTAGATTCTAGTTGATACAAACCCACTCCAGTAGGTGGTGCTTATAAGATATATAGGGGCTCTTTAGGGGAACACCATCGAGAGGTGCATATGCTTAAGAGAGGCTTCGTGAGGCTCGAGAGAATGTATTCAGTAAGAATGTCCCATCTTTCTGGGGCGTCAACCATTATAAGACCACTATAATTGTCTCCTTGTAGCATGGACCTCCTTCGTTTCTGGAAATAATTGAAAATAATAATTAATAATAAAAGCAAAAAAAAAAAAAAAAAAAAAAAAAAAAAAAAAAAAAAAAAAAAAAAAAAAAAAAAAAAAAAAAAAAAAAAAAAAA